>ONZH01017735.1:0-56308 GCA_900303285.1 Rhinella marina
AAAAAAACCTAGGTCAGAGCATGTAGGACCCCTTAATAATAGTGATGGGGAATTGATTACTGGGGATCAGGAAAAGGCGGAGCTACTGAATGAGTTCTTTAGTTCTGTATATACACATGAAGAGGTGGGAGCTGCTGCCGGTAGAGTAAGTGCTGGTGATACTTCATGTAATATACTTAACTGGTTCAATACAGATATGGTCAAAGCTACGTTAAACAAAGTAAACGTGAATAAGGCTCCAGGACCGGATGGGTTACACCCAAGAGTTCTTAAGGAACTTAGTTCAGTAATTTCTTTGCCCTTGTATATAATATTCAAAGATTCTCTGGTGACTGGCGTAAAGCAAATGTGGTGCCCATCTTCAAGAAGGGCTCTAGGTCATCCCCGGGGAATTACAGACCGGTGAGCTTAACGTCCATTGTGGGGAAACTTTTTGAGGGTCTAATAAGGGACTATATACAGGAATATGTTTTGGATAATAGTATTATAAGTGATAACCAGCATGGTTTTACTAAGGACAGAAGCTGTCAGACTAACCTGATTGGTTTTTATGAAGAAGTGAGTAGAAGTCTGGATAGAGGGGCGGCTGTGGATATTGTGTATTTGGACTTTGCAAAAGCGCTTGACACGGTCCCTCATAGACGTCTGACGGGTAAATTAAGGTCGGTTGGATTAGAAAATCTACTCTGTAACTGGATTGAGAACTGGCTGAAGAAGCGTACTCAGCGAGTGGTGGTGAATGATTCCTACTCTGATTGGTCCCCAGTTATAAGTGGTGTACCCCAAGGTTCAGTGCTGGGTCCACTTTTATTTAATTTATTTATTAATGATATAGAGGGAGGAATCAACAGCACTGTTTCAATTTTTGCAGATGACACTAAGCTTTGTAGTAGAGTCCAGTCTATGGAAGATGTGCAGAAGTTACAAGCTGACTTGGACACACTGAGTGTTTGGGCATCCTCTTGGCAGATGAGGTTCAATGTGGATAAATGTAAAGTTATGCATCTGGGTACTAACAACTTGCATGCCTCCTATGTCCTAGGGGGAGTAACACTGGGAGAGTCACTTGTAGAGAAGGATCTGGGTGTCCTTGTAGACCATAGACTGCAGAATAGCATGCAATGTCAATCGGCTGCTTCTAAGGCCAGCAGAATATTGTCATGTATTAAAAGAGGCATGGACTCGCGGGACAGGGATGTCATATTACCACTGTATAAAGCATTAGTATGGCCTCATCTGGAATATGCTGTTCAGTTCTGGGCTCCGGTTTATAGGAAGGATGTCCTGGAGCTGGAAAGGGTGCAGAGACGGGCAAGTAAACTGATAAGGTGCATAGAGCATCTTAGCTATGAAGAAAGATTGAAGGAGTTAAACTTGTTTAGTCTTGAGAAGAGACGTATAAGGGGGGACATGATCAACCTGTATAAGTATGTAAATGGCCCATACAAAAAATATGGTGAAAAACTGTTCCAGGTAAAATCCCCTCAAAAGACAAGGGGCACTGCCTCCGCCTGGAGAAGCAAAGGTTCAGACTCCAGGGGCGAAAAGCCTTCTTTACTATAAGAACTGTGAATCTGTGGAACAGTCTACCGCAGGAGCTGGTCACAGCAAAGACAGCTGACGGCTTCAAAACAGGCTTAGATAAATTCTTAGAGAAAAAGAAGGTCACCACATATTAAAAAATGTAGAGTCATGTCTTACGGTTACCCGTCCCCCTCCCCTTCATCACTCCTACCCCCTCCCTTGGTTGAACTTGATGGACATGTGTCTTTTTTCAACCGTATTAACTATGTAACTATATTATCAATATAGAGTCAGACAGCACTCCAATTGCGGTGAATAAACGTGATTTTTTTATTTTCAGCCGTACATTATTTCATGAAGCGACGTTTCGGGCTAACAGATTGCCCTTCATCAGGCTAAAGTCCATGTGTGTAGGAGTGTCGGCTGTATCCGACACTCCTACACACATGGGACTTTAGCCTGATGAAGGGCAATCTGTTAGCCCGAAACGTCGCTTCATGAAATAATGTACGGCTGAAAATAAAAAAATCACGTTTATTCACCGCAATTGGAGTGCTGTCTGACTCTATATTGATAATATACTGACTGGCCCCTGGTGGAAACTGGGCCCCATCAGAACCTGCACCCACTCTCGCCATCTCAAGGGATTGAGTGCTGTGACCCCCTAAGAATACAACTATGTAACTATGTAACCACCTCCGAGAAAACTACGTGACAAGGCATCCGCCTTGAAATTCTTAATCCCAGGATGATACGTGACAATGAAATTGAATCTAGTGAAGAACAAACACCATCTGGCCTGCCTCGGGTTAAGTCACTTCACCGACTCAAGGTAAGCCAGGTTTTTGTGATCTGTGAAAACCGTGATTGGGTGAATCGCCCCTTCCAACCAATGACGCCATACCTCAAAAGCCAACCTAATGGCCAGTAACTCTCTGTTACCCACATCGTAATTTCTCTCTGCAGCATAGAGTTTTTTCTAGAAAAAGGCACATGGGCGCCATTTAACTGGTGACGGACCCTGTGACAAAACTGCTCCTACCCCCACCTCGGATGCGTCAACCTCCACAATGAAAGGTTGTAACACATCTGGCTACACCAAAATAGGGGCAGAAGAGAAGCACTCCTTCACAGCGGAAAAGGCTCGCAATGCAGCATCAAACCATACTGAGACATCCGTCCCTTTCCTATTCATGTCAGTTAAGGCTTTCACTATTGTCGAATAGTTCTTAATAAACTTTCGGTAATAGTTGGTGAACCCCCAAAACCGCATAAGAACCTTCAAATTTTCAGGTCGATACCAGTTCAATACAGCACGGACTTTCTCTGGATCCATTCGAAAACCTGAAGATGACAGCAGGTATCCTAAGAATTGGACCTCTTGTACAGCAAAAACACATTTCTCTAATTTTGCATATAATTTGTTATCTCTTAAGATCTGCAACACCTGTCTAACGTGATCCTGATGTGTCACCATATCTGGAGAATAGATTAGTATGTCATCCAAAAACACGACTACAAACCTCTCCACAAGGTGATGAAAAATGTCATTAACAAAATGCTGGAAGGCAGCAGGAGCATTGGTCAACTCAAAAGGCATGAACAGGTTCTCAAAGTGGCCCTCAGGAGTGTTAAAAGCCGTCTTCCATTCATCCCCTTCCTTGATCCTGACCAGATTATATGCCCCCCTTAAGTTCAATTTGGAGAACACCTTGGCATCAACAATCTGGTTAAACAAATCGGGAATCAAAGGAAGAGGGTAAGGATCACGGACAGTAATCCGATTGAGTTCACGGAAATCCGGACATGGCCTAAGAGTTCCGTCCTTTTTCTTTACAAAGAAAAACCCAGCTGCCACTGGAGTCTTATGTGTCCTTTAGCCAAACTCTCAGCAATATATTCTTTCAGGCTGTTCTCTCAGGTCCAGAAAGGTTATACAGCCTAGATTTGGGCAATTTTGCTACAGGGATAAGATTGATAGGACAATCGTATTCCCGATGTGGGGGTAAATCCTGACATCCACCTTCAGAAAATACATCAGCGAAATGAGATATAGAAGCGGGAAGTGTCTTAGTGGTTAACGCAGAAAAAGATGTATTAAGACAATTGTCCACGCAATAATCACCTCAATCCAGAATCTGTCTATTATGCCAATCGATGGTTGGAATGTGTTTGCTTAACCACGGTAAACCCAGCACCACAGGAGCAGGAAGACCTTCCAACACAAAACACAAAATAAGTTCCTGATGAAATTCACCCACTCTTAATCTGCTATCATGCACCATCTGAGACAAACACTTTTGAGAAAGAGGCGCAGAATCAATAGCAAACACATAAATCCTCTTCTCCAATGCACTCGGAGACAATCCATGCATACGGACAAACTGAGCATAAATCAGGTTCACCCCTGCCCTGCTGTCAATAAACACCTCAATTCTCACAACCTTTGACTCTAGCGCCACCTCGGCAGTCAGGAGAAAACGGGTACTACAGGATGAAGACAAATGCACATTTTCTGTCTCTCCACCCACTCCTCCAAGAGTGAGATGGGAATTTATTGCCCCCTTTCTTTTTTTCTCTTTTAGAGACGAATGCATGGATATGCGTTGATAAAGTGTCCTTTCTGTCCGCAGAAAAAACACACACCCTTTTTATTACCAGAATGCTTAAAGGTGGAAGCAGGAGTAGCTCCCCCTAACTGCATGGGTTAGTCCCCAGACATTAACCCAGGAGTATCTTCACCCGAAGTGTCATAGGAAGACAATAAACTATGTGATAGTACGTCCTGAGAGCGGGGGCCCCTAGGTCTCTCTCTCAGGCGTCTATCCATGCGTACAGCAAGAGATATAGCGGCTTCCAAAGACACTGGAGTTTCATGAAAGGCCAAAGCGTCCTTCAGCCTTTCTGATAACCCTTGACAAAACTAACTACGGAGAGCCGGATCATTTCATACGGTATCCATAGCCCACCTCTGAAACTCGGCGCAATAGATCTCAACAGAGCGCTCACCCTGACGAAGGTCACGTAACTTGGTCTTGGCCAGGGAGCTGAGATCCGGGTCATCATAGATAAGCCCCAAAGCATTGAAAAATTCATCCACCGACTGGAGAGACTGCAATCCGGTCGGCAGAGAAAAGGCCCATGACTGTGCATCTCCCTTGAGCAACGAGATCACCACACCAACTCTATGTTCCTCATTACCAGATGAATGTGGACGCAACCTAAAGTACAATTTGCACGCCTCCCTGAACAAAATAAAGTTAACGCGTCCCCCAGAGAATCTATCTGGGAGAGCGACTTTAGGCTCCAGACAGGTCTGGCAAACACGACCCCCGGGACCAACAGCCTGTGGTCTCTGAATCTGAGTGACGGTCGTGCAGAGGTCAGCTACCTCCAAAGACAGCCCCTGCAGCTGCCTGGTGAGTACAGCAATAGGATCCATGGCTGTACAGATACAAACAACAAAGTGACGGTAATTGGCGGTTTATAATGTCACGCGCAGGTGTGGGGGGGGGAACCAAACCAAGCGTAGGAGGGAAAGACGATTAGGCCTAGAAACTAAGGAAGGAAGATGGACACCTCCTACAGGAAACCCTGGCTCAAATCCTGTCTATATACCAGTTTGAACAGGCCTCAAAGGTAGGCAAGTTCATACACAGGAACCTAAACACCAAATTGACCCTATAGGACCCTGGAAACTAATGACAGGAATGAGTCTAGTGTACCTGTTCCTCCAAAAGGAAGGATGAACAGGAGTCTCCCTAAGGCCTAATAACAAAACAACAGGAGGGAAAAGGAAAATTATCTTTCAATGAAGAAATTGAGGCTCCGGGATCTCAGCTGAAACCAAACTGCTGCTCACCACCACAACACAGAAGCTATAAACCACAAGGAATAGTGGAAGAAGAAGCAATAAATAGGGGAGGGACAATTACCACACCAGGAACACCTGAGGGAAAAGGGTGTGGTAAAAACCAACAACAAAAAAGGAAAACATGTCAGATTACACCACGTGTTATCTGTCATAGGAATGTCCGTGAGACTAGGTTGACATCTGTGCTGTGAACTCCGGCAGTCAGATGGGGAATGGTAACTGGTTAAATGGCAATTAATGGCACTCAGAAGTATGCTAGCTGACAAAGCCTCTACCTCCTGATTCCCCTTCACTACGGCTTTAAAGCTGGAACCTGTGGCTGTAGGTGTCCACTAAGGAATGCAGGTTTTCCGGTTTGCAAGTCATGAACTGTGGTGATGGTGTCTTAACTCATTCTTCCTCACCTTGCAGCAGAGTTTGTAAAGCCGCTGCTGTGTGGAACACCATAGCATGATGGGTTTCTGCAGCCCTTGGACCATTCTGTTTCCCAGGAGCAGTTTTCCTCACAGACATTTTGATTTCTGGTCCTAAGACCCTATGGAGCAGGAGCTGATGGATGTGCTCCTTGTCTCCTCACTTGCCTAGCTAGCTCTCCCTCCTGACAGGAAATCAGACCAGCCCACTTCTCTCATGGGAGGGAATAGAGTGGTTATCGCCATTCCCAGTACCACCCATACACCATCTGCTGGTTTAAGTGTATGACATTTTAAAGTAGCATTACTAACCAAACAATTTATATAGACCCAATGTGGGGTATTGCATTCCAAGTTTCTTGTACTATTGATGTATGGAAAATTTTGAAATCAAGGTGACTCTTTAAAAAGTCACCGTACTTTCACACAGTTTCATTTCATTTAATAGAAAATGGTGTATCTAGCAAATTTCTAAATCACTTAGGTTAAAAAAATATGTCTAATCCACCTGAAAAAAGTCATAGCCACTAGAGGGTCTCGCTTCCACCTAACTTGCAGTCCACTGCTTGTTGTCAGGCAAGAGTCACCCCTGATAACAAAGACTCAGAAGGCTCACAGGAAATGGGGGCGTGTCAGAGCTAGCTGAGATCATTAGCCAGATAAAGAACTGCTTGTAATGATCACATGAGCAGCCTGTTAGTTAGTTTTTAGTGTGATTTATCCTTCATTATCACCTTTCTAAGCTCCCTAGAAGAAAACATAGCGTGATGTAAGGGATGTGAGGTCACTGCATACATTAAGGGCAGAAGGGATGCACCCTCTACTTCTGAGAGGAATGCATCTAGCTGTGCAGCTGAAAAAGGGAATAAAATGGCTAAAAGAGACTTTAAGGAAGCCCAAAAAACACCAGTGCCTTCACAGTCGAAAGAAGCACAACCATTATGCAAACTGTTTTTTTTTAACTCTTGTTTTAAGGCCAAATTTAGGAAGAACATTTTTTTCCTAGAGTCCGTAGTCTATTTCTGACATTAGGATTAGTCTCCTGGTAATTTAACTGCACCTGAAGAATTTATACACAAGAATGAGCAGACCCAGTGTTGTAGGGCTCATTCATGGTGTGGGTCTGACAATTAAGCTTTGGACATTGCATACTCTCTATAAGTAGAACAATGTCATTGTGTCTCTAGTGCCTGGTAGTAAGTGATGATACCTGATACTTGTTTAGATGAGCAGTATTAGTAAAATGTAAAAGGCTACATGTTAGTCATCTCTGGATGCTGAAAATAAAAGCCCTGTTTGGACTTTTCCCATTGTGTCACTGTCTCTATCTGTTGTAAACCTGCTTTGCCTACCTCTGTTGATGCTAATCCTCAGTATTTATATATATATATATATATATATATATATATATATACACAGTGCCTTGCGAAGGTATTCGGCCCCCTGGAACTTTTCAACCTTTTGCCACATTTCAGGCTTCAAACAAAAAGATATAACATTTTAAATTTTTGGTAAAGAATCAACAACAAGTGGGTCACAATTGTGAAGTGGAACGAAATTTATTGGATCATTTAAACTTTTTTTGTAATAATAAAACTGAAAAGTGGGGCGTGCAAAATTATTCGGCCCCCTTGCATTAATACATTGTTGCGCTACCTTTTGCTGCGATTACAGCTTCAAGTTGCTTGGGGTATGTCTCAGTACTAACTATATCAGTTTTAGAGACATCTAGAGACTGAAATTCTTGCCCATTCTTCCTTGCAAAACAGCTCGAGTTATTAGAGGTTGGGTTAAGAGCGTTTGCGAACAGCAGTTTTCAGCTCTTTCCACATATTCTCAATTGGATTTAGGTCTGGACTTTGACTTGGCCATTCTAAGACCTGGATACGTTTTTTTTTTAACCATTCCATTGTAGATTTTGCTTTATGTTTGAGATCATTGTCTTGTTGGAAGATAAATCTCCGTCCTAGTCTCAGGTCTTTTGCAGACTCCAACAGGTTTTCATCCAGAATGGTCCTGTATTTGGCTCCATCCATCTTCCCATCAATTTTAACCATCTTCCCTGTCCCTGCTGATGAAAAGCAGGCCCAAACCATGATGCTGCCACCACCATGTTTGACAGTGGGGATGATGTGTTCAGGGTGATGAGCTGTGTTGCTTTTACACCAAGCATATCGTTTTGCATTGTTTCCAAAAAGTTCGATTTTGGTTTCATCTGACCAGAGCACCTTCTTCCACATGTTTGGTGTGTCTCCCAGGTGGCTTGTAGCAAACTGTAAATGAAACTTCTTATGGAGATCTTTGAGTAATGGCTTTCTTCTTGCCACTCTTCCATAAAGGCCAGATTTGTGAAGTGTTCGACTGATTGTTGTCCTATGGACAGACTCTCCCACCTCAGCTGTAGATCTCTGCAGTTCATCTAGAGTGATCATGGGCCTCTTGGCTGCATCTCTGATCAGTCTTCTCCTTGTTTGAGATGAAAGTTTAGAGGGACGGCCGGGTCTTGCTAGATTTGCAGTGGTCTAATACTCCTTCCATTTCAATATGATCGCTTGCACAGTGCTCCTTTGGATGTTTAAAGCTTGGGAAATCTTTTGGTATCCAAATCCGGCATTAAACCTCTCCACAACAGTATCACGGACCTGCCTGGTGTGTTCCTTGGTCTTCATGATGCTCTCTGTGCTTTAAACAGAACCCTGAGACTATCGCAGAGCAGGTGCATTTATACGGAGACTTGATTACACACAGGTGGATTCTATTTATCTTCATCAGTCATTTAGGACAACATTGGATCAATGAACTTCTGGAGTGAGTTTTCTGAACTGAAAGTAAATGGGCCGAATAATTTTGCACGCCCCACTTTTCAGTTTTATTATTACTAAAAAAGTTTAAATGATCCAATAAATTTCGTTCCACTTCACAATTGTGACCCACTTGTTGTTGATTCTTCACCAAACATTTAAAATATCTTTTTGTTTGAAGCCTTAAATGTGGCAAAAGGTTGAAAAGTTTCAGGGGGCCGAATACTTTTGCAAGGCACTGTATGTATATATATATATATATATATATATATATATATATATACATACATACCTTTCTTTCTCTCTTGAATTTTCCCCTTAAATCTTTAATGGGATTTTATGTGATAGACCAGTGTATGTGTGTAAAAAGTGAAAAGAAAATTATACATAGTTTTCACAATTTGTAATAAATGTGTCGGTGCATTTGTATTGATCGCTCTGTACACTGATACCACTAAATAAAATCCAGTGTGATCTGTTGCCTTCAGTCACCTAATTAAACATTAATTAAAAATTAGTTCATGAAATCATCATGCATCATGAAATCCAAGGGACACGCCAGACAGATCAAGGATAAAATTGTGGAGAAGTGTGAAACAGGGTTAGGTTATAGAAATGTATCCCCAAGCACTGAACATCTCATGGAGGGATTATGGCACAACTGCAAACCTACCAAGACAGCCGTCTACCTAAATTGACAGCCCAGGCAAGGAGAACACTAACTAGAGAAACAGCCAAAAGGCCAATGGCCACTCTGGAGTAGCTGTAGAGATCCACAGCTCAGGTGGGAGAATCTGTCCACAGGGCAACTATCAGTCATGTACTCCACAAATCTGGTCTTTATGGAAGAGTGGCAAGAAGAAATACATTTTTGAAAGCAATCCATGAGAAGTCCTGTTTGCACTTTGCCACAAGCTATGTTGGCGACACAGCAAACATGTGGAAGAAGGTGTTCTGGTCAGATGAGACCAAAGTTGAACTCTTTGGCCTAAATGCAAAATGCTATGTGTGGCAGAAAACTAACACTGCGTGTCATGCTGTGGAGTTGCTTTACTTCAGCAGGGACAGGGAAGCTGGGCAGAGTTGATGGGAAGATGGCTGGAGCTAAATACAAGGCAATCCTATAAGAAAACCTGTTACAGGCTGCAAAAGATTTGAGACTGGGACTGAGGTTCACCTTCCAGCAGGACAACAGCCCTAAATATACAGACAGAGCTACAATGGAATGGCTTAGATCAAAGCATATTCATGTCTTAGAATAGCCTTGTCAAAGTCCAGACCTAAATCCCATTGAGAATCTGTGGCAAGACTTGAAAATTGCTGTTCACAGACACTATCTAATCTGACTGAGCTTGAGCTATTTTGCTACTAAACACTTATTCCAAAAGACCTGGAGCTGTAATTGCAGCAAAAGATGCACACCACACTTTCCAGATATTCATTAACAAGTTTAAAAACCATGCCCCAAAACCATGCCTCACTTTCTTTTCACTTCACACATACTTGCTACTTTGTGTTGGTCTTTTAAATAAAATGGCAATAAAATTTAAGTTTGTAGGTGTAAAGCTACTTTCACACTAGCATTTCTCTTTTCCGGTATTGAGATCCGTCATAAGATCTCAATACTGGAGAAAAATGCTCCTGTTTTATCTCCATTCATTGTCAGTGGGGACAAAACGTAACTGAACAGAACAGAACGCTCCAAAATGCATTCCATTCCACTTGGTTGTGTTCCCATACCGGAGAGCAAACCACAGCAAGGTGAGGTTTTCTTTCTGTCCTGGGATGTGGAGCAAAACCAGATCCGGCATGACCCATAATGCAAGTCAATAGGGACGGATCAGTTTTCTCTGACACAATAGAAAACGTATCCGTCCCCCATTGACTTTCAATGGTGTTCATGACGGATCCGTCCTTGCTATGTTAAAGATACTGTAATACAACCATTAATAATGGATGCAGATGGTTGTATTATCAATAACGGAAGCATTTTTGCTGATCCCTGCCGAATCCAGCAAAAACACTAGTGTGAAAGTATCATGAAAAAATGTGGAAAAGTTCAAGGGGTACAACTATCTTGAGATCTTGCGCGAAATCCAGTGCGCATTGATGGTATGACGTCACCACTCTGGCCAAAGTGATGACGTCATCATGGGCCTAGCGAGATTTTGTGCTAGATCTTCAATCAAGAGGATGGCGGCTCTTTAACACTTCAATATTAATGTTAGATGCCACGATCAGCTATAAATGCAGCATCTTAGGGGAACAATGATGGGGAGCGGTGCAATCTCCGCTCCCTGTCATTGCACCCACTACTTACAAAGAAATGCGCTTTGTGATGAAGTAGCAGTGTAGGTGGAAGAGGAGGAGGAGGTAACTAGCACTGTTTTTGTGATTTTTTTTTTTCTTCAATTTTTGTGATTTTTTTTTTTATTTGTCTATTAATTTTGCGTGTGACCTATAGCCATTTTTTCGGGTGAGGACGGTATACTTTTCTAATCTGCCAATATAACCAATAATCTTGAACCAGGAGGTGGAGGTCCTAGTAGAGGAGTAGGTAGACATGGCGGTGTAGGTGGAAGAGATGGAGGAGGTAGCCAGTACTGTTTTTTTATTTATTTTTTTAATTTGGGGAGGCACCAAAACATTGGGAAATGGCAAAGAGAACAAACAGCTCTGGAGTATAACAATGGCTGGGTGCGGCCAGTATACTTCACTACTCTGCCAATATAACACATAATAATCTTCAGCCAGGAGGTGGAGGTTTAAGTGGAGTAGGAGGTAGCCAACACTGTTTTTGTAATTTTTTTTTCACAGCAGTTATGCCCAGATATGTGCCCCCTTCACAGTAACTATACCCAGATATGTGCCCCTTTACAGTAGTTATGCCCAAATATGTGCACCCTTCTCAGTAGCTATGCCAGATAATGTCCAGATATGTGCCCCCTTCACAATAGTTATGTTCAGATATGTGCCCACTTCACAGTAGTTATGTCCAGATATGTGCCCACTTCACAGTAGTTATGTCCAAATATGTGCCCCCTTCACAGTAGCTATGCCTAGATATTGTTCCCCCCTTCACAGTTGCAGTGTGATGTGTGACACTACATTGTGTTGCTGCTGTGGAGCCAGGGCCATATTTAGATTTTGTGCTGCTTTAGTGCCGGCTTCCTCGCCCCACTGAAGTCCATATTTTTTAGATAGCTGATGGTAAAGTCCTCTCTACGCCTTCAGCTATCCCTCAGAACTCCATCATATGCTTGCACAATTAAAGGGCTGACCGGTTCCATGTGCTCTTGGCAGCTGAAGACATCTGTGTTTTGTTCCCATGTTCATATGTGCCCACATTGCTGAGAAAAATGACGTTTTATTATATGCAAACAGGGCATTACCATTACTCCTAGAGGCTCCACTCTCTCTGTAACTGCCGCTCCCTCTGCACTTCGACATGGACAGTTGTGATGACATTTTTACTGCCCTGTCAAAGTAGACAGGAAGCGGCAGTTGCAAAGAAATTGGAGCCTCTAGGTGTAATGGTACCTGTTGCTCCTATAGGCTAATTTGCATAAATTAAAACATCATTTTTCTCAGCAATGCTGATGGTTGGGACCAACACAGATGCTTTCAGCTGCCAAGAGCACATGGAACAGGTCAGCCAGTTTCATAGGTTCAAAACTGCTGACAGATGTCCTTTAAAGCAGCTCTGAACCCGGACATATCCCCTTCTCCCCCCACTCAGCCCCTCTGACATTTCATACTCCATGCTCTCCGTTGGCCTGCGCTGTAAAGCGTAGGGCAAGGGCTGTTTTGTTTACAACCTTAGCAGTGTTCCCAGTGATGTAACCGGCACTGATGGGTGACTTTACAGGCTAAGGCAGCGCTAAAACCTGTCCATTAGTGTCGGTGACGTCACCGGGCTTACTGCTAGGCGGAGCCCCCCCCCCATAGTACCCCATAGTGCCCTCAGTGCTAATAAGGCACCCCTAATAGAAATAAGGCCAATCTATAAGGCACTCCTATGGGGCCGTCAGTAGTAGTGCCCGCCACCACTGCCCACAGTATTTATAATGTTCCCTACAGTGCCCCCTGTAATTATAATGCCTCATACCATACCCCCGGAGTTATAATCTTCTCTGTAGTTATTATAATGTCTATCCTCTCCCTACAATCATCTATACAATACAGCCCCATCTAAATAACATCACTACTCTCCCTGCAGTCTTCTATAGCATGCAGTCCCATGTAAATAACACCAGTCCTCTCCCACCAGTCTTCTATATGACACAGTCCCATGTAAATAACCTCCATTCTTTACAGTCTTCTATAACATACAGTCCCATGTAAATAACAAATCCCCTCCTTCAGCCCCTCCAACACCTGGTCTCATTTAAATAACATTACTCCTTATACTCGAGTCTTCTATAATATCCTGCCCCATGTAAATAACAACAGTAATCTCCCCCAATCTTCTGTAACATACAGTCCCATGTAACTAACACCCCTCCCCTCCCTTCAGCCCCTCTGACATACAGTCCCAGTTAAATGACATATTTTCCTCCCACTAAGCAGGGAGGTATAATGGGGAGAACCACATCTCCCAGCATGTCTCTGGCACTCACATTCTTTCCATTGGATCACAGGTCTCCACTGCTGAGCGCTGCCTTTTTCTGCACTGGTCACCTGACAGTGACCTCATCACAGGTCCTGCCACCACTTCCAATGTTGAAAAGATCACATGACTATGATATTGCAGGTCCTTCAGCCATGGAGTATAGGCAGAACGGCAGCAGATTCACAGTAAGTCCTAATCACGGCCCCACCCATCCCCAAACGCCTCCATCCCTACCCCAAGGTAAACAGGTTACCCTGGCAGAGGAAGGGAGGGAAAAAAATAATAAATATAAAAAAACACCTCAGCTAGCACTGGGAACCGGCTGCACAGGCGATATGTCTGCCCCTGCAAAGGAGGTGTTTTGCGCCCCAAAAATGGGTTTATGTCACCCACAGAATTAACAGACTGATTAACTATTCTATGACTTTGATGTCTTGAAGTTTTAAGTGCCCACAACTTAAAAACTTGATGATTGGTTGCTGATTTTCATGTATCATATATGCACTGTTACATTTTTCTGAGCCTTTAAGACACCCATAGTATAGAACAGTGATGGCAAACCTTTTAGAGACCAAATGCCCAAACTGCAATGCAAAACCTACTTACAGTGCCTTGCGAAAGTATTCGGCCCCCTGGAACTTTTCAACTTTTTGCCACATTTCAGGCTTCAAACAAAAAGATATAACATTTTAAATGTGTGATGAAGAATCAACAACAAGTGGGTCACAATTGTAAAGTGGAACGAAATTTATTGGATCATTTAAACTTTTTTTGTAATAATAAAACTGAAAAGTGGGGCGTGCAAAATTATTCTATTTCCGTCTGCCACTTGTGAGCTGTGCGCTCCCTTTCACTTGTATGGGAGCAGCGCTTGGTGGTGGACCAGGGGTCCTCCAGCCACAGCTCTCCCTGCTCTGTTCTCCTTGTAGGTGTGGGTACCTATCAGGCAATGGGGGCATATCCTAGCGATATGTCCCCATTGTATGGTTTGGGAATACCCCTTTAATCCATAGTCAGATTTTAAAGGGGTTGTCCAGTCATTAATACTTATGACCTATCGTCAGGCATCTATGGTTGGGGAGCACTTCTTACAAAATATGCAGATCGGAGGCTGCAAAAACAACTGTCGTGTGAATTTAGCCTTACCCTGTATGTTCTGTAGTGATATACGTAATGGTAGGAGGGAAAAGGTTAGGTTGAGAATTTGGCATGGGGAGGGGGTTAAATTTTTGACTTGGCCGGCAGAAAAGCTAGGTGCACCAGCGCTGAGGGAAGGGGGGGGGGGGGCCCAAGCTGAACTCTTGCACCAGGGCCTATGAGCCTTTAGCTACGCCCCTGGTTGCATTGGTTGCTGAAACCTTATTAGAACAAAGAAAATATTGTTAGTTGCTGATTAAATAAGCTACAGTATGTCTATACTTATGAACAGCAGTCTTTAATGAACAACTTCCTCCTCCAGGGTTCATTTATATTTAACCTGAATATGAGGAAGTATGTTTTTTTTGTGCTCTTTGCACAAAAAAATGTTTGCTTTAAGTGTATGTCATACTAGCACAGAATGACCCTCAAATAAGACTCTGTGCACAGAATGAACTAAAAGAACCCCAAGAGCCAGGTCACCCAGTTATGGTATAAGTAAGGCCCAGGGCTAGAAAGAACAGGCTAGGCCTAGAGGAAGCCTAAAGATAACAGCAGAGATTGAGAAGGGGCTGACTGCTAACTTCACAGTGGGAAAAATGAGTGAGGATTTTTATTATTACAACATTATGTCTCATAAGCCAGTGTTCAGGATGGACAGTGTTGGACTGAGGTCCCTTGGGCCACCCAGAGGAAAATATTCTCAGGGCCCACCCCCCACACCCTCAATAAATTCTCATTCAAAGAAAAAACCCTAGCCATAAGTGATTGGCTCCAAATGCAACCCCAAATGTTTTTTTCTTCTGAACCTTTGCGTCTCAATATGGAACTAAAGCCTGAGCCCATCATAGTGTCCTATGGTAGGCCAGTCCAACACTGTGGGTGGGGCTCAGTGTATGCTAGTGACAATAAAGCAACATCCTGACATTTTTGAGGTCCACACTAGTTTGTCACAGCACTAGTACAAACAGAGGAAAAGATTTCACTTTTATGTTGCAGTTATAGGAATGACTATACCTGCCTAGAAAAGTAACAATACCTGCTACGGCTGCAACTAGCAGGACCAGAGGTCCAGGAAATTTTTGAAACCCTGGGAGAAGCAGGGGAAGATTCGGACTATGTCCCATGAACTAGTACTTGGACCAAAGAAAAACACTCTATATGAAAGATATAAGTTTAGAAAATGCAAGAAGTGGGGGAAACCACTGATGTCATATAACCAATTTGTAGTATCTTACAAGCCTTATGATTTTGTTGCTGTAACAGACAAAATAACCAGATTAGGTTATTATCGAAATAATCGGATCAGGTTATTAAAATATGTGCCTCTCTGTACCTCAGAACAAAACTGCGGAGAGGACATCTGACATTCTGCAGAATATTGTGAAAACCATTGAACTGCATGAGCTATAGACTTTCTATATTGAAAGGAAAGAATCTATCTACCATATTTTGGTTTTCAAAAAAGGAGGGCACTTGAGGCAGGATGATTGGCAGCGCTGCACTTCGTCTTGACGCTGTATTGGGTGAGAACATAGACAGTGGCAGCACCTACAGAAAAGGTCCAGGAAATGGTGAGTAAAGCACATATTCACTGATCCCTGGGACCTCCTGTCCTGTAAAGCTATGTAATGATCAGGGCCAGGACAAAGTATTATGGTGTCCCGGGCAGAGCAGGGAAATTGCACCTCCTCCCAAATCAATTCAAATCAATTCAAACTGACCCTACATTCTAATAAAAAGTTTTAAACACATTTTATAAGAAGCAATCATGGGTATACCAAATATAAATCCAGTGACTTACAGGTGACATCTCCACAGATTTCAGTTGTTTACACTCCATTTGGTTCAGATGATCATGGGCAGATGTGTTTGTTCAGGTGTGTGCCGCCCCCTCTGCCACATAAGAAAACACCAGTAATAATAAATGACACACTATAGGTGGGGCCTCTTACAGATTTCACATTAGAGCCCAGGAGATTCTGCAGTCCATCCCCACCCTCTATAGCAAAGAACCCCCTATCCAGCTGCCCCTTTAACCCCTTCCCGACCAGCGCCGTACATGTACGGCGCGCTGATCGGGCGGGTGCAGGAGCTGCGCCCGCCCGATTAGCTGCGGGGGACCGGCTGTGCCCAGTAGCCGGACCCCTGCTGCGTACGCCCGCATTGGTGTTTTCACCGTTGCGGGCGTATTAACCCTCGATGTGCCGCGGTTAGCGCTGACCGCGGCACATGTGATGCGGGCGGGAGGAAGGGGAGTCCATCGGGTCCCCGCGCTGCTGTGACGGGGACCCGATGGCTTGAATAGCAGCCCGATGCCTTCCTTAGGCATCTTGGCTGCTATCCCTGCTTGCCTGTGCGATCCAGCCCCCTGGATCGCACAGGAAGCAGGCTGTAAGTGTATTACATTGAGTAATACACTTACAGCCAATGCATTACAATACAACAGTATTGTAATGCATTGTTAAGGGGATCAGACCCCCCAAAGTTAAATAAAGTGAAAAAAAAAGTTTAAAAAAAATAAAGTTTTACAAAAAAATAAAAGTTTCAAGTAAAATAAAATAAAAAGTACACTTTTCCCAAAATAAAGTTAAAAAAATTGTAAAAAAAGGGGGAAAAAAGAAAAGTATACATATTAGGTATCGCCGCGTCCGTATCGACCGGCTCTATAAAAATATAACATCATTCACCCCGCCAGGTGAACGCAGTTAAAAAAACCAGTTACAAAACAGCCATTTTTTGGTCACCTTCCCTCACAAAAAGTGTAATAGCAGGTGATCAAAAAGGCGTATTTAACCCAAAATGGTACCAATCAAACCGTCATCTTGTCCCGCAAAAATGATACCCTACCTGAGACAATCGCCCAAAAAATTTAAAAAATATGGCTCTCAGAAAATGGCAACACAAAAAAAAAAGATTTTATTCTGTTCAATAATAAATCTAATGTGTAAAACTTTCCAAAAATAAAAATGGTAAATGTAAAAAAATTAAAAAAAAAAAAAAAAACTATGCTAAAACAGCAATTTTTTTTCACCTTGACTCACAAAAAGTGTAATACCAAGCAGTTAAAAAGTCTGATGTACCCCAAAATGGTACCAATGAAAACGTCACCTCATCCTGCAAAAGCCCCCACATAAGACAATCACTCAAAAAAATAAAAATCAATGGCTCCCGCAAACCAATCCATCAAAATCTGTTCTGCAAAATCCATATGGCGCTCGTTCTGTTCTGAGTCCTGCCATGTGCCCCCACAGCAGTTTACCACCACATATGGGGTGTTGCCGTATTCAGGAGAAAATGGGGAACAACTTATGGGGTGCTTTTCTCCTGTTACCCCTTGTCAAAATGAAAAATTTGGGGCTAAAGCAACATTTTATTGAAAGAAATGAAACTTTTGATTTTCACAGCCAAGTGTTTCCAAATTCCGTAAACCGCTTAGGGGGTCAAAGTGGTCAGTACCCCCCTTAATATACTCTTTGAAGGGTGTAGTATCCTTTCCTTCTGACCACTGCCACAAACCCATAGAGACGTTTACCACCACATTTGGGGTATTTCTGTAAACTGCAGAATCAGAGCAGTGTATATTGAGGTTTAGTTTGCTGTTAACCCTTGCTGTGTTGCAAAAAAAAATTTAACATGAATAATCTACCAAAAAAGTGAAATTCTGAAATTTCACCCCTATTTTCCTTTAATTCTTGTGGAACACCTCAAGGGTTAACAAACTTTGTAACATCAGTTTTTTATAATTTGAGGGGTGTAGTTTCTAAAATGGGGTCATTTATGGGTGGTTTTCATTACATATGCCCCTCAAAATCACTTAATATCTGAATTGGTGCTTAACCCTTTCATGACCGGACCTATAAAAGGCCTGAATGTCCAGGCAACTTTTTGTGATTTGGGCACATGGTGGCTTAGTGACCCTAATTTTTTTTTTTAGTTTGAATACGAAAATAATTTTTGCAATTTTTTTTACTTGACACTTAGGACTTATTATTAGAATGTTTTTTTTAAAGATATTTTATATTTTTTTAGGTTTAATTTAGACAAAAATCGCTAATTCTTATTAAAAAAAGGATTTTTTTTTAATTATAGATTTTTTTTTTAAATATTAAAACTGACGCACAAATTAATTATTGCAATGGGTTCCCTATTTGATGACGATCATTTTGATATATAGCATGTATAGATTTTATTTGACGGGGCGACTATGGTGACTGTTTTCATTGGCGACTGCGTGTTTAATTTTTTTTTTTTTACACTTTTTTTGTTTGTTTTTTATTTATTTTTTTTACTTATATATTAATTTATTTTTGACAACTAATATGTCCCCCAGGAGGTCATTAAAAGACCTCTGGAGGACTGACTTTTTTTTTTCTTTTTTTAACACTTTTTTTTCCCACTGTTTCCACTGTAACTGGGGCATCCACAGGAGCCCCAGTTACAGGGGAAAACAGCCCCCTGGGGGCTTATTACACACAGGCAGAGCTGATCAGGGTCTCCTTAGACCCTGCAGCACTGCTCTGGCCCCGAGACACCCGGCGGTCACGTGACCGCCGGGACTAACACAGGAAGCGGCGCTGCCGCTTCATTCCTGCTGCGCCGGCTGAGCAGGTAAGTCTCTCCTCCGGCTTAGGAGAAGACAGAAGCGGTAATAAACCGCTCCTGTCTTCTCCTCAGGGTCCCCGCTCTGTCTGTGAGCCGGGACCCGACCTGCTCCTGCTAGATTGCAGGAGCAGGAGCTTTAGCTGATCAGCGCTGGGATTAAAGGGCCGCCTGCACGTCTATATACGTGCTATCTGCACGGGGCATGTGCAGATAGGACGTATATAGCCGTATGGCGGTCGTGAAGGGGTTAAAAAAATGGTTTTGGAAATTTTGTTGAAAATTTGAAAAATGGCTTCTAAAGGCTTCTAACGTCCCCAAAAAGTAAAATGACATTTATAAAATGATGCCAACATAAAGTAGACATATGGGGAATGTAAAATAATAACTATTTTTGGAGGTATTACTATGTATTTTGAAAGTAGAAAAATTGAAATTTGCAAATTTACTAATTTTTCTAAAATTTTGCTAAATTTGGTATTTTTTAATAAATAAAAATGAAATATTTTGCCACAAATTTACTACTGTCATGAAGCACAATATGTGACAAGAAAACAATCTCAGAATGGCCTGGATAAGTAAAAGTGTTCCAAAGTTATTACCACATGAAGTGACACATGTCAAATTAGCAAAAAATGGCCTGGGCAGGAAGGTGAAACCAGGCCCGGGGTTGAAGGGGTTAACACTGCCATCCTGCAGCTTCCACCAATACTGTGCCTGCTGCTGCTCCCTGTGCCCACATTACTGTACCAACAGTGCTGCCAATGACCTGAAATACTGTACTGCCAAAATAAGAGCCAAAGGACACGGCTACGTAACTCGGAAATGATGAGACCCAAAGCAGGCTTTTCAGACCCCAAAATTAATCCAGATCTCCTGACAGAACCTAAAACTAATACAGGCCCCAAATTAGCCACAAATGTATACAAATCCCAGATTAGACTTAAAGTCAAATGGCATTTATACATCATCGTACAAACTTATACTGGCTACAAGCTAATGGGATAATTGACCACCAGAACAAGACTACTGCATATTAAGAGCTTTACTAATAGCACATTTGGAGCAGAGAGGCTATAAAAACTAACTTTAGCATTTTATTTTGACAAATTATTTTACGACTTACAGCTTTCTACAAAACAAGCAATTCCTGCTGAACTTCTTTGTGGTCGCAAATACCAGACATGGTTCTTTCAGCACCTGATGCTTATGAGAATTTTAGAGAAGAGGTTGAAAATGAAAGAGCTGCCTCATTCTCTTCTCTGCTCTACTTGTCAAACATTATTATCCTGAAAATAGCTGATCAACTCTTCAGCTGAATCTCTTTGGGAATTAAGTTCATGAGAAGACTTGAAGTACAGGGAGGACGGACAGGACAGACTGTGGTAATGTGGGGTTGTGGTAATGGAGACTGCATACAAGTGCTGCTGCTCATTAGCCTCCCCCCACCCTCCCCTGTACTTCATATCTCTTCATGAACTCCATTCCTACAGAGGTTTAGCTGAAAATCTTATCAGCTATATTTAGGATAATAAGGCTGCAATAAGCTATATTGCAGGCTGCAAGTGCTATTACTTAGGCCCCATGCACACATCTGTATTTTTGTTCCGCATATGATCTGCATTTTTTGCGGATCAGATGTGGAACCATTCATTTCAAAGAGGCTGCAAAAATGTGCCTGGGTGCAAAAAAGATAGAACATGTCCTATTCTTGTCTGTTTTGCAGATAGGATATTTCAATAGACGTGAAAAAAAACTGCCAGAATTCACATGACTGGTATCCATATTTTGCAGATCTGCGGTTTGCAGACCGCAAAAGACATACAGTCGTGTGCATAGGCTAGAACTGAGCCAGAGCCATGATCTTGGTCTTTAAAACAAGATTGTGGCTCTAGTTGCAATACAGCCTGAATTAGAGCAGGTTGAAATGAGAGCTTCATATACTGTGCTTGCAGCTTTCATTTCAGCCTGGGTGGAGGAGGAGAAGTAACCATGGTGGAGGGAGAAGGAGGCTCACAGATCTTCCTCCTGTCTCTGTATGCATTTAGACATTAACTCTTCATGTTATCTTCTTTCATATCTATCAGAAAGCATGCTCGCTCTCTGTCACATATGGGTGAGAGGACTTTTATAAATCCCAATGGGAATTAGAACTCCATAAATGTGGGAACAAGGCTGGGAGATTGATGTCAAATCTGGCAAAGGATCGCTGCCCCCCCCCCCATCCCTTTTATCAGCTATGGAGGCCTAATGGCAATCTTGAGTCAGATCTGTCAGAAATCACTAAGATCTTTAGGGATTATTACTCACATCTATATCGCAAGCCGGAGGGAGGTGAGGTGGACACCAATTTTAGAGGCTTAGATCTCTCCATTTTGACCCCGAACAACTGGGTTCTGTCAACGCGCCCATCATGTCGGATAAGATACAGAACACAATTGCCCAATTGCCAGGCGATAAAGCATAAGGACCTGATGGGTACTTGGGAGATTTCTACAAGGTACTTTGATTGCAGATCAAGAGATTTTGGCAATGCGATATTAAAAGTTGAAGCCTTGTCACCACAGATGAATGTGGCCCATATTAGATTTCTCCCGAAAGAGGTCAAGCCTATTACCGTCCGATCTCCCTTATCAACCAAGACCTGAAGATTTTTTCTAAACTCATGGCAAATAGGCTGGCTCAGATTATTCTGGGCTTGATCAGCCGCTTGCAGGTAGGTTTTGTCACAAACATACGCAAAGTCTTGGTGGCTTAGGATGTTGTGGGCCGGAAAGAATTGAGGACCTCAATGCCCACCCTGGTCACAATGGATGCTGAAAAAGCATTTGATAACAGCCATTGGGAATGACTAGGGGGGGTGCTGGATCGGCTGGGGATGGTAGGCACGTTTAGGATGCTTTACACAAACCGACAGGCTAGAATAAGCACTCAGGGTTTCTTGTCTAATTCTTTTGCTCTCTATAGAGGTGCCAGACAAGGCTGCCCCCTGTCTCCTCTTTTGTTTAACTTGGCCACCTCTGATGGATTGCAGGGTGGTCATAACTATGGAAATGAGCAGTGTATAATGTGATGGAAAAATGAGTCTAGCCAACAAAGGAAGCAATATTGATAATTACAATATGTTAGTAAGTAGCTTGTATTAACTTCCTCTTGCTGTACTGAGACAACCCCTATAACTATACCCCCCTAATACATAAGATAATTCAAGATCTGCGTAAAAGGCATAATATACCTTTAGAAAGAAAAAGGAAAAATAGAGGGTTATATTTTGATATACTGGGAAAGGGTTTTCCCAAAATAGAAGGATGTAGAGATAGGCACCAGTGGAGGGATGTGCTTAGATGTCCACTTAGTGTGCTGTCCACTTAGAGTTTAATTTAAAATATAAATATAATACTGTTATGGTATATTAGATATATAGGAAGAAAATAGAAAAAAGGCTGCTCAGTTGCATGGAATTACTATGCATAAATAATCGTAAGCACTGTTTGAGGTGGTTTCCTCAATGGGTTTTCCAGATGAACAAAAAAAAGGGGGGGGGGAACGAGCGACAATAATCTATATCAAGCCATAATGATAGCTATGGGCTATAGTTATAGGTTGTTACTAGCAGAAGGACCCGGCTTCGCATGAGTATATTTCAATTAATGTTTGTGTGTGAGGTTAAAAAATATCCATAGTGTTCTCCATCACAGTGACCTCTACAGCATCCTGCCCCTTTTATAGTGGCCTCCACAGTCCCCTGCCCCTCAACAGTGACCTCTACAGTGCCCACCCCTTTAACAGTGACTTCCACAGCGGCCTGCCCCCTTAACAGTAACATCCACAGCACCTGCCCCTTTAACAGTGACCTCCACAGCAGCTGCCCCTTTAATAGTGAACTCCACAGTCCCCCATCTCCATGACAGTAACCTCTACCTCTAACCTCCCACCCCTTTTACAGTGATCACCACAGTACCCTGTTTCCTTAACAGTGATTTCCACAATAACCAATCAACTTAACAGTGACCTCCACAGAGCTCCATTCACTTAAAATGTGACTTCCACAACACCCTACCCCCTTAACAGTGACCTATATAGCACCCCGCCCCTTAACACTGACCTCAATAGCAAACAATCCCCTTAACTGTGACCTCCACCATTCCCTGCCCTCTTAACAGTGACCTCCACAGCGCCCGTCCCTTTAAAAGTGACTGGCACAGCATCCCACTCCCTTAACAGTGACCCTCACAGTGACTAACCCTTTAATAGTGACCTCCACAGTCTCCTACCCCTTTAACAGTGACCACAGTGACCACCCCTTAATAGTAACCTCCACAGTGCCCGCCCCTTTAACAGTGACCTTAACAGCATCCCGCCCCTTTAACAGTGATCTCCGCAGCGCCCACCCCCTTAACAATGACCTCCACAGCACCCGTCCCTTTAACAGTGACAGCCCATTTATAAGTGATCTCCACAGTACCCCATCTCCTTAACAGAATTGCCACAATAACCCGCCTCCCTAACAGTGACCTCTACAACACTCTTAACACTGACCTCCATGGGAATAAGTCATCCTCCCTCCAACCTCTACACCTGAACTGAGGTTGATTTTACCTTAATTTTTTAAATCTCTGCCAGCTGTGGAGTGGGAGGGGGCGTGACCTTACATGATCGGGGCGTGGCCAAACCGGAGCTCGGGTGGGGTTTAAAAGTCCGTCTTTTGAAGGTGGTCTGAGTGGTCACCCTAGTCTGCTTCTTTAACAGTGTCATCCACAGCGTCCTGCCCCTTTAAAGCTGACCTACAGCAGTGAAGAAAAATGGGTGGGTTGTTATGGAAACCTGGTGTAAAACTGTGTGTATGTGGAGGCTAAGAGCCTGCGAGCTTCTATTGGCTGATAAGGGTTTTTTGGTAATATCTCAGGAATGGTATGTCCTAGAGAGCTGGGACCCGGCCTTAAACCTTCCCGCACACCTGATGTACCTGTGTGTCATATTTTCTGATTGTGACTGCAACAGTGCGGATTTCTTTAGCAGACATACATACATACACACAGCTTTATTTATTAGATTATTTGCCATTATGCATTATCATGAAAAACAAGAGTCTAATGTTATACTTACAATGAGTTCATGGGTCAAATAGAATCCTATATAAAATAAATTATGTGCTAACAAGCCATTTATGTGGCTAAAAGTAACATAAATAGGAAATATCAAATAAAAATTATAATAGAATGTATCAACTCACTTTGCCGGGGAGGAGGCCTGAAGGATAAACTCAAGTTACCAACAGGTCTCAAACTCCCTCGCTGTGGTCACTTGTATGGTGTTAGAAATTGATGTCAGCCTCAGATAGTTGCATCTTCACCTATAACCTTTAATAAATCAGCTCAACGTGTTTTGGTGGTTACAATCGATTTCCCCCTTGTTCAGGAGCAATACAACAAAATAAAAACATATACAAGAACAACGTGCCGCCTTACCCCTTTGAATAGGAGTCAGTTCCCCCATCAATGGAATGTAGGGTCGGAAATGAGGGTTTGTGTTCCAGCTTGGAACACATTCAACGTCCGGTAGTAAAATCATTAGTGGTATGCAAATTATGTTCCACTTTAGAACTCTAAGTGTTATGGTCTTATGTATAACATTGGTGGCAGTGGTAGGGGCTCCATAGTGCACATATGTGTTCAAATAACGTTGCCTCTGCTATTCCTGGCCGTAGCAATTAACCAAGGGTAGCCAAGAGTAACGATCGTAGTTGGAACGCATGTGGAAGGCATATGCATTCCACGTCGGAACTTCCGGGACTCTAGTCTCGGGAGTAGATGTATGTGTTTGTGTGTTGAATGCACATGCGTTCCAAAGGAATTTGTTGTTGAAAGTGCTTTTCTGTTTCAATAATTTTTATTGAATTTTTCAACATATTAAAGTACATTGCATAGGTATGTATAGAAGCTATATTAATCAGTCAGTTGTGCAAACAAACAAATACAACTTCAACATTTGAATCAAGTGAAGTCACAAAGTCAACAATCAAGTAAACAGCATTGATTGAGTAAAACAATACAAATAAAGAACCACAGACCATCCATGAGCCAGTTAAATTTCAATGTTTGCATGAAGGGTGAGTTGTCCACATCTGCCATAACTTATCTACTTTGTGGTTATTGAGGACCCTGTAGGAGAGTTTTTTTCATAAGTGTAAAGGTCCGAAAAATGGTTCCTAGGAACGCTAGTGCCGATAATCGGCCCGTGTAAAAGTGGCCCTAATCAGCCGACGAACGAGCAAAATGCTCGTTCGTCGGCTGATTGGATCTTTTGCTCAATGTATCAGAGGGATGGCTACTATGTTTGACAGTTCATTCAGCCTATCAAGAGCTAATGGTTACAATGCACCAGCTCTAGATAGGCTGAATGAACTGTCAAACATAGTAGCCATCCCTCTGATACATTGAGCATGGAATGCTACTGGTTAACTCCGTTTGTCAGGCTGACGTCATGCTGCTTGAAGGAGATCTATAGGGGGAACACCCCTATCAATCTGTGCAGTCTTATTGCTACTGGCTGATTCTAGGAGGGGAGGTAGTGTGTATCTATAAATAGGGAGGTGGAGTGTCCCGCGCGCCGTATACACCTTTTTCCCCTGATGAAGCCGCTATACGCGGTGTAACATGTCGGGAGGGTGATAGCGTGGTTTTTAGCCAGTTGAGTGTCCTAATAGATACATGAGGGAAGCTGGAGAATCCAACAATAGGGTTAATCTTGTACCAGTGTCTGGTAGTAAGGATAGGAGGATAGCGGAGCTAATGTCTCCAATGTCACTTACGTGCAGCTGATTAGTAACGCGATGTTTACATAGCACAGAGCGGAGCAGGGAGTCTGTGATAGTCAGTGAAGAGTTCAACTGACTTATACTGAGCAGGCACACTCCTGCCAGAGATAACACAGTACAGTCTGTATTAACCCCTCCTAGGCAGCACATTCTATTTCATAGCAGTGCTCAGATCGCGTCTGGTATTTAGCAAAGCACAGTTTGCATCTACCTCCTTCAGACAGCTTTACTCACTTGATAGTAGGGATTAGATATAGCAGTATACACATGTCCCTACCCTAATATAAAACTACAAGAGGTTTCAGTGAGAATTAGCATCCCCTACCGCAATATAACCAGTTCACTGGTAGAAACACAGGTATAAATGGTTAGATTATAACCCTTGACTAATCACAGATGTGAATATTTGCAAACAGCACTGGTGTCTAACATCCCAGGAGAATCTGGACACAAATGATTGAAAGTGACACAAACAACTGATAATTTTAACTTATTTTCTTTTTGTACATTGGACATTTAGTTTCATTCAATAAAAGTTAAGTTTTATTTAATCACAAATAAAGTATATGTTGGGGGATCCCTAAAAGGGTCTAGTGTTAATCATAGTTGATTAAAGGGAATAAGTAGACTCTCTCCAATGCCTCACCACCACCAACTTTGCAATCATTAAAATATATCCCACAAAAGAAGAGCTAGGCCCGGGGAAGGGTCCACTTTACAGCGCGATACTTCAGATAGTAGAGAGAACACAGCGTTCCAATAGGGGGTAAGGATAGGGCACCTCCACAAAATGTGATGTAATGTTCCTCTATGGCCACAGAGTCGCCAACAGTGGGGTGAGGAGCTTAGAAACATGATATGTAGCATATCAGGCGTTTAATACCAGCGTAGAAGGGTTTTCATAGCCATCTCATAGTGAGTTGTACATCTGAATGTTTTAGAAGAGAAAAGGATGGCCCTGCTCCAGGATTCCGCTGTATAGCCTATTTCCTTTTCCCAAGACAAAATGGGAGTAGATTTCACAGGCGCATCGGCATGCAATAATATATCATATAGTGGTCTCATTATTTTAGCTCTAGGAGAGGTACGTTTGAGAAGAGTCATGGCATCAGTATGAAAAATTGGAGGATTCTTAATGAGAGAAGTGAGTAAATGCCTCAGTCGAAGATATTTATAAAAGTCTCTGAATGGGACTCCATGGGTTTAATGTAGATCCATAAGGGACCGCAAGAAGTTCTGAGAGTACAGCTGTTGGACAGAGTTAATCCATCTGCATACCCAAGTGGACAAGGATATATTATCTATTAGCATTTCCAGGGACTCTAGCGGAGCTATCATAATACATTCCTTAGATGGTTTGCCCACGTTGGAGTGGAACTTGCGCCAGATACAGTGCCTTGCGAAAGTATTCGGCCCCCTCGAACTTTTCACCCTTTTGCCACATTTCAGGCTTCAAACAAAAAAATATAACATTTTACATTTTTGGTGAAGAATCAACAACAAGTGGGTCACAATTGTGAAGTGGAAGGAAATTTATTGAATCATTTAAGCTTTTTTTCTAATAATAAAACTGAAAAGTGGGGCGTGCAAAATTATTCAGCCCCCTTGCATTAATTCTTTGTTGCGCCACCTTTAGCTGCGATTACAGCTGCAAGTCGCTTGGGGTATGTCTCTATCAGTTTTGCACATCTAGAGACTGAAATTCTTGCCCATTCTTCCTTGCAAAACAGCTTGAGCTCTTTGAGGTTGGATGGAGAGCATTTGTGAACAGCAGTTTTCAGCTCTTTCCACATATTCTCAATTGGATTCAGGTCTGGACTTTGACTTGGCCATTCTAAGACCTGGATACGTTTATTTTTGAACCATTCCATTGTAGATTTTGCTTTATGTTTGGGATCATTTTTATGCTGCCACCACCATGTTTGACAGTGGGGATGGTGTGTTCAGGGTGATGAGCTGTGTTGCGTTTATGCCAAACATATAGTTTTGCATTGTTTCCAAAAAGTTCGATTTTGGTTTCATCTGACCAGAGCACCTTCTTCCACATGTTTGGTGTGTCTCCCAGGTGGCAAACTGTAAACAAGACTTTTTATGGATATCTTTGAGAAATGGCTTTCTTCTTGCCACTCTTCCATAAAGGCCAGATTTGTGAAGTGTTTGACTGATTGTTGTACTATGGACAGACTCTCCCACCTCAGCTGTAGATCTCTGCAGTTCATCCAGAGTGATCATGAGCCTCTTGGCTGCATCTCTGATCAGTCTTCTCCTTGTTTGAGATAAAAGTTTAGAGGGCCGGCCGGGTCCTGGTAGATTTGCAGTGGTCTGATACTCCTTCCATTTCAATATGATCGCTTGCACAGTGCTCCTTGGGATGCTTAAAGCTTGGGAAATCTTTTGGTATCCAAATCTGGCTTTAAACTTCTCCACAACAGTATCACAGACCTGCCTGGTGTGTTCCTTGGTCTTCATAATGCTCTCTGTGCTTTATGCCCCTTTCACACGTGCGGGAGACTCGCACGTCTCCCGCAACGCATCTACAGGGCTGGACTCGGCACTGACAGGGATCGCATATAATGCTAATGCTAGACGTGCGAGTCTCCCGCACGTGTGAAAGGGGCATTAAACAGAACCCTAAGACTATCACAGAGCAGGTGCACTTATACAGAGACTTGATTACACACAGATGGATTCTATTTATCTTCATCAGTCATTTAGGACAACATTGGATCATTCAGAGATCCTCAATGAACTTCTGGAGTGAGTTTTCTGAACTGAAAGTAAATGGGCCGAATAATTTTGCACGCCCAACTTTTCAGTTTTATTATCACAAAAAAAGTTTAAATGATCCAATAAATTTCATTCCACTTCACAATTGTGACCCACTTGTTGTTGATTCTTCACCAAAAATTTAAAATGTTATATCTTTTTGTTTGAAGCCTGAAATGTGGCAAAAGGTTGAAAAGTTCCAGGGGGCCAAATACTTTCACAAGGCACTGTATCTATGGAGTGACGTACTATGTGTGATTCCCCAGTAAATATATTTGTATCTAATATAGAACCTAGTAGCAAGGCCTTGAGATTCTGAGTCGGAATTGCACTTTGTTCTATATGGACCCAGTGTTTATCAGTGGTTCCGGCCCACCAATCTCTTAAGATAGAGATGTTGGTAGCTACATAATAATTATATAGACATGGTAGCCCCATCCCTCCCTTTCCTTTTTTGAAAGTGCTTTTCTAAAATGTTTCCTATTCACAGGGTGTGTTTGTACCTGAATTGAGAATAAATCAAATGCAAACTATAAAATGTGAACACAATTAAATGAGCAATGATAAAAAAAAAGATGGGCAATAATAAGAAAAGGAGACTGATATATAAAAATATTTTTTTTACAAAGACAGCTGTTGTTGGACCAAAGAAAAAATAATAACATTATTATATTTAAAAAGTATATATGAGAAAAGTGTATATATAAAGAGTATATATATATATATATATATACACTCACCGGCCACTTTATTAGGTACACCATGCTAGTAATGGGTTGGACCCCCTTTTGCCTTCAGAACTGCCTCAATTCTTCGTGGCATAGATTCAACAAGGTGCTGGAAGCATTCCTCAGAGATTTTGGTCCATATTGACATGATGGCATCACACAGTTGCCGCAGATTTGTCGGCTGCACATCCATGATGCGAATCTCCCGTTCCACCACATCCCAAAGATGCTCTATTGGATTGAGATCTGGTGACTGTGGAGGCCATTTGAGTACAGTGAACTCATTGTCATGTTCAAGAAACCAGTCTGAGATGATTCCAGCTTTATGACATGGCGCATTATCCTGCTGAAAGTAGCCATCAGATGTTGGGTACATTGTGGTCATAAAGGGATGGACATGGTCAGCAACAATACTCAGGTAGGCTGTGGCGTTGCAACGATGCTCAATTGGTACCAAGGGGCCCAAAGAGTGCCAAGAAAATATTCCCCACACCATGACACCACCACCACCAGCTTGAACCGTTGATACAAGGCAGGATGGATCCATGCTTTCATGTTGTTGACGCCAAATTCTGACCCTACCATCCGAATGTCGCAGCAGAAATCGAGACTCATCAGACCAGGCAACGTTTTTCCAATCTTCTACTGTCCAATTTCGATGAGCTTGTGCAAATTGTAGCCTCAGTTTCCTGTTCTTAGCTGAAAGGAGTGGCACCCGGTGTGGTCTTCTGCTGCTGTAGCCCATCTGCCTCAAAGTTCGACGTACTGTGCGTTCAGAGATGCTCTTCTGCCTACCTTGGTTGTAACGGGTGGCAATTTGAGTCACTGTTGCCTTTCTATCAGCTCGAACCAGTCTGCCCATTCTCCTCTGGCATCAACAAGGCATTTCCGCCCACAGAACTGCCGCTCACTGGATGTTTTTTCTTTTTCAGACCATTCTCTGTAAACCCTAGAGATGGTTGTGCGTGAAAATCCCAGTAGATCAGCAGTTTCTGAAATACTCAGACCAGCCCTTCTGGCACCAACAACCATGCCACGTTCAAAGGCACTCAAATCACCTTTCTTCCCCATACTGATGCTCGGTTTGAACTGCAGGAGATTGTCTTGACCATGTCTACATGCCTAAATGCACTGAGTTGCCGCCATGTGATTGGCTGATTAGAAATTAAGTGTTAACGAGCAGTTGGACAGGTGTACCTAATAAAGTGGCCGGTGAGTGTATATATATATAAGTGCATATAAAAATGTATATATATAAAAAAAAGTTATAATAGAAAAGAGTTGTATATAAAAAAAATTCATTAAGAAAAAAAATAATATGTTGATGTAAAGGTATAAATATAAAAAAAATGTATGAATATTAATATGTATAATAAAATAAATTCATAAAAAAGAAACATAATTCTGTATTATATATGGGGATGTATAAGAGTTTCAGGGACCAATAATACTTATCACAATCATCAAGGTCATAGTTTTCACAGGCAGCCATGTATGAAAAAAAAAAAAAATACATATATATATATATATATATATATATATATATATATACACAATCTGTGAGGGTCATACTATGTGAGCCAAAATGGCCGTCATCATGCCTCTATTATAACAGACGAACATGAAAGACAAACCTAAAAATATGTATATAAAATTTCATAATTCTGGTTTCTTACACCTTACCAATAAATGAATACATCCATAGATACATAAACATAAATAAATAAATAGCTAGGAATCAATATTTCATGTGTGACTGGAGTTAGGTCTCCACCTGCTGGAGTTAGCTTTTGTAGACTCCAAGAGGGTTCCATCCAGAATGGTCCTGTATTTGGCTCCATCCATCTTCCCATCAATTTTAACTATGTTCCCTGTCCCTGCTGATGAAAAGCAGGCCCAAACTAGGTCTCCAGCACTTTTAGGACACCATCAAACAGCGTGCTTGTGTGGTGCTTGGGAAGTGGCCGTGGCTGTCTGGGCCATAGAGGGCTTTGTTTAGGTGGTCTGCATTGTTTATTGGGGAAAGGGGGGCGTTGGTATATAGATTACGAATCTGAGGTCCAAATTAGTAATGTCTTTTTTTTTCCAGTACTTGAGGGGAGCAGACCAGGGCTGCTAATAAAGGTATCTGTAAAGCTATGTCACACATTGTGGCAGTATCACAGCGACATCCCCCATAGCAATGTCAATCATAGATCCCCCATAACAGTGTGTAATTCACAGATCCCCCATAACAGTGTGTCATCCACAGATCCCCCCTTAACGGTATGTAATCCACAGATCCTCCCATAAGGGTATGTAATCAACAGATCCCCCATAACAGTGTGTCCTCCACAGACCCCCATAGCAGTGTGTCATCCATAGAGCCCCATAACGGTGTGTCATCCACAGATCCTCCATAACAGTGTGTCATCCACAGATCCTCCATAACAGTGTCATACACAGATCTCCCATAACAGTATAATCCACAGATCTCGAATAACAGTGTCATCCGCAGATCCCCCACAAGAGTGTGCATGCACAGCATGAACTTCCAGCACTGCCAGAGTGGCATATCATTATATTGATTTATGATACTATTTTACCCTTGGAGGTCTGCAATGTATCCAGTGCTATGCAATATATTCCAGAACTGTAAGGGTTACATAGCATCATAAATCAATATAATGCTATGCGACCCCGGCATTGCTGGAAGTTCAGGCCGAGTGCCTTGCTGAGAGTCCAGAGTGTGACATTCACTCGTCTGAAAGGGGCCTTATAGTGGAAAGGCTAAAGAGAGATAATGTGGAAAGTCTACAATCAGCTGCTGTGGTTGCAACTGCTGTCTTTGGCTATAAAGTCCTGTAAGCTGGTCCAATATTTCAGGATTTGGGCCCCACAGCCCAGGGCCACACTTTGTCTAAAACCGGCCCTGCTCTCCGGTGAAATGAGTTGATACATTCTATTATTATTTTTATTTGATACTTTTATTTATATTACTTTTAGCCACACAAATTACTTTTTAGCACATAATTTATTTTATATAGGATTCTAGTTGACCCATGAACTCATTTTAAGTATAACATTGGACCTTCGTTTTTCATAATAATCCATAATGGCAAATAATAACAATCTATAAATATTGCCCCCAGCTATCATTACGACTTGATATAGATCATTGGTGCTTGTTCCTCCCTCCCCTCCCCCTTTTTTTTTTTGTTCATCTGCAAACCCATTGAGGAAACCATCTCTACAGGGGTAGTTTCAAACAGTACTTACAATTATAATATACCTTTTTCACTTTTAGGGAGGATTCATCTATTTAAAATGATGAGCTTCTCCATACTCTTGTACCCCTTCAGACCCTGTCACTACTGATAAAACATGCAGATATCAGCAGGCTGCACAGCGAAATGACACATTTTCTTTGACAGGGTAGAAGTCCCAGAATCGGATAAAAAAAAAACTCATGGCCCTCAGGATAAAGGGAAGGGGGGGGGGGGGTGAATCTACCGAATATACGACTTTACAACTTACTTCACAACAAGACACATCATAGATTGGGTGCGTTGTTCGAGCTTCCACTCGTATTACGAGCTGGAGAGGAACTTCTGTCCCCCTTGGGATCCCTGATCCCTGTACTTTGCTTCACACAAGGCTGCGGGCCCTACCCATGTGCTTCAGGACACTAGTAGTGTTGGGCGAGCATGCTCGCCCAAACACTATGCTTGTTTGAGCATGGCAATGCTTGGCACATGTTCTCGAGCGCCATGCTCGAGTCTCTTCCCCTTATGTTTCTTGGCTGCTATGCAGCCAATAAGCGTGCGGGGAAGTTCTGGCATTCACTTAATGACGTAGCCATGTTGGCATTACAGTGATTGGCTGGCCGGAACGCGTCATCGGGTGCTATACACGGGTGATGACACGTGGTTCGGCTCAGTCTTAGTCAGGGAGAGCTGCAGCAAGGAGGGACAGATAGTGTAGGGATAGGAATTTGTTAGGCAGGTTTAGGTTTAATCTTTCAAAGACCCAAAATTCCTTTTAAGGACTATTGTTTTACCTGTCTGCAATATATATTGTTAGTGCAACGAGCGCTAAATTTGCACACAATTGTTTGGCCGCCGCTGACAATAACACAAACTCTGCTACATCTGCCGTATAACATTTGCGCATCCTAAATACCTGTGACATTCAGTGTAATTTTTTCTGCCGCTGGTCACAGCTACATTACCTGCGCTACGTCTGCTGTATAACGTTTGCGCGTCCTAAATACCTGTGACATTCAGTGTAACTTTTTTGCCGCTGGTCACAGCTACATTCCCTGCGCTACGTCTGCTGTATAATGTTAGAAGATCCTAAATACCTGAGACATTCAGTGTAATTTGTTCTGCCGCTGGTCACAGCGACATTACCTGCGCTACGTCTGCTGTATAACGTTTGAACATCCTAAATACCTGTGACATTCATTGTAATTTTTTCTGCCGCTGGTGAGGGCGACATTACCTGCACTACATCTGCTGTATAACGTTTTTGCATCCTAAATACCTGTGACATTCAGTATAATTTTTTCTGCCGCTGGTCACAGCGACATTACCTGCACTACGTCTGCTGTATAACATTTGAACATCCAAAATACCTGTGACATTTAATGTAATTTTTTCTGCTGCTGGTGACGGCGGCATTACCTGCGCTACGTCTGCTGTATAATGTTTGAACATCCTAAATACCTGTGACATTCATTGTAATTTTTATTGCCGCTGGTAACGGCGACATTATCTGCGGTACATCTGCTGTATAACGTTTGAACATCCTAAATACCTGTGACATTCATTGTAATTTTTTCTGCCGCTAGTGACAGCGATATTACCTGCACTACATCTGCTGTTTAACGTTTGCACATTCTAAATACCTGGGACATTTATTGTAATTTTTTCTGCCGCTGGTAACGGTGACATTACCCGCGCTACATTTGCTGTATAACGTTTGAACATCCTAAATACCTGTGACATTCAGTGTAATTTTTTCTGCCGCTAGTGACAGCGACATTACCTGCGCTACATCTGCTGTATAACGTTTGCACATCCTAAATACCTGTGAAATTCATTGTAATTTTTTCTGCCGCTGGTGACGGCGACATTACCTACGCTACATCTGCTGTATAACGTTTGCGCATCCTAAATATTTGTGACATTCGCTGAAATTTTTTCTGCTGTTGGTGACGGCAACATTACCTGTGCTATGTCTGCTGTATAACGTTTGCGCATCCTAAATATTTGTGACATTCGGTGAAATTTATTTGCTCATACACTTAAAAAATCTGCAGTACTTGTGACATACTTGCATATATACCATTTAATATATGCAAGGCGAGCAGTAAGAGACGGGGAAGTGGGCGGGGTGAAACTGTGCCTGCTGGCAGAGCACAAGAAACACAGTCATCCACAATTCCTAGCTTCATGTCCCAGTTTGCAGGGCGGCACAAGACACCACTCTTGACACCACACCAGTGCGACCAGGTAGTCGGTTGGATTGCAGCAGATAATGCTTCCAGTCGGTTAAGCACCACCCTGTCTTCCACACAGTCCAGTCTCAGTAGCCAAGAGTCTGGTCAACAGAATCCTCAGCCTGATCCTCCTTCCTCCCACCATGGAGAGTCTGGGCAAACAAGTGATCCCACACTCGGATATTCCGAGGAGCTCTTTTCATCGCCGTTCCTTGATTTGGGCCTCTCGCCAAGCCTGCTTGAAGAGGGACATGAGGAGATGTTGTGCACTGATTCCCAAACTCATGAGCATCCACAGTCTGAAGAAGATGACGGTGGGGAACGGCAATTAGTGTCTCACGAGGTGGATGATGATGATGAGACACAGTTGCCAATAAATCAACGGCAATTAGTGTTTCAAGAGGTTGATGATGAGGATGAGACACAGTTGCCAATAAGTCAAGGGCAATTGGTGTCTCAAGAGGTTGATGATGAGGATGAGACACAGTTGTCAATAAGTGAGGTTCTTGTTAGGTCAACATGTCAGGAGGAGGACCTGAGTAAGGAAGTGAAAGAGGATGTGGTGGACGATGAAATCACTGACCCAACCTGGGAAGGTGGCAAGCCGAGCGAGGACAGCAGTACAGAGGGGGAGGGGTCCGCAGCACCGCAACAGGCTGGAAGAGGCAGTGGGGTGGCAAAGAGGAGAAGGCAGGCCACACCAAACAGGCCTGCAACTGTTCCCCAGAGCACCCCCTTGCGGCAATCTCCCTTGCCAAGGGGTAGGTGTTCCACAGTTTGGCGCTTTTTTGAGGAAAGTGCGGACGATAAAAGAATTGTCATTTGCAACCTGTGCCGTACCAAAATGAGCAGGGGCGTGAACACTAGCAGCCTGACCACCACCAGCATGATCCGCCACATGGCAGCAATGCACCCTGCCTCCTCTTCCCCTGTGTTACGTGCTGGCCAATCCCCTGTCCAAGACGCAGGCCCAGATGCCTCCCGACATGCACCTGGACCTTCGCAAGCACCATCAGCTAGCGCATCCACTTCTGTATCCCTGCGCAGCGTACAGATGTCCATACCCCAGGCCTTTGAACAAAAGCGCAAATACGCAGCCACCCACCCACAGGCCATAGCACTAAATGCGCAGTCAGTAGCTGGAAACAGTGTAGCACTGCAGTGGGAAAGCGGCAACAGGCTGTGCTGAAACTTATTTGCTTAGGTGACAAACAGCACACCACCGCAGAGCTGTGGTAGGGTATAAGGGACCAGGCTGAGCCACTCAACCTACAACCAGGCATAGTTGTGTCTAAAAATGGCCGCAACTTGGTGGCAGCTTTGGAGCTCGGGAAGCTCACACACATACCATGCCTAGCCCACGTCTTCAACTTAGTGGTTCAGCGGTTTTTCAAAACCTACCCCAATTTGCCTGAGCTACTGGTGAAGGTGCGCCGCCTGTGTGCCCATTTCCGAAAGTCATCTACAGCTTCCACCGGTCTGGCAACGCTGCAGCAGCGCTTGCAATTGCCAGCTCACCGACTGTTGTGCGAGCACGCGCTGGAATTCCACGTTCCACATGTTGGCCAGGCTTTGTGAGCAGCAGAGGGCAGTAGTGGAATACCAGCTGCAACATGGTCATCACCTTTCCAGTCAGCTTTTGCTCTTCACAAGTGACGAGTGGGCATGGATGTCTGACCTCTGTGAGGTTTTATGCAACTTTGATGAATCAACACAGATGGTGAGCGCCGATAGCACTATTCTCAGCGTAACCATCACACTTCTGTGTCTACTGAAACGCTCACTGCTCACAATTAAGGCAAACGCTTTGCATGTGGAAGAGGTGGAAATGGGGGAAGACACTACACAGGGTGATAGCCAGACCACCCTCAATTTGTCTTCTCAGCGCAAATTGGATGATGAGGAGGAGAAGAAGGAGCAGGAGACGGTTGCCTCCGCTACAGAGGGTAGTACCCATAGCAGGTTTACTCCATCTCTTTAGCATGGATAGGCCGAAGAGGAGGAAGAGGATGAGGAGATTGAGAGTCATCCTCCTGGTGAGGAGAGCGAAGCCTTGTCTGTTGGGACTCTGGCACACATGGCTGACTTTATGCTATGCTGCCTTTCCCGTGACCCTTGGGTTATACGCATTTTAGCCAACACCGATTACTGGTTGTTCACCCTTCTCGACCCCCACTATAAAGAGAATTTCTCATCTCTCATTCCTGTGGTGGAGAGGACTAACAAAATGGTGCAATACAAGAAGGCCCTTGTGGAAAAATTGCTCCAAAAATTTCCAGCTGACAACGCTGCCGGCAGAGTACGTAGTTCCTTGGGCAACCGAGGAGGGGAGACGAGGGGAATACACAGCATTTCCAACAGAGGCATGGCGACACTCTCCAAGGCCTGGGACAGTTTCATGACACCCCGCCAGCACCCTCACCCTGATGAGTGCCCTAGTGTCACAAGGAGGGAAAAGTTTTGGAAGTGAAGGAGTACCTAGCTGACCGTGTCAACATCCTCAGTGATCCCTCTGTGCCTTACAATTATTGAGTGTCCAAGCTTAACACGTGGCACGAACTGGCACTCTTTACGCCTTGGAGGTGCTGGCCTGCCCTGCCGCCAGCGTTTTGTCAGAGCGGGTATTTAGCACTGCTGGGGGCATAATAACTGATAAGCGCATCCGCCTATCAGCTGAAAATGATGACAGGTTGACTCTTATCAAAATGAACAAGGCCTGGATTGCCCCTGACTTCGCTACCCCACCAGAGGAAAGCGGCTGAACATAAAGGAACTTGTGGCTTTTATGGTGTATTGAATACACTGTATTTCCATGCACCCCTTCCTCTTCCTTTTCTCGTCCTCTTCCTCCATCTTTTCAAAATGCTTATTAGGCTGCCCTTGGCTCTAATGTTTTAGAGGGTCAGCTTAGCAGCAGACCCACCCCTAATGTTTTAGAGGGTCACCAGCAGGCCCTCGCCCTTAATGTTTTAGAGTGTCAGCTCAGCAGCAGGCCCTCTTTCCTAATGTTTTAGAGAATCATCAGCAGGCCCTCGCCACTAATGTTTCAGAGGGTCAGCTGAGCAGCAGACCCTCACCTCTAATGTTTTAGATGGTCAGATCAGCAGCAGGCATTTGACCCTAATGTTTTAGAGGGTCACCAGCAGGCCCTCATCCCTAATGTTTTAGAGGTTCACCAGCAGGCCCTCACCCCTAATGTTTTAGATGGTCAGATCAGCAGCAGGCACTCGCCTCTAATGTTTTAGAGGGTCAGCTCAGCAGCAGACCCTCACCCCTAATGTTTTAGATGGTCAGATCAGCAGCAGGCCCTCGCCCTTAATGTTTTAGAGGGTCACCAGCTGCTCCTTGCTCCTAATGTTTTTGAGTGTCACCAGCAGGCCATTAATCATAATTTTTCAAGGGTGTGTCTGATGCCCTCCTTATGTGTAATAAAGGGTGTATTGGAGTGCCTGTTTTTGTGCATAATACTTGGACAACGTTAGTACAGGTGGATGTGGTTAGAAGAGAGAGATGGCCGAAAGGCCTTCACCAAACTGTCTGCTTCCACTAACAAGAAAAAAAGGCCCCTGCTTGGAGCGCCATACTCCCTAGGTAATGCTATGCATGAACATAGAGATGTTAGTAAATTAGTAAAAACTTAATACTTCTAATATCTATACAAAGAAAGGGTATAACACGTACTTCATTTAAAAATAAAATAGATGTCAAAATGTAATATAAAAAATAGTAAAACTTGTTTCGACTAACTTCACTGGGGGGTGGTATACTGGATGGGTCCAAGATACCAGTATTACCATAGCCTGGATCGCATACAAAATACCAAGGCGTACATGGCAACCACAATGTAATATATGGTTTCTTTTCAGATCTTGCCCATAACGTAAAACAGAGGCTGTATAGCGCACTTCAGTAGGTCATCAATAAAAAGAATATTCCAATTGAGAAATAAAACTTATTTTAACACTTCGCTGGGGGGCGGTATACTGGATAAGCTCAAGACACCAGTAATACCTAAAACCCCCCTGGCCTGAATCGTACGTAGAATCCCAAGACGTGAAGGCAACCACGATGCAATGTCTGGTTTTCTATTCAGGTACTTTATTTTCATCTAAAATCCGGCTCAACGCATTTCGGGGGCCTCTATGTGTCCCCCTTCATCAGGAGAAAATGACAAATAACATACAATAGACAACTATAAATACCTAAAATGGGCTGGTAAACGCCCGTTTTCCACCAAGTGGAGTTCACCCAGGACTTGTCTTCCCGCCCTCCGTCATTTCCGGGGCCGATGCGTTCCACTGTGAAGCACATTGGAGCCGATACTTCCTTTATTGGGTGCTCTCTAAGTGCTCCTGTTACTTCCGGGTCCGATGCGTTCCACAGTGGAACGTATCGGGACCGATGTACTCAGCGCTTCTCGCTGAGTTTGTACCAGAGGGCTGGAAGAAGAGAGTGAGTTGACTTTATGTACTGTATATTGTTCCATTAATACTATCTTCCAAGTAAGAACCTTGCTGGATAAATCAATAAAGAGTAGTAAAAAAATATTAATAAAAAAATTAAAAAATAAATAGAAATATATATAAATATTAGAGATGAGCGAACATACTCGTCCGAGCTTGGTGCTCGTTCGAGCATTAGGGTATTCGCATATGCTCGCTACTCGGACGAGCATATCGCGATCCTCGAGGAAATGGCAACTTCCTCTTCCTGCATGTTAGGCACCTTTTCTCAGCCAATCAACATGCAGGAGAGTCTTTGGTACCTCCTAGCATCACGTGGGGCCCCTACAAGTCGATAGCAGGGATTGGCTAGCCAGATCAGATGACCTGGGAATATAAGAATCTGGTCCTGTGCTGCTCGCGTCAGATGCCGCCTGCATGAGATTAGAGATAGAGCTGCTGTCTGTCAGGGAGAGTGTTAGGGCCTCAATTTAGATGTTGGTTAGGCAGGAATCACCCACAAAGAACCCAACAGCCCTTCCAAGGTCTACAAGCACGTTTTTTTTTTGTCTCCTCCTGGCTGCTGGCTGGGACTTGTAGTGCAGCTACCGCCATGTTGGCTGCACGCTGTGCACAGCGACTGGTGGTAGAAGGGACAGCACGTGGTCCACACAGACCCAAAAGAAATTGCCCAAAGTCCTCTCAGTACTCATTTTTGCTGCTGCTGGTGCTGCTGCTGTACCTTGGCTTGCTGGGATCTGTAGTGCAGTCTAGGGAATATGTTTTTTTTATCATTTCTATGTACTCCAGTCCAGTGAACAATTATGTATTGTACTGTACAGTAGCGTCAGTCTAGGGAATACGTTATTTCTCAGTTATATGTACTCCAGTCCAGTGAACAATTATGTAGTGTACTGTACAGTATCATCAGTCTAGGGAATACGCTACTTCTCAGTTATATGTACTCCAGTCCAGTGAACAATTATGTAGTGTACTGTACAGTAGCGTCAGTCTAGGGAATAAGTTTTTTCTCTCAGTTATGTATACTACAGTGCAGTGAACAATTATATAGTGTGCTGTACAGTAGCATCACTCTATAAAATACGTTTTTTCTCAGTTATATGTACTACAGTCCAGTGAAAAATGGAGTGCTTTGCGGTAAAATAGCCGCCATTTAAAGACTACGTTTTTTTCTCATTTATATGTACTACAGTCCAGTGAACAATTCTGTAGTGTGCTGTACAGCAACGTCAGTCTATAAAATACGTTTTTTCTCAGTTATATGTACTCCAGTCCAGTGAAAAATGGAGTGCTTTGCGGTAAAATAGCCACCATTTAAAGACTATGTTTTTTTCTCATTTATATATATTACAGTCCAGTGAACAATTCTGTTGTGTGCTGTACAGTAGCGTCACTCTATAAAATACGTTTTTTCTCAGTTATATGTACTACAGTCCAGTGAAAAATAGAGTGGTTTGCAGTAAAATAACCTCCATTTAAAGACTTTGTTTATTCTCAGTTATATGTACTACAGTCCAGTGAAAAATATAGTGGTTTGCGGTAAAATAGCCGCCATTTAAAGACTACATTTTTTTCTCATTTATATATATCACAGTCCAGTGAACAATTCTGTAGTGTGCTGTACAGTAGCGTCGCTCTATAAAATACGTTTTTTCTCAGTTATATGTACTCCAGTCCAGTGAACAATTATGTAGTGTACTGTACAGTAGCGTCAGTCTATAAAATACGTATTTTCTCTCAGTTATATGTATTACAGTCCAGTGAAAAATTGAGTGGTTTGCGGTACAATAGCCGCCATTTAACCCCTTCGCGCCCAGCGCCGTACATGTACGGCACTGGGGCGATGCGGGCACATGGCGCCCGCTCGCAGGTGCGGCGGGCGTCATGGCCGGCAAGTCTCTGCTGTTTCTAACAGCAGAGACTTGCCGCTACTTACCGCCATCGGCGGCGTCTTTCTGGTTGATTAGATGCCGTGATCACATGTGATCACGGCATCTAGTTGCGTTTCAACCCGGAAGCATTCGCTTCCGGGTGGTGTACAGACACCCCGTGTGGCCAATCGGGGTGTCTGTACACCATATGAAAACTGTAATCCTCGCTGGTGAGGATTACAGTTTTCAAAGTGCAATTCTTATTCTGGCCACTAGATGGCAGGCCAGGATAAGAAATGAGCAACTCATGGATTTCTGAGTCTATAAAATCCATAATTGCTCATAAAGAAAAAAAAAAAAGCCACAATATATAAGCCCATATTTGAGCTTTCTAATAGTAAAAAAAATTTTTTTTTAAAATGTTAAAAAATATATAAAAAATAAAAAAGATGTAAAAGTTCAAATCACCCCCCTTTCCGTATAAGTAAAAAATAAATACCTAAATAACAATAAATATAGACATCATGGGTATCACCGTGACCGAAAACGCCCGTACTTTTAAAATATAAAAAAAAAATTCCAATACGGCGAATTGTGTGGCGGAAAAAAGCGTCCAAATGGCGATTTGCCGTTTTTTGTCGCTTTTTTTTTCTAAAAAAAATTAAATAAAAAGTGATCAAAAAGTCATACACACCCCAGAATGGTATCAATAAAAACTTCAGATCGTCCCGCAAAAAATGAGCCCCCATACAGCTCTGTATACATAAATACCAAAGAGTTATAGGGGTCAAGATTTGACAAGGAAAAAAAAAGGGCAACTTTCTAATTATTTTATCACTATGAAAACGCAGGAAAAACTATACATATTAGGTATTGCCGGATTCGTACTGACCAGTAGAATGAAAGTAACGGATCAGTTTTAATGCACATCGAACGCTGTAAATAAGAAACCCGTAGAACTGTAGCGGAATAGCGTTTTCTTTGCAATTTCAGCCGGTTTGGAATTTTTTTCCCGCTTCCCACTACACCGTATGCAATATTAAATGGTGGCGTTGGAAAGTACAACTTGTCCCGCAAAAAACAAGCCCTCATACAGCTATGTGAACAGAAAAATAAAAGCGTTATGGCTGTTTGAAGGCAGGGAGCGCAAAACGAAAATGCAGAACGAAAAAAGCTCTGGGGGTGAAGGGGTTAAAGACTACATTTATTCTCAGTTATATGTACTACAGTCCAGTTAAAAATGGAGTGGTTTGCGGTAAAATAGCCGCCATTTAAAGACTATGTTTTTTTCTCATTTACATATATTACAGTCCAGTGAACAATTCTGTAGTGTGCTGTACAGTAGCGTCACTCTATAAAATATGTTTTTTCTCAGTTATATGTACTCCAGTCCAGTGAACAATTATGTAGTGGACTGTACAGTAGCGTCAGTCTATAAAATACGTATTTTCTCTCAATTATATGTATTACAGTCCAGTAAAAAATGGAGTGGTTTGCGGTACAATAGCCGCCATTTAAAGACTATGTTTTTTCTCAGTTATATGTACTACGGTCCAGTGAAAAATGTAGTGGTTTGCGGTAAAATAGCCGCCATTTAAAGACTACGTTTATTCTCAGTTATATGTAGTACAGTCCAGTGAAAAATGTAGTGGTTTGTGGTAAAATAGCCGCCATTTAAAGACTAGGTTTTTCAGAGCTTTAGAGAAGGGCTCACTGTCTTCTATTTACTCTATACTAAACGCATCACCCCCGATGCCAAATTAGCATTCATGCATGGCTGGGAGGTCGAATTGGGAGAGACTCTTACCACGGAACAATGGTTTAATTGCTGTACTATGATTAGTAAAGGGAGCTGGCAGGTCACCTTGATGGAAACCTCCTTGAAGGTTCTTCATAGGGTTTATTTCATCCCCTGTAGACTACATGCTATTTATCCAACAGTTTCCCCTTTCTGCTTCAACGGTTGCCAGACCATAGGAAACACCCTTCATATATGGTGGACCTGCCCGGTGGTTCGTAGGTTCTGGACTAACATTAAAAGAGGGTTGTATGAAGTATTCGGGAAGGATCTTCAGCACCTGTTTATCTCTTAGGCCTTAAACCACCGGCATTCAACTATACAGAATATAAACTTCTTCAATTTATTCTGATGTTAGCCAGGATTCATATAGCTTCTAAATGGCGTACACCCTCTCTCTCGATGTCAGCAGTTATTCATAGAGTTAATACTATTGCACTGTATGAGAAACTAAATGCTACACTGAATGATACAAGGGAACGTTATTCGCAAGTGTAGAACTCCTGGCTGAACTGCTCCAGCTCTCCTAACTTACAATATTACTTATCTCTCTAATTGGATAAATTAAACTGTGGGGGACCATTTCATATATCCCTACCCCCCTCTCTTTTCCTTCTTACCCTTGACCGGGGGAGTCCAGAAAAACATATCTTTCAGATATAGTTGTGACAGAATCAGACAACCCATGTTTCATGACAAATCTTTTATCGTTATATAATTGTTTCGTTCATACAATAGATTTCCATATAAATTGCACTCTATACGCGAATGTACTCATAGGAGAAACTTGTTTGCCTAATGTGTGCATTTTTGTACAGCATTTATGATTTCTCCATGTTTGCAATCAACTCAATAAATACTTTTTGGAATTAAAGACTACGTTGATTTACTTATTTATATATATTACAGTCCAGTGAACAATTCTGTAGTGTGCTGTACAGTAGCGTCACTCTATAAAATACGTTTTTTCTCAGTTATATGTACTACAGTCCAGTGAACAATTATGTAGTGTACTGTACAGTAGCGTCAGTCTATAAAATACGTATTTTATCTCAGTTATATGTATTACAGTCCAGTGAAAAATGGAGTGGTTTGCGGTACAAAAGCCGCCGTCTAAAGACTAAGTTTTTTCTCTCAGTTATATATCATACATTGCAGTGACAAATTGAGTGGTTTGTGGTACAATAGCCGCCATCTAAAGACTACGTTTTTTCTCTTAGTTATATATTATACAGTGCAGTGACAAATTGAGTGGTTTGTGGTACAAAAGCCGCCGTCTAAAGACCACATTTTTTCTCTCAGTTATATATTTTTACAGTGCAGTGAAAAATTCTGTCGTGTGCTGCACACTAGCCGGAGTGTAGAAAATATACGTTTTTTCTCTCAGTTATATATCATATATTGCAGTGACAAATTTAGTGGTTTGCGGTACAAAAGCAGCCGTCTAAAGACTACTTTTTTTCTCTCAGTTACATATTATACAGTGCAGTGAAAAATTCTGTCGTGTGCTACACACACTAGCCGGAGTGTAGAAAATATACGTTTTTTCTCTGTTATATATCCCACAGTGCAGTGAACAATTATTTAGTGTGCTGTACAGTAGCGTCAGTCTAGGGAAAACGTTTTCTCTAAGTTATATGTACTACAGTCCAGTGAAAAATGTAGTGGTTTGCGGTAAAATAGCCGCCATTTAAAGACTACGTTTTTTTCTCATTTATATGTACTACAGTCCAGTGAACAATTCTCTAGTGTGCTGCACAGCAGCGTCAGTCTATAAAATACGTATTTTCTCTCAGTTGTATGTATTACAGTCCAGTGAAAAATGGAGTGTTTTGCGGTACAATAGCCGCCATTTAAAGACTATGTTTTTTCTCAGTTATATATACTACAGTGCAGTGAACAATTCTGTCGTGTGCGGTATAGTAGCCGCACTCTAGTGTTGACACCAACAAGTGACCAAGTTAGTTGAGGTAGCAGGTGAAGCACATAAAATTTTACACTGACACAGCATGGCGGTGAACCCAGAGTGACCAAGTTACACTCAGGTAGCAGGTGAAGCACATAAAATTTTACACTGACACAGCATGGCGGTGACACCACCAATGCCTTGGTCAGACTGACATTGCAGTCAAATGGCTGTAGGTGAGCCTCCCAAAAAATTGTTTAGGAGTGTCTGTAGTTGACCCTCCTGTAAAATTGTTTTTGAGTGTCTGTAGTTGACCCTCCTGAAAAATTGTTTTTGAGTGTCTGTAGTTGACGCTCCTAAAAAATGTATTGGAGAGAGGGCCTGTAGGTGGCCCTCTGTAAACATTGTTTGTAAAGAGCGCCAGTTGGCCCTCAGAAACATTGCCTGTTGGCTCAGCGTTTGTGTTCGAAGAGGAGGAGGAGGAGAGGATACATAAAGAATCTTCATGTTGAGCTGCTTTCCCCCAGTGGAGATTTGCATTCCAGTGAAATCCAGGCTTTATTCATTTCAATAATCGTCAGCCTGTCAGCGCTGTCAGTTGACAGGCGTGTACGCTTATCAGTGATGATGCCACCAGCTGCACTGAAGACCCGCTCTGACAACACGCTAGCGGCAGGGCAGGCCAGCACCTCTAAGGCGTTGCCAGTTCGGGCAACGTGTCCAGCTTTGCAACTCAGTAGTTGTATGGAGCAGAGTGATCACGCAGGATGTTGGTATGGTCACCTAGATACTCCCTCACCATCTTTCTGAACAGCTCCCACCTACTGGGGGACGGGTGACATAGTCTTGCTGGGGTGCCATAAAACTTGCAAAGGCCTTGGAGAGTGTTCCCCTGCCAGTGCTTGACAAGCTGCCTGCTCCCCTCCTCTCCCCCGCTAGTTGGCCCACAGAACTACGTCCTCTGCCGCTAGCGGTGTCAGATGGGAAGGATAGTTTCAGCTTGTGCACTAGGGACTGTTGATATTGATTCACTCTCATACTCCTTTCCTCTACAGGAATGAGAGTGGAAAAGTTCTGCTTGTACCTGGGGTCCAGGAGGGTGAACACCCAGTAATCGGTGTTGTCAAAAATGCTTCTAACGCGAGGGTCACGGGAAAGGCAGCCTAACATGAAGTCAGCCATGTGCGCCAGAGTCCCAACACGCAATAATCTCCTCAATAGGCTGACTCTCCATTTCCTCCTCCAACTCCTCCTCTTTAGCCCATACACGCTCAACAGATAAGAAGGAATGAGCATAGGTACCCTCTTCAGTCTCGCCAACAGTCTCCTTTTCCTCCTCCTCTTCCTCCTCATCCTCCTCGATTTCGCGCTGAGAAACAGACCTGAGGGTGGTCTGGCTATCAAGCAACGTATCTTCTTCTCCCATCTCCTGTGACAAGTGCAAATTCTCTGACTTCATGCTTAGCAGTGACTTTTTCAGCAGACAAAGCAGCGGGATGGTGACGATGATAATGGCGGCATCGCCATTGACCATCTGTGTTGACTCCTCAAAGTTCCTTAACACCTGACAGATATCAGACATCCACTCCTCATTGTACACTTGAAGAAGCTGACTAACCTGACGACCAGTTCTTGTGGAAGTTGTCATTTGGCAGTCTACAATTGCTCTGCGCTGCTGGTAAACCCTGGGTAACATGTGTAATGTGGAATTCCATTGTGTGGGCACATCGCACAACAGTCGGTTAGCAGTCAGTTGTAAGGGCCGTTGCACTGCCCTGAGAGTGGCAGCATCTGTGGTTGACTTGCGGAAATGCGCCCAGCTGCGTTGCACCTTGGTGAGCAAATCAGACAAATTGGGGTAGGTCTTGAGGAACCGCTGAACCACAAGATTGAACACGTGGGCCAGGCAGGTTTTATATGCAGTGTTTATATGGTTTGTTGTTACTTTGGAAAATAGTATTGGTGTATAATGGCACATGTGTGAGCCTGCCGAGTTGCAGAGCTGCCACCAGGTTACGCCCGTTGTCACACACAACCATGACTGGTTTGAGTTTCAGCGGCATCAGCCAAAGATCGGTCTGCGCCGTGATGCCCTGTAACAGCTCTTGGGCGGTGTGCCTCTGGTCACCTAGGCTCAGCAGTTTCAGCGCCACTTGTTGGCGCTTACCCATGGCAGTGCTGCTGTGCCTAGAGCTACCGACTGAAGGCGCCGTGCTCACAGATTGTATCTGAGAGTAGGAGGAGGAGGAGGGGTTGGAGGAAGAGGCATAATAAGTCTGAGAAACCGTGACCGAGGTAGGCCCCGCAATCCTCGGCAGTACATGAGCGGCCCCAGGGTCAGACTCGGTCCCAGCCTCCACCAAGTTAACCCAATGTGCCGTCAGGGACATATTGTGTCCCTGCCCGCCAGCACTTGTCCACGTGTCCGTGGTTAGGTGGACCTTCTCAGTAACCGCGTTGGTCAGGGCACGGATGATGTTCTCTGACACGTGCTGGTGTAGGGCTGGGACGGCACATCGGGAAGAATAGTGGGGGACCAAGTACCGAGGGACAGCCACCGCCATCAGGTTGCGGAAAGCCTCAGTCTCTACCAGTCTATAGCGCAGCATCTCCAGGATCAGCAGTTTGAAAATGTGGATGTTTAGGGCTTGTGCACGTGGGTGGGTGGAATTGTATTTGCGTTTGCGCTTGCGCTCCAATGTGTGATGCAAAGACAGCTGAAGGCTGCGCTGGGACACATTGGTGTAGGGTGTGGAGGATCGTGGAGGTGAAGGGGTGGTTGTAGGGCGGTCGGCGCTCGTGCCGGGGTCCTGGGCGTTGGGTTGACACGCCGAGCCAGCATGTGACACAGGGGAAGGAGCAGTGATGTGATCCGGAGGAGGTGAACGGCCTTGGTTCCATTGAGTCCTGTGTTTAGCACTCATATGCCTGCGCATGCTGGTAGTGGTTAGGCTGGTAGTGGTGGCTCCCCTGCTGATCCTGGTGTGGCACAGGTTGCACACCACAGTCCGTCGGTCATCCTCACTTTCTTTAAAGAACCTCCAGACTTGCGAACATCTAGGCCTCGGCACGGGAGCTTCACTCCGTGAAACAGTTTCTGATCTACTTGCTCTGTCCCTGCTTCTCCCTCTGGCCACCCCACTGCCTCTTCCAACCTGTTCTGGTGCTGCACTTCTGGTGCTGCACTCCCTCTCAGAAGCACTGTCTTGACTAGGCTTACCAACCCAGCTCGGGTCAGTCACCTCATCATCCACCTGCTCTTCCTCCGATTCCTCACTCTGCTGCCCCCTGGGACTTACTGCCCTGACAACAACGTCAATGTCTGACAACAGTGTCTCATCATCATCATCCGACACCTCTTGACACACTACTTGCACTAAGTCCACACTCTCATCATCCACAGACTGCGAAAGTTCTAAATTTTGGGCATCTGGACAGAGCAACTGCTCAGGTTGCTGTTGAGCAGTGGTTTGTGTCTCTGGGTAGGGTCCTGAAAAGACTTCCTGTAAATATGCCGGATCTGAATCCATATTTTCCATCAGGGGGGGCAGGCTGGTGGGAAGGAGGTTGAGCTGGAGGAGCCAGAGGTCTACTCCCTTGGCTAAAGTGGGTGGACTGTGTGGAAGACTGGGTGGTGGATAAATTACTGGACACATTATCCGCTATCCACGTCATCACCTGTTCGCACTGTTGTGGTTTCAATAGTGGTGTACCACATGACCTTGTAAGTTGCGAGATGAAGCTAGGGAGCAAAACTCTACGGCGTTCCACTGCTCCCTCATCACTAGGTACTGTGTCACCCTGCCCAGGATCACTGCCTCTGTCCCCCTACATCACTTGGATGCCCACGTCCTCGACCCTTAGCCCTTGGGTTCAACATTTTGTGTAATCACTAAACTGTTGAATTAATATCTGAGGCCAAAAACGTATTCTCTAGACTGCAGATAGTGTACCACACACCACAGAATTTTTCACTGGACTGTATTAAATGTATTTGAGAGAAAAAACGTATTCTCTAGACTGCCGCTAGTGTAATGCACACCACACAATTTTTCACTGCACTGTAGGATATATGAATGAAAGAAAAAAATGTATATTTTCTAGACTCTGGCTAGTGTGCAGCACACGACAGAATTTTGCACTGCACTGTAGGATATATGAAAGAGAGAAAAAAATGTATATTTTCTAGACTCCGGCTAGTGTGCAGCACATGACAGAATTATGTACTGCACTGTAGGATATATAACTGAGAGAAAAAACGTATACCCTAGACTGACGCTACTGTACAGCACACGACATAATTGTTCACTGGACTGTAATATATATAACTGAGAGAAAAAACGTATTCCCTAGACTGCACTACAGATCTCAGCAAGCCAAGGTACAGCAGCAGCAAAAATGAGTACTGAGAGGACTTTGGGCAATTTCTTTTTGGTCTGTGTGGACCACGTGCTGTCCCTTCTGCCACCAGTCGCTGTGCACAGCGTGCAGCCAAGATGGAGGTAGCTTCACTACAAGTCCCAGCCAGCAGCCGAGAGGAGGCCAAAAAAAAGGTAGTTGTAGCCCTTAGAAGGAGCGTTGGGTTCTTTGTGGATGATTCCTGCCTAACCACATTCTAATTTCACGCCCTAACAGTGTGCAGCCAAGATGGCGGTAGCTGCACTACAAGTCCCAGCCAGCAGGAGACAAAAAAAAAGGTGCTTGTAGCCCTTAGAAGGGCTGTTGGGTTCTTTGTGGGTGATTCCTGCCTAACCAACATCTAAATTGAGGCCCTAACACTCTCCCTGACAGACAGCAGCTCTATCCCTAATCTCATGCAGGCGGCGTCTGACATTCACCGCCATTCCGTGTCAGGGTAAAATTTTAAGTGCTTCACCTGCTACCTCAGTCTCACTTGGTCACTCTGGGTTCACCGCCATGCTGTGTCAGGGTAAATTTTTGGGTGGTTCACCTGCTACCTCAATCTAACTTGGTCACCAAGCTGTCACCATGCTGTGTCAGGCTTATGCCTACGTTGTGGGGCGGGGGATAGGACAGCAGTGCCAGCATGGGCAGTGGTGTCACCCGCAGGCGGTGATGGACCTTCGTTGCACCTAGTTGGGTGCTTTACTAACATGTGATGGGCATGTGCCTTGCCCATCTTGGTCTGGGTCAGCACAATTGTTTTGAGGGTCACCACCAGGCTGCTGCCCAGAATTTGGCATAATGGTATGATTAGGCAGCCTCAGAGGCATCCATGCATGCTGTCCCTGCTGTTTCCTGTCCATTTCCGTGGTGTTTCCATCATTTTCTGAGGTTTCCAGGTTTTCATGCAACCTTCCTTATGCAGAGCTCCGGTCCCCTGCAAAAAATGCTGGAGTCTCCCATTGACTTCAGTGGGGTTCGTTATTCGAAACGAGCACCCGAGCATCGGGAAAAATTCGGCTCAAATAACGAGCACCCGAGCATTTTAGCATTTTAGTGCTCGCTCATCTCTAATAAATATATATGCAAAAAATTATATATATTTATATATATATATATATATACATATATATATATATATATATATATATATATATATATATATATATATAAACTATAATTCTTGTTTTATGTTAATAGTATTAATTTTTTTCCTCTACTCTCTCATACATCTGTATATTCCATCCTACTTCTATCCCTTTCCTACTTAGTTCACTGTGCTTCAAAGTCTCTTCAGTTGTTTTTTCTTAATAATTAGCATATTCCAGAGATTCTTTTGGCCAAAAGGAGTTACTGTATTTAACCCCTTTAATCCCGAACCTGTTTTCACCTTCCTGCCCAGGCCATTTTTTGCAAATCTGACATGTGTCACTTTATGAGGTAATAACTTTGGAACGCTTTTACTTACCAAGCCATTCTGAGATTGTTTTCTCGTCACATATTGTGCTTCACGACTATATGGGTTTGTGGCAGTGGTCAGAAGGAAAGGAGTGCCATACAGATTTTGGAGGCAGATTTTGCTAGAATGGTTTTTAGGCACCATTTTGTAATTGAGAGACCCTGATGTACCCCTACAAAGGAAACCCTCAAAAAGTAACCCCATTTTGGAAACTACACCCTTCAAAGAATATATTAAGGGGTGTATTGACCACTTTGACCCACTTTACAAAATTTGGAAACACTTGGCTGTGAAAATGAAAAGTTTAATTTCTTCCAATAAAATGTTGCTTTAGCTCCAAATTTTTCATTTTCACAAAGGGTAACAGGAGAAATGCACCCCATAATTTGTTCCCCATTTTCTCCTGAATACGGCAACACCCCATATGTGGTGATAAACTGCTGTGGGGGTACATGGCAGGACTCAGAACAGAAGGAGAGTCATATGGATTTTGCAGCACAGATTTTCATGGATTGGTTTGCGGGAGCCATTGATTTTTATTTTTTTGAGTTATTGTCTTATGTCAGGGTTCATTTTTTGCGGGATGAGGTGACGTTTTCATTGGTACCATTTTGGGGTACATGAGACTTTTTGATCGCTTGGTATTACACTTTTTGTGAGTCAAGGTGAAAAAAAATTGCTGTTTTGGCATAATATTTTTTTTTATTTTTTACAGCATTCACCTGAAGGGGCAAATCATGTGATATTTTTATAGAGCAGGTTGTTACGGATGCGGCGATACCCAATATGTCTACCATTTTTATTTTTGTTAAATTTTACACATTAGATTTATTTTTGAACAGAATTAAATCTTTTTTTGTGTTGCCATTTTCCGAGAGCCATATGTTTTTTATTTCTCTGGCGATTGTCTCAGATAGGATCTCATTTTTTGCGGGACGAGATGGCGGTTTGATTGGTTCTGTTTTGGGGTACATACGCTTTTTTGATCGCCTGCATTCACCTGGCGGGGTGAATCATGTGATATTTTTATAGAGCCAGTCAATACAGACGCGGCGATACCTAATATGTCTATTTTTATTTTTTTTCCCTATTTTTTTCCAATTTTTATTTTGTCAAAAGGACGCCTTTTTTTTGCAACTTGAAACTTTTTTTTTGTAAAACTTTTACAAAAATACAATTTTTTTCACTTTTTCCACTTTCTTTTTTTTTTACACTTTTTTTAACTTTTGGGGGTCTGATCCCCTTTACAATGCATTACAATACTTCTGTATTGTAATGCATTGGCTGTAAGTGTATTACACAATGTAATACACTTACAGCAGGGGTGCACAAAGTTTTCTGCTTGGGGCCACATTGTCAGCCTGAACCAATTCCAAGGGCCGCAAATAAAGCTTAAAGGGTATTTCAAACTGAAATACTATATTTATGGCATATTGAACATACAGTATATATCATAAATGTTTAGTTACATTTCTAGTACTCCCATCTAATGGGAGAATACATGAAAGATACATTTGAGCAGCCACCAGATATAGAAATACATGTCTGTTACTAGATGGTTGGGGGCCGCACAAAATAATATCGAGGGCCGCAGGTTGTGCACCTCTGACTTACAGCCTTCTGCCTGTGAGATCCAGGGGGCTGGATCTCACAGGCTTCCGTAAATAGCAGCTGGATGCCTAAAGAAGGCATCCAGCTGCTATCTAAGCCATTGGGTCCCCGTCACAGCAGCGCGGGGACCCGATAGACTCCCCTTCCCACCGCCCGCATCGCATGTGCCGCGGTCAGCTCTGACCGCGGCATATGAAGGGTTAATGCACCGGCATCGGTGTTTTCACCGATGCCGGTGCATACAGCAGGGATCCGGCTACTGGGCACAGCCAGACCCCCGCCGCTGATCGGGCGGCCGCAGCTCCTGCACCTGCCCGATCAGCGTGCCGTAGCAGTACGGCGCTGGTCGGGAAGTCACTTCCCACAGCGCCGTACATGTACAACGCTGGTCGGGAAGGGGTTAAGCGATAAATCCAAAACATCTCCTTCCTGCATAATTTCTAGATGGAGAGTTGGACATGTTCTACGGAGTGACCTTAAGGCAAGTGGGGTCTCCCTCGTGTGCCGCTGCATAGTGGCGGGATACGCTATGAGTAGCCACTTTGCGTTTCATGTTAGAATGGTGCTGTGTGTCCAACATAATAGAGATTGCATGAACATTTCAGTAAATAGATAATCCCTGACGTTCCACAGTTCATATTGTGTTGCAACACAAATGGGGGGTAGTGATGCTTTGTATATTGTGTGTAATCATACTACAGCACTTAAACCTAGTTAGACCACATCGATAAGCTCCTTTTTTGAGTACTGGAATGTTCTGGGGTTTTCCTTTTTCTGTTGTAGTTTGGGCAATTTTAGCCCCAAATTTGGGCAATTTGGGACAGGATGGAGCTAAGATGTTTTTTAAAGTTTTTGCCCATCTGAAGGTGAGGCTGGGTCGTTTGGGGATTAGTTTGCCTAAAATCAGATCTTTAATGAGAATGGGCCAATGTTTGGTTAAAATTTTTTTGATAATGGAATGTTGAGAGTTGAATCGTGTGATGAGGTTAACGGTATAGGGACGGGGGTCTGTCTTATTATTTTTTTTTGTCAGGCATTCCTTCTGAGTTTACTGCAAGATTCTCTTTGTTGAGTCCCTAATCAAGTTTGCTTTAAAACGAGTACTGAGAGTTTGCAGTTGTTCTCTTAGAGTTTTATCATCCGAGCAATTCCTCCGAATGCGCCTCATTTGACTGTACGGAATGTTGATTTTTTATCTATGATGATGGCAACTTTTAAAATCTAAAAAACTATTGGCATCAACCTTTTTAAAATGAGTTCTAGTCGAAATCATATTATTGGCACTATTTAAATGGAGATCTAGAAACACGGCTTCCTTTTGGTCGTACTTGAGAGTAACAGACAGGACAGTAGATCTTCGGTTTTCCATTTCATATCATAATAATGTATGAATGAATCTTTTATAAAAGACAACATTCGGATGTTCTAAAAGGCCCACTTGTTATTCAAGGGCCCCCATAAACAAATTTGCGTATGAAGGGGCAAATTTCGTCCCCATTGCTGTGCCCCTTTTTTGTAAAAAGATCTTATTATCGTACATAAAAACGTTGTGATTCAATATAAAATTAATTTATTTTAAAACAAATTCTTTTTGGGATTGTGGCATTAAAATATCTTCGTCTAAAAATCCTTTTACTGCTCCGAGGCCTATTGTATGTATGATATTACTATAAAGCAAAGTAACGTCAAGGGTTGCCCATATATAGTTTTCATTCCATGGTACATTTCCCAAAGTGTTGATAAGGTGTGTGGTGTCCCTAAGGTAAGAGGGTAATTTTAAAACGTATCGCTGTAAAAGTTGATCAATGTATTTTGATAGGTTTGAAGTAAGAGAGTTAATTCCTGATATAATGGGTCATCCTGGCGGTTCTGATAGGGATTTATGAATTTTTGGTAGGAAATAGAAGCGTGCTGTAGTAGGGTGTGGTATTTTTAGACAGGTTTTTTCTTTTTGGTCCAAGACACCTGTCTCAAAGCCTCTATCTATCAAGTCAAACAGGATTTTTTTTGTATTCTTTTGAGGGATCATCTTCAAGTAGTTTGTAATATGCTGAATCTGATAGTATTCTTAATGATTCCTTATGGTCCATACAGGAGTCCATAATCACCACTCCTCCTCCTTTGTCGGCACTTTTGATCACTATATCCCTATTTATACTTACGTTTTTTAAGTGCTTGGGTTAAATTCCAATCAAGGTTCTTTGCAGTTGATTCCTTGGTCTTCGGTATTGTGAATGTGTCAGTAAAATCACTTAAAACTACATTATAAAAACTTTCCACAAAGGGGCCTCTGCTTTCTATGGGATAAAAAGCCGATTTGGGTTTTAAAGACAAGAACTATTTTCCTGCACTGTTATCTCAGGGTTTAAGCTTGGTTTATTGGTTACTGTGGCCAGTAGGTTATTTGTCGTTATTAATTTTTGTGAATCTTTAATCGAAAAGTGCCGTTGGAGGGTTAATTTACAAATAAATTGGTTGAGGTCAACAAATAACTCAAAAGGGTCTGGATTGTTCGTGGGGCAAAAGGATAATCATTTGCTTAGTAGTTCTATTTTGTTCTGATTTAGTATGTGTTTTGATAAATCAAAGGGGTTGTCTCACAAAGAATATTCTACAGTTTTCAAACCAGCACCTGGATCTAAATACTTTTGTAATTGCATGTAATTAAAAATTTTGTATAGCTACTGAGTTATTCAATAACATGTATCTGTATAGGACCACTTAATTTCTTATTTCTTTGACCTATTCACTGAGCAGGCCGCACATGCTCAGTTTTAACTTTTAACTGCCTCCTGAGCTGTGATAGGCAGAGCTGAGACACGCCTCCTAAGCTGCAGCAGAAAAGACACTCCCCTTGAGCTGTCAGCTTAATATAAATCTAGCAGATCAATGAATGGGGAGATCTCTGGTCCATGTGAGGTGCAGGGCTGGTTCTAGCTTTGTTAGAAAGGTATTGTCATGGACTATATGATGTCTGATTTTCATTTTTTACATTATTTGTGGGATAACCCCTTTAAATATACCCCTCTTTCTGAGGGTTTCCGTGTCCCCTAGGGGCGTAAGGTGCTCTTTGGTCTAAATTTTTTGGGGATTGGCAGTCTGGTTCCTATTTTTTCCCCCTCTGCTTCCTCTACTTCTGGGTTTCTTCTTTTTTTCCCCAAACTGGCAATCGGTGTTTAAAAGTGGGTGATTTTTACTGGTTGGGTTATCTTTGGGGTATTCGAGACTTGTTGGTTTATTGTTGGGAAAATTAAATTGAAGTCCTGTGTGCTTGACAGATTGAGTCTGGGAGGTGCTGGATTGTTGGGCTGTTGGAGTGAATTAGTGGGGATATTTGTTTCAAAAAAGGACTGTCTGTAATACTGGGGGGAAGGTCTAAAAAAGGATCCGGACTAGTTAATGAGACTGATTGAGTGGTAATGTTAGTTAGTGAACACCCAGATGATAGGTTATTCTCATCGGGTTTTGAATTGATGGAGCTATTTAGTGCCAGATGAAGAATCTCTATATGGTGGTTTTCCACAATATTCTCATTGGGTATTATATTTGTGGCACTATTTAGTGTATGAGATGTCCCATTTTGAGAATTTTTTTTACAATATTTAAAGAGGCAGTGGGGCTGACCTCAGCATTTAAAGGGGAGTGAGGGATCTCTGATGAGTCACCACATCTTAATGTTCTCGGGAGGATCTCTATTATTTCATTGGGCCCAACGTTATTTGCCTCTTTAGTAGTGAAGTGTTTTTCTCTTTGTTGGAGAGCTTTTTCTGTATGTGTTGGTGAACTAACATTAGCTGCTGGATTTTGTTTTACAAATGACTGTTGTACCTCTGTAAGAGGGGGGATGACGTATTTGTCCCATGTTTATATTTTCAGGGATTTCGTGTGTTTTATCATATTCTGTTGTTTTTCTCTTTCTTTTGCAGGCTCTTACTTTGTTGTCCCTATAATCCTGCAGATCCCTTTCTAATTTTGAACATTTATTTCGAACCTCATTGAATTCAAATACCCCAAATCTCCTTCTGTCGGAAAGGGTAGGG
>ONZH01017736.1:0-22495 GCA_900303285.1 Rhinella marina
AGTTATATATACTACAGTGCAGTGAACAATTCTGTCCGTGTGCGGTACACTAGCCGGAGTCTAGAAAATACGTTTTTTCTCTCAGTTATCTATACCACAGTCCAGTGAAAGATTGAGTGGTTTGCGGTACAATAGCCGCCATTTAAAGACTACGTTTTTTCTCTCAGTTATATATACACTACAGTGCAGTGAGCAATTCTGTCGTGTGCTGTACAGTAGCGTCAGTCTAGAAAATACGTTTTTTCTCTCAGTTATATATACTACAGTCCAGTGAAAAATTGAGTGGCTTGCGGTACAATAGCCGCCATTTAAAGACTATGTTTTTTCTCTCAGTTATATATACACTACAGTGCAGTGAACGATTCTGTCGTGTGCTGTACAGTAGCGTCAGTCTAGAAAATACGTTTTTTTCTCTCAGTTATATATACTACAGTCCAGTGAAAAATTGAGTGGTTTGCGGTAAAATAGCCGCAGTCTAAAGACTACGTTTTTTCTCTCAGTTATATATACTACAGTGCAATGAACAATTCAGTCGTGTGCGGTACACTAGCCGGAGTCTAGAAAATACGTTTTTTCTCTCAGTTATATATACCACAGTCCAGTGAAAAATTGAGTGGTTTGCGGTACAATAGCCGCCATTTAAAGACTATGTTTTATCTCTCAGTTATATATACAATACAGTGCAGTGAACAATTCTGTCGAGTGCTGTACAGTAGCGTCAGTCTAGAAAATACGTTTTTTCTCTCAGTTACAGTACAGACCAAAAGTTTAGACACACCTTCTCATTCAAAGAGTTTTCTGTATTTCTGACTATGACAATTGTAGATTCACACTGAAGGCCTCAAAATTATGAATTAACACATGTGGAATTATATACTTAACAAAAAAGTGTGAAACAACTGAAAATATGTTTTATATTCTTCAAAGTAGCCACCTTTTGCTTTGATTACTGCTTTGCACACTCTTGGCATTCTCTTGATGAGCTTCAAGAGGTAGTCACCTGAAATGGTATTCCAACAGTCCTGAAGAAGTTCCCAGAGATGCTTAGCACTTGTTGGCCCTTTTGCCTTCACTCTGCGGTCCAGCTCACCCCAAACCATCTGGATTGGGTTCAGGTCTGGTGACTGTGGAGGCCAGGTCATCTGGTGTGGCACCCCATCTCTCTCCTTCTTGGTCAAATAGCCATTATATAGCCTGGAGGTGTGTTTGGGGTCATTGTCCTGTTGATAAATAAATGATGGTCCAACTAAACACAAACCGGATGGAATAGCATGCCGCTGCAAGATTCTGTGGTAGCCATGCTGGTTCAGTATGCCTTCAATTTTGAATAAATCCCCAACAGTGTCACCAGCAAAGCACGCCCACACCATCACACCTCCTCCTCCATGCTCCAAGGTGGGAACCAGGCATGTAGAGTCCATCCCTTCACTTTTTCTGCGTCACACAAAGACACGGTGGTTGGAACCAAAGATCTCAAATTTGGACTCATCAGACCAAAGCACAGATTTCCACTGGTCTAATGTCCATTCCTTGTGTTCTTTAGCTCAAACAAGTCTCTTCTGCTTGTTGCCTGTCCTTAACAATGGTTTCCTAGCAGCTATTTTACCATGAAGGCCTGCTGCACACAGTCTCCTCTTAACAGTTGTTGTAGAGATGTGTCTGCTGCTAGAACTCTGTGTGGCATTGACCTGGTCTCTAATCTGAGCTGCTGTTAACCTGCGATTTCTGAGGCTGGTGACTCGGATGAACTTATCCTCCGCAGCAGAGGTGACTCTTGGTCTTCCTTTCCTGGGGCGGTCCTCATGTGAGCCAGTTTCTTTGTAGCACTTGATGGTTTTCACGACTGCACTTGGGGACACTTTCAAAGTTTTCCCAATTTTTCGGACTGACTGACCTTAATTTCTTAAAGTAATGATGGCCACTTGTTTTTCTTTACTTAGCTGCTTTTTTCTTGCCATAATACAAGTTCTAACAGTCTATTCAGTAGGACTATTAGTTGTGTATCCACCTGACTTCTGCCCAACACAACTCATGGTCCCAACCCCATTTATAAGGTAAGAAATCCCACTTATTAAACCTGACAGGACACACATGTGAAGTGAAAACCATTTTAGGTGACTACCTCTTGAAGCTCATCAAGAGAATGCCAAGAGTGTGCAAAGCAGTAATCAAAGCAAAAGGTGGCTACTTTGAAGAACCTAGAATATAAGACATATTTTCAGTTGTTTCACACTTTTTTGTTAAGTATATAATTCCACATGTGTTAATTCATAGTTTCGATGCCTTCAGTGTGAATCTACAGTTTTCATAGTCATGAAAATACAGAAAACTCTTTCAATGAGAAGGTGCGTCCAAACTTTTGGTCTCTACTGTATATATACTACAGTCCACTGAAAAACTGAGTGGTTTGCGGTACAGCAGCCACCATTTAAAGACTACACTTTTTTCTCTCAGTTATATATACACTACAGTGCAGTGAAAAATTCTGTCAGTAGCGTCAGTCTAGAAAATACATTTTTTCTCTCAGTTTTATATACTACAGTCCAGTGAAAAATTGAGTGGTTTGCTTTAAAATAGCCGCTGTTTAAAGACTATGTTTTTTATTCTCTCAGTTATATATACTACAGTGCAGTAAACAATTCTGTTGTGTGCGGCACAGTAGCCGTAGTCTAGTGGTGACACCAACAAGTGACCAAGTTAGTTGAGGTAGCAGGTGAGCCACCCAAAAATTTACACTGACACAGCATGGCGGTGAACCCAGAGTGACCAAGTTAGACTGAGGTAGCAGGTGAAGCACATAAAATTTTACCCTGACACAGCATGGCGGTGACACCCCCAATTGACCAAGTTACTTGAGGTAGCAGGTGAGCCACGCAAAAATTTACCCTGACACAGCATGGCGGTGAACCCTGAGTGACCAAGTTATACTGAGGTAGCAGGTGAAGGACATAAAATTTTACCCTGACACAGCATGCCGGTGACACCCCCAATTGACCAAGTTACTTGAGGTAGCAGGTGAGCCACCCAAAAATTTACACTGACACAGCATGGCGGTGACAACACCAATGCCTTGGTCAGACTGAGATTGCAGTCAAATGGCTGTAGGTGAGCCTCCCAAAAATTTGTTTTGGAGTGTCTGAAGTTGACCCTCCAGAAAAATTGTTTTTAAGTGTCTGTAGTTGACCCTCCTGAAAAATTGTTTTTGAGTGTCTGTAGTTGACGCTCCTAAAAAATTTATAGGAGAGAGGGCCTGTAGGTGGCCCTCTGTAAACATTGTTTGTAAAGAGCGCCAGTTGGCCCTCAGGAGGAGAGGATACATAAAGAATCTTCATGTTGAGCTGCTTTCCCCCGGTGGAGATTTAAATTCAGGTGAAATCCAGGCTTTATTCATTTCAATAATCGTCAGCCTGTCAGCGCTGTCAGTTGACAGGCGTGTACCCTTATCAGTGATGATGCCACCAGCTGCACTGAAGACCCGCTCTGACAACACGCTAGAGGCGGCGCAGGCCAGCACCTCCAAGGCGTACAGCGCCAGTTCAGGCCACATGTCCAGCTTTACAACCCAGTAGTTGTATGGAGCAGAGTGATCAGGCAGGACGTTGGTATGGTCAGCTAGGTACTCCCTCACCATCTTTCTGAACAGCTCCCCCCTACTCTGCCTAGACTGGGGACGGGTGACATAGTCTTGCTGGGGTGTCATAAAACTGGCAAAGGCCTTGGAGAGTGTTCCCCTGCAAGTGTTTGACAAGCTGCCTGCTCGGCTCCTCTCTCCCGCTAGTTGGCCCACAGAACTACGTCCTCTGCCGCTAGCGGTGTCAGATGGGAAGGATAGTTTCAGCTTGTGCACCAAAGCCTGTTGATATTGATTCACTCTCATACTCCTTTCCTCTACAGGAATGAGAGTGGAAAAGTTCTGCTTGTACCGGGGGTCCAGGAGGGTGAACACCCAGTAATCGGTGTTGGCAAAAATGCTTCTAACGCGAGGGTCACGGGAAAGGCAGCCTAACATGAAGTCAGCCATGTGCGCCAGAATCCCAACATGCAAGAATTCCCTCTCCTCAATAGGCTGACTCTCCATTTCCTAGTCCTCCAACTCCTCCTCTTCAGCCCATACACGCTCAACAGATAAGAAGGAATGAGCATAGGTACCCTCTACGGTCTCGCCAACAGTCTCCTACTCTTCCTCCTCATCCTCCCCCTCCTCCATTACGTGCTTAGAAACAGACCTGAGGGTGGTCTGGCTATCAAGCAACGTATCTTCTTCCCCCATCTCCAGTGACAAGCGCAAAGCCTCTGACTTCATGCTGAGCAGTGACTTTTTCAGCAGACAAAGCAGCGGGATGGTGAAGCTGATAATGGCGGCATCACCGCTGACCATCTGTGTTGACTCCTCAAAGTTGCTTAACACCTGACAGATATCAGACATCCACATCCACTCCTCATTGTAGACTTGAGGAAGCTGACTACCAGTTCTCGTGGAAGTTGTCATCTCGCAGTCTACAATCGCTCTGCACTGCTGGTAAACCCCGGCTAACCCCGCACAACAGTCGGTGAGCGTCAGTTGTAAGCGCCGTTGCACCGCCCTGAGAGTGGCAGCATCTGTGGTTGACTTGCGGAAATGCGCACAGATGCGTCGCACCTTGGTGAACAAATCAGACAAATTGGGGTAGGTCTTGAGGAACCGCTGAACCACAAGATTGAACACGTGGGCCAGGCAGGTTTTATATGCAGTGTTTATATGGGTTGTTGTTACTTTGGGAAATAGTATTGGTGTATAATGCATATGTGTGAGTCTGCCGAGTTGCAGAGGCGCCACCAGGTTACACCCGTTGTCACACACAACCATGCCTGGTTTGAGGTTCAGCGGCACCAACCAAAGATCTGTCAGCGCCGTGATGCCCTGTAACAGCTCTTGGGCGATGTGCCTCTTGTCACCTAAGCTCAGCAGTTTCAGCACCGCCTGTTTACCCACGGCAGTACTGCTGCACCTAGAGCTACTGACTGAAGGCGCCGTGCTTACGGATTGTAATTGAGAGGAGGAGGAGGAGTGGAGGAAGAGGCATAATAAGTCTGAGAAACCGTGACCGAGGTAGGCCCCGCAATCCTCGGTGTGGGCAGTACATGAGCGGCCCCTGGGTCAGACTCGGTCCCAGCCTCCACCAAGTTAACCCAATGTGCCGTCAGGGAGATATAGTGTCCCTGCCTGCCAGCACTTGTCCACGTGTCCGTGGTTAGGTGGACCTTCTCAGTAACCGTGTTGGTCAGGGCACGGATGATGTTCTCTGACACGTGCTTGTGTAGAGCTGGGACGGCACATCGGGAAAAATAGTGGCGGCTGGGGACCAAGTACCGAGGGACAGCCACCGCAATCAGGTTGCGGAAAGCCTCAGTCTCTACCAGTCTATAGCGCAGCATCTCCAGGCTCAGCAGTTTGAAAATGTGGACGTTAAGGGCTTTTGCATGTGGGTGGGTGGAATTGTATCTGCGTTTGCGCTTGCACTCCAATGTCTGATGAAAAGACAGCTGAACGCTGCGCTGGGACACATTGGTGTAGGGTGTGGAGGATCGTGGAGGTGAAGGGGTGGTTGTAGGGCGGGAGGCGCTCGTGCCAGGGTCCTGGGCGGGGGATTGACTCGCAAAGCCAGCATGTGACACAGGGGAAGGAGCAGTGGTGTTACCCGCAGGAGGTGAATGGCCTTGGTTCCATTGAGTCGTGTGTTTAGCACTCATATGCCTGCGCATGCTGGTAGTGGTTAGGCTGATAGTGGTGGCTCCCCTGCTGATCCTGGTGTGGCACAGGTTGTACACCACAGTCCGTTGGTAATCCTCACTTTCTTTAAAGAACCTTCAGACTTGCGAACATCTAGGCCTCGGCACGGGAGCTTCACTCCGTGAAACAGTTGCTGATCAACTTGCTCAGGCCCTGCTTCTCCCTCTGGCTACCCTACTGCCTCCTCCAACCTGTTCTGGTGCTGCACTTGCCTCCCCCTCAGAAGTACTGTCTTGACTAGGCTTACCAACCCAGCTCGGGTCAGTCACCTCATCATCCACCTGCTCTTCCTCCGATTCCTCACTCTGCTCCCCCCTCGGACTTACTGCCCTGACAACAACGTCACTGTCTGACAACCGTGTCTCATCATCAACTACTCCGGTTGCTGCTGCGCAGTGGTTTGTGACTCTGGGAAGGGTCCTGAAAAGAGTTCCTAGGAGTATGCCGGATCTGAATCCATATTTTCCATGGAGGGGCCAGGCTGGTGGGAAGGAGGTTGAGCTGGAGGAGCCAGAGGTCTACTCCCTTGGCTAGCGTGGGTGGACTGCGTGGAAGACTGGGTGGTGGATAAATTACTGGACACATTATCCGCTATCCAAGTCATCACCTGTTCGCACTGTTGTGGTTTCAATAGTGCTGTACCACGTGACCCTGTAAGTTGCAAGATGAAGCTAGGGAGCGCACCTCTGCGGCGTTTCACTGCTCCCTCATCAGCAGGAACTGTGTCACCCTGCCCAGGACCTCGGCCTCTGCCCCCTACATCACTTGGACGCCAACGTCCTCGTCCTCAACCCTTAGTCCTGGAGTTCAACATTTTGTGTATTCACTAAACTGTGGAATTAATATCTGAGGCCAAAACCGTTTTCAGTAGACTGTAGAATTACTATCTGAGGCCAAAAACGTATTCTCTAGACTGTGGTTAGTGTACCGCACACCACACAGTTTTTCACTGGACTGTATTAAATGTATCTGAGAGAAAAAATGTATTCTCTAGACTGCGGCTAGTGTACCGCACACCACACAATTTTTCACTGGACCGTAGTATATATAAGTGATAGAAAAAAACATTTTCTAGACTGCAGCTACTGTACCGCACACCACAGAATTGTTTACTGGACTGTAGTCACCGCCATGCTGTGTCAGGCTAAATTTTTGGGTGGTTCAGCTGCTATGTTAGTCTAACCAAGCCACTCTGGGGTTCACCGCCAAGCTGTACACTGCAATCTCAGTTTTAACAAGTCATCCTGGGGTTCACCCCCATGCTGTAAACTGCAATCTCAGTCAAACTTTGTAATTTAGGGGTTCACCACCAAGGTGTGCTAGACTACAATTTTAGCGGGTTCACCTGCAATCTCAGTCACAGACTGTCATTCAGGGGTGCACCACCATGCTTTTTTAAACCATTTGTTTCTGAGGGTCACCTCCAGGCTCTCACCCACTATTTTTTGGAGGCTCGCCACTACACTGTCAGCCAAAATTGTCTTGAGGGTCACCGGAAGCCTCTCCCCCACAACTTCAAGGAGGGTTACTACCTGGCCCTGGCACACAAACATTGTCTTGAGGGGCATTAAAAGGCTCTGCACCCACCCACGTGTGGAGACTAATGGGTGGGTGCAGTGTGCGTCTTAGCCCGTCTGGAATTAGGAAAGCTGGGCACTTTGCTTGGAGGTCTTTGTGTCTGCTGTGGACAGAGTGGGTGTGGGGTGCGTGTTTGCCCGTCTGGGATGGGGAGAGCTGGGCACTGTGCTGGGAGAACTTTGTGTAAGCTGTGGACTACTGGGTGGGTGCGGGGAGGGAGACGCTTATGCCTGCGTCGTGGGGCGGGGGATAGGACAGCAGTGCCAGCATGGGCAGTGGTGTCACCCGCAGGCGGTGATGGACCTTCGTTGCACCTAGTTGGGTGCTTTACTAACATGTGATAGGCATGTGCCTTCCCCATCTTGGTCTGGGTCAGCACAATTGTCTTGAGGGTCACTACCAGGCTGTTGCCCAGAATTTGACGTAATGGTACGATTATGCAGCCTCAGAGGCATCCATGCATGCTGCCCCTGCTGTTTCCTGTCCATTTCCCTTGAGTTTCCATCATTTTCTGAGGTTTCCAGGTTTTCACGCAACCTTCCCTGTGCAGAGCTTTGGTCCCCTGCAAAAAATGCTCGAGTCTCCCATTGACTTCAATGAGGTTCATTATTCGAAACGAGCACCTGAAAAATTTCGACTCGAATAACGAGCACCCGAGCATTTTAGTGCTCGCTCATCTCTAGTAATGTGTAATCCACATGGATAATAGAAAATAGCAGCAAATAGAGAACCCTTTTTGCAAAGGGGGCTTCCAAATAACCTGAGAAGGGGGGAAAAAGGAAAATAGGCGCGCTTAGGCGTAACTGGGACTTTTCTGCAGAATGGGGGGAGTCATGACAGCCATGTCCAGCTGGGTGAGAGTCAAAGGGGGGCAATACATATATAATAGAAAATAGCAGCGCATAGAGAACCCTTTTTGTAAAGGGGGCTCCTAAATAACCTGAGAAGGGGGAAAAGGAAAATAGGCGCGCTTAGGCGCAACTGGGACTTTTATGCAGAATAGGGGGAGTCCTAACAGCCATACCCATATGGTTGAGAGTCAAATGGGGGCAATACAAACAAACAAACATAAAAAGTGCCAACTAGCTCTCACCCGTCAGATGCAGTTCATGGTGTGGCTCCCATAGGTCCTCCTGAGGTGTCCTTTAAATCATCTAGCCAGTAGAATGGTTCCTCAGATGAGGGATCTGAAGTCCTCCTCGCTGGAACTGCTGCTAAACGACATCAGAGGACGCTCCTGCCTCTTGTAGGCCACGCTCGCTGCCGTAGTATAACTCCAGTGCCCTCTTCTTCCGGAATTTGGACTTGACCAGGTCCGGGTGGTGGTCACGCTGGTGAGCGCTGCAGCCATTTGCACTTTTCCGGATCCTCCTGCCGGGACAGCAGGGGTAAGGACTTCCGGCTGCAGCGGTTCCGGCAAGGTTGCATCCAGGGAAGTAGCCCCAGCTTCCCTGGCTGCTGCTGGCTTCATCTTCCATGGCAGCTGGTATTGGTGGATGACCGTGGATTGGAATGTAAACGATGTTGTCGTCAGCTGACCCAGCTGAAAGGACTGTGGTGGTGGTGGTGCTGGCAGTCCAGGAATCAGAGGCTCCGGCTGTGGCTGTGGCTTTTCCCTGAACCGGAGGACGCCATCTGGGGACTCCTGAAGGCAGTGCAAGTGTCCTGGTCCTGGTGGTTCATCTGGCCACACTTCAGGTTCTGTTGTAGGTAACAGGGGTTTAGAAAGAAGGGTAACCCCGGTCGCAAAGGGGCCTTTCAGGGATGCCATGGGGGTGTAACTCCACCTGATCCCCCACGTACAGGCTGCAACAAGGTTGTGGCATGTACGACCGTTTCACCGACCTGCGGCCCACAAAATACTCCTTTCCGTCCTCATCGTCTGCCAGGAAGCTAGATCCTCTCTCAACGGAAAACCACAGGACTGTTCCCTTTAGGCATTCTAATGAAGGATCTCCCCGCCTAGGGTGGTCCAGTACCTGGATGACCCAGTCCTCCATGACGTTTTTATAGTCCCAGAGGGTCTGCGCATGGGCCGTCACTGATGGTGGCACAATTGGGTTCTGCCTTATGGAAGGTGTTGTTGTGGATCTCCTCCTGGGCGGCAAAGTGAACGCTCCAGCCGCCTGCGGCACACAAGCCACAGCAGACGCTCCAGCCGCACCAGCCACAGCAGACGCACCAGCCGCCTGACGACGAAGAGCCGCCTCACGATGCGCAGCTAACTCTGCAAGCGGTAAGTAGAATAAGGGCACAATAGGTGGGTTACTCTCCTTCAGGTCAGAGCGTGAAACCCTGATGTCTAGAGCGGGCGGTGGTTCAGGGAACTCGTCTCCAAAGGCCATCTGGTTCCAGTTGGGATGCAGCTCTTTAGCCATGCTTGCTACTTGCTCAGTGTTCAGAGCTGGTCTAAACTGGTTTAGAGGAGGGTGGAGTACTGAGGGAAGAGTCCTCACTCCCTATACGTGCAAATAGTTAGATCCCAGTGGGCCGGGGTGGTTTTTTCCAATTCTGAGGGGGGCGTATCTTCACTTTCCCGCTCTTGTGGGGATGTATCGTCAATTTCCCGCCTCACGCAGAATGCATACGTTTCATACGTATCGTACGTATTGTTAGCGTTCAAAATTTTGCGCAGATTTACGAATAATATGAAGCAAATCCGAAAAAATCCGGATTCGCGTCGGAGGAGAAAATGTCCAAGATTCGATACAAATCTATGAAGCGGCGAATAGATTCGCGCATCTCTAAACTGAACCTATCTTAACTCTAAGTTACCATTCCCCATATGCCTCACAGCCATAAGAGCCCTGGAAGTTGTGGTGTTTGAAGTGACATGGAGGGAACACTCTGATCATTAGTGGCTACAGTATGTTAGTGACTTTGTTAGGTCAAAAGTAAAATAATGTTTACATTTGAAGAATGCCATTTTCAGTCCATTATGCTCTGTATCCATCATTATCAAATGAATATTAATTAATTCTTATAATATGCTGTTAAAATGTCTTAAATTATGTTTACTTAAAGTTTTTATTTGCAAACTAATGAGGGACTAGATTACACAAGGATTAAAAAATGCAAGTCAAAAAGTGCTGTATAAATGAGAGATTGATCAAACAGTTTGATCAGATATAGAAAGACTTTCTCTAAAGGACTATGATCACTAGATATTATCACTAAGCTTTGGTGTAACTATAGCCATATCAGCCATGCGAGCTCCTATGGGGTCCAGAGGTTCGGGACTCATATGGGTGCAGAAAGATTGGGGAAGATTTACTAATCCTTACTATAAGTACTATAAGGCTATACTATACTATAGTACTATAAGGCCCACATGTAGTGCTAGTATATATAATGCTCTCACTCCCCCCTGTAGTCCCCCTATAGAATAATGCCATAATGCATCCCTGGAATATAACTGTGTCCTTGTAGCATAATGCTTCCCTGTAGTATAATGCCCGCTCTAGTACAGTCATGGCCAAAAGTTTTGAGAATGACACAAATATTATATTTTCACATGATCTGCTGCCCTCTGGTTTTTATGTGTGTTTGTCAGATGTTTTTATCACATACATAAATATAATTGCAATCATATTATGAGTAACAAAAGCTTATATTGACAGTTAGAATGAGTTAATGCAGCAAGTCAATATTTGCAGTGTTGACCCTTCTTCTTCAGGACCTCTGCAATTCTCCCTGGCATGCTCTCAATCAACTTCTGGACCAAATCCTGACTGATAGCAGTCCATTCTTGCACAATCAATGCTTGCATTTTTGTCAGAATTTGTAGGTTTTTGTTTGTCCACCTGTCCCTTGATGATTGACCACAGGTTCTCAATCCCAGTTCTTCTGGGATTAAGATCTGGGGAGTTTCCAGGCCATGGACCCAAAATCTCTATGTTTTGTTCCCTGAGCCATTTAGTTATCACCTTTGCTTTATGGCAAGGTGCTCCATCATGCTGGAAAAGGCATTGTTGATCGCCAAACTGCTCTTGGACGGTTGGGAGAAGTTGCTCTCGGAGGACATTCTGGTACCATTCTTTATTAATGGCTGTGTTTTTAGGCAAGACTGTGAGAGAGCCGATTCCCTTGGCTGAGAAGCAACCCCACACATGAATGGTTTCAGGATGCTTTACAGTTGGCATGAGACAAGACTGGTGGTAGCGCTCACCTCTTCTTCTCCGAATAAGCTGTTTTCCAGATGTCCCAAACAATCGAAAAGGGGATTCATCAGAGAAAATGACTTTACCCCAGTCCTCAGAAGTCCACTCCCTGTACCTTTTGCAGAATATCAGTCTGTCCCTGATGTCCCTGATGTTTTTTCTGGAGAGAAGTGGCTTCTTTGCTGCCCTCCTTGAGACCAGGCCTTGCTCCAAGAGTCTCCGCCTCACAGTGCGTGCAGATGCACTCACACCTGCCTGCTGCCATTCCTGAGCAAGCTCTGCACTGCTGGTAGCCTGATCCCGCAGCTGAAACACTTTTAAGAGATGGTCCTGGCGCTTGCTGGTCTTTCTTGGGCGGCCTGGAGCCTTTTTGGCAACAATGGAACCTCTCTCCTTGAAGTTCTTGATGATGCGATAGATTGTTGACTGAGGTGCAATCTTTCTAGCTGCGATACTCTTCCCTGTTAGGCCATTTTTGTGCAGTGCAATGATGACTGCACGTGTTTCTTTAGAGATAACCATGGTTAACAGAAGAGAAACAATGATGCCAAGCACCAGTCTCCTTTTAAAGTGTCCAGTGGTGGCATTCTTACTTAATCATGACAGATTGATCTCCAGCCCTGTCCTCATCAACACCCACACCTGTGTTAATGGAGCAATCACTGAAACAATGTTAGCTGGTCCTTTTAAGGCAGGGCTGCAATGATGTTGAAATGTGTTTTGGGGGATAAAGTTCATTTTCTAGGCAAATATTGACTTTGCAAGTAATTGCTGTTAAGCTGATCACTCTTTATAACATTCTGGAGTATATGCAAATTGCCATTATAAAAACTGAAGCAGTAGACTTTGTAAAAATTAATATTTGTATCATTCTCAAAACTTTTGGCCATGACTGTATGATGCACTCTGGTGTCCCCTTGTTGTACAATGTCATATGCCCCCGTAGTATAATGCCCTCCTGTATTCCCCCTGTAGTATAATGTCCTTATGTAGTATAATGCCCTTCTGTAGTCCCCTTGTAGAGTAATGCCCTCTGTATTCTTCCTGTAGTATAAAGCCCCCCTGTAGACTCCCTGTAGTATAACGCGCCTCTGTAGTCCCTCCATAGTATAATGGACACCTGTAGTGGTTTCATAGATAATGCCCTCTGTAGTCCCCCATAGTATAATGTCCTGAGGACGGCGATACAGATGACTATGGACTTGGAGATGAGCTCTTCCACAATGGGTGCACTGTATAGCCATCAGGCCCACTGGATCTTCAAGATGCAAATGGGTCTTGATGGAAAAAAAGTTTAAAGTGTCAAAAAAGGTAAAAATAAAAAAATATGTAAATAAAAATAAAATAATAGTCTTTTCTCATATCCGTTAATTAATAAGGCATTAAAAAATGAAAAAAATAAAAAATTACACGTAATTGGTATCGCCGTGTCCATTATCTATAAAAGTATCTTGTTACTAATCCCGCGCAGTGAACGCCGCATAAAATTAATATACAAAAAATGACAGAATTGCTGTTCTTGTCACCTCCCCTCCACAAAAAAATAAATAACAATTAATCAAAAAGTCGTATGTACACCAAAATGATACCAATAAAAACGACAGCCCGTCAAGGCAAAAAACAAGCCCTCACACAGATACATTGGTGAAAAATTAAAAATGTTATGGACTTTAGTATATGGCGAAGCAAAATATAATTTATTTTTAACACAAAAGCGATTTTATGCTGAAAAGTAGTAAAACATATAAAAACTATATAAATTTGGTATCCTCATAACTGTATGAACCCACAGAATAAAATTATCATATCATATTTATCGCGAGGGGAACCCAATAAAAAAAATAAAAAGCACTGACAGAATTGCCATTTTTCCCCCTTCACCTTCACAAAAAAAGTGATCAAAAAGACATATGTACCCCAAAATAATACCAATAAAAACTACAGCCCATTCTGCCAAAGACAAGCTCCCACACAGCTACATTGGTGAAAACGTAAAAATGTTATAGCCCCTAAAAACAATTCCCGAAAATTATATGTTAGAGAATACTTATGCCGCTCCTTCCCTTCTGATTGCTGCCGTGCCCCCAAATAGCGCTTTATGACCACATATATGGTGTTGCCATATTCAGGAAAAAATGCATAACAAATTGTTGGGTGCATTTTTTGTGAAAATAAAACAATGGGGCTAAAGCAACATTATATTGGAAATAAAAGTTAATTTTTCATCTTCACATGTGTTTCTAAATTATATGAAACACTTGTTTGGTCAAAGCATTCCCTTCACCCCTAGATTTATTCCTTGAGGGGTGTAGATTCCAAAATGGGGTCACTTTTTGGGATTTTCTTTCTAGGGGTACCTCAAGATCTCTTCAAATGTGACACAGCACCTAAAAACCATTCCAGCAAAATATGATCTCTGTTAACAATGGTGCTCCTTCCCTTCTGTGCCTTGCTGTTTGCCATTACAGCAGTTTATGACCACATACAGTGGGGAAAAAAAGTATTTAGTCAGCCACCAATTGTGTAAGTTCTCCCACTTAAAAAGATGAGAGAGGCCTGTAATTGACATCATAGGTAGACCTCAACTATGAGAGACAAAATGAGAAAACAAATCTAGAAAATCACATTGTCTGATTTTTAAAGAATTTATTTGCAAATTATGGTGGAAAATAAGTATTTGGTCAATAACAAAAGTTCATCTCAATACTTTGTTATATATCCTTTGTTGGCAATGACAGATGTCAAGCCTTTTCTGTAAGTCTTCACAAGGTTGGCACACAATGTTGCTGGTATGTTGGCCCATTGCTCCATGTAGATCTTCTCTAGAGCAGTGATGTTTTGGAGCAGTCGCTGGGCAACACAGACTTTCAACTCCCTCCAAAGGATTTCTATGTGGTTGAGATCTAGCGACTGGCTAGGCTACTCCAGGACCTTGAAATGCTTTTTATGAAGACACTTCTTTGTTGCCTTGGTGGTGAGCTTGGGATCATTCTCATGCTGAAAGACCCAGCCACGTTTCATCTTCAATGCCCTTGCTGATGGAAGGAGGTTTGCACTCAAAATCTCACGATACATTACCCCATTCATTCTTTCATGTACATGGATCAGTCGTCCTGGTCCCTTTGCAGAGTAACAGCCCCAAAGCATGATGTTGCCACCCCCATGCTTCACAGTAGGTATGGTGTTCTTTGGATGCAACTCAGCATTCACTCTCCTCCAAACACGACGAGTTGTGTTTCTACCAAACAGTTCTACTTTGGTTTCATCTACCCATATGACATTATCTTCTGACACATCCAAATGCTCTCTAGCAAACTTCAGACAGGCCCGGATATGTACTGGCTTAAGCAGGGGGACCCATCTGGCATTGCAGGATCTGAGTCCCTGGCGGCGTAGTGTGTTACTGACGGTAGCCTTTGTTACGTTGGTCCCAGCTTTCTGCAGGTCATTCACTAGGTCCCCCCGTGTGGTTCTGGGATTTTTGCTCACAGTTCTTGTGATCATTTCATGATAGTGGTAAATTTGAGTCAAAATATTTCATTCTTATTTATAAAAAAATACCAAATTTACCAAAAATTTTGAAAAATTTGCAAATTTCCAAATGTCAATTTCTCTACTTTTAAAATACATAGTAATGCCTCCAAAAATAGTTATGACTTTACATTCCCCATGTGTCTACTTCAGGTTTGGATCACTTTGAAAATTACATTTTATTTTTTAGGGACGTTAGAAGGCTTAGAAATTTAGAAGCAAATCTTGAAATTTTTCACAAAATTTCCAAAACCCACTTTTTAAGGACCAGTTCAGGTTTGAAGTCACTTTGTGAGGCTTCCATCATAGAAACCACCCAAAAATGACCCCATTTTAGGAACTACACCACTTAAGGCATTCAAAACTGATTTTACAAACATTATTAACCCTTTAGGTGTTCCACAAGAATTAAAGGAAAATGTAGCCAAAATTTCCGAATTTCACTTTTTTGACAGATTTTCCATATCAATCATTTTATTCTGAGAATAAAGCATGGGTTAACTGCCAAACAAAACTCAGTAATTATTACCCTGATTCTGTAGTTTACAGAAATGCCCCATTTGTCATCGTAAACTGCTGTACAGGCACACGGCAGGGCGCAGAAGGAAAGGAACGCCAGGGCAGATTTCACTGGAAACAGTTTAAGATGCCATGTCACATTTGATGCAGCCCTAGAGTAGGAAACTCCAAAAAACTGACCCCATTTTGGAAACTATGGGATAAGTTGGCAGTTTTGTTAGTGCTATTTTAGGGTACATATGATTTTTGGTAGCTCTATATTACTCTTTTTGTGAGGCAAGGTAACAAAAACTAGCAGTTTTGGCATTGTTTTTATTTTTTGTTATTTACAACATTCATCTGACAGGTTAGATTGTGTGATATTTTTATAGAGCAGGTCGTTACGGACGCGGCAATATCGAATAAGCATACTTTTTAAAATTTATTTAAGTTTTACACAATATTTTTGAAGCACAAAAAAAATCACATTTTAGTGTCTCCATAGTCAGAGAGCTGTAATTTTTTTTTATTTTTTGGGCGATTGTCTCAGGTAGGGGCTCATTTCTTGCGGGATGAGATGACGATTAGATTGGTACTATTTTTGGGGGCATACGCTTTTTTGATCGCTTGGTACTACATTTTTTGTGATGAAATGTGACAAAAAATGGCTTTTTTTAGACAGTTTTTCTTTTTTCTTTTTTACAGTGTTCACCTGAGGGGAGAGATCATGCTATATTTTTGTAGAGCAGGTTTTTACGGACGTGGCGATACCTAACATGTATACTTATTTTTATTTTTTAAGTTTTACACAATAATATCCTTTTTGAAACAAAAAAAATCATGTTTCAGTGTCTCCATAGTCAGAGAGCTGTAGTTTTTTTTATTTTTTGGGCGATTGTCTCAGGTAGGGGCTCATTTTTTGCAGGATGAGATGACAATTAGATTGGCACTATTTTTGGGGGCATACGCTTTTTTGATCGCTTGGTATTACAATTTTTGTGATGAAATGTGACAAAAAATGGCTTTTTTTAGACAGTTTTTCTTTTTTCTTTTTTACAGTGTTCACCTGAGGGGAGAGATCATGCTATATTTTTGTAGAGCAGGTTTTTACGGACGTGGCGATACCTAACATGTATACTTATTTTTATTTATTTAAGTTTTACACAATAATATCATTTTTGAAACAAAAAAAAAATCATGTTTTAGGGTCTCCATAGTCAGAGAGCTGTAGTTTTTTTTATTTTTTGGGCGATTGTCTCAGGTAGGGGCTCATTTTTTGATGGATGAGATGACGGTTAGATTGGTACTATTTTTGGGGGCATACGCTTTTTTGATCGCATGGTATTACATTTTTTGTGATGAAATGTGACCAAAAATGACTTTTTTTAGACAGTTTTTAGTTTTTATTTTTTACGGTGGTATTTTTTACCGGGCTGGATCATGTGATATTTTAATAAAGCAGGCTTTTACGGACGTGGCGATACCTAATATGTATATTTTTTAATTTTTTTTTCTTCTATTTTTATGTGTTTCTTTATGGGGAAGGGGCTTTTTTTATTTTTTGTTAAAACACTTTTATTTAACTTTTTTTTTTAACATTTCACTTATGTCCCAGTAAGGGACTTTAACATTTCAGGGTCTGATCCCTGATGGAATGCAGCACAATACATCTGTATTGTGCTGCATTCAACTGTCAGCGTCTCACACTTTGAGACGCTGACCGTTGCCTAGGAGACCCAGCGCTGTGGCTGGGTCTCCTGGGCTTCCGTAGATGGGAGTCCCGATGCCTCTGGGCAAGGCATCGGGGCTTCCATCTCAGCCATCGGGTCCTCCCCCCACCGCCTCACGGGCCCCGATGGCTTTAACAGCTGCCGCAATTACCTTGTTTGCCGCGGTCAGCGTGACTGCGGCATACAAGGGGTTAATCCGCTGGCATCGGTGTAATCACCGGTGCTGGCGGATACAGCAGAGGCCCGGCTGTTAGTATCAGCCGGGCCCCTGCTGCAGATTGCGGCAGCGGGGCAGCAGCAGCACCTTAACCCTAGGACGAGAATGCTCGTCCTAGGGCGTTAAGTAACGCCATATTAGGATGAGCATTCTCGTCCTAGGTCGTTAAGGTGTTAAAATGGAAAATCTGCACAAAAAAATAAAATTTTACATTTCCTCTCCATTTTGCTTTAATTCTTGTGGAACACCTAAAGGGTTAACACAGTTTATAAAATCAGTTTTGAATAACTTGAGGGGTATAGTTTCTAAAATGGGGTGGTTTCTATGTAAGCCCCACAAATTGACTTCATAACTGAACTGGTTCTTTAAAAAGTGGGTTTTGGCAAATTTCTTAAAAAAAATAAAATTTGCTTCTAAACTTCTAAGCCTTCTAAGTTCCAGAAAAAAATAAAATGACATTTGCAAAATGATGCAAACATAAAGTAGATATATGGTAATTGCTATGTAATAACTATTTGATGAAGTATCACTATCTGTCTTAAAAGCGGAGAAATTCTCATTTTGAAAATAGAAAATTTTTCCGAATTTTATACAAATTTTGGATTTTTTTATGCATAAAGCTAAAACGTATCAATCAAATTTACCACCAACATGAAGTATGATGTGTCATGAGAAAACAGTCTCAGAATGGCTTGGATAAGTAAAAGCGTTTCAAAGTTATTACCAGATAAACTGACACATGTTAGATTTGAAAAATGGGGCTCTGGCATTTGTTCCAAACTGGCTGTCACTTGAATGGGTTAAAGAACAGCATATTTTGGAGGGAAATGCCAAATTTGTTTACCACCATAGCTAGACAGACTGACCTTTTCAATGCCAGGTGCTGCTTTGTTATTTTGTCTGAAAACCTGTTTTTGTTTGGAAAAAGTGCGGTGTCATTGCCATTGAGTATCATTGTAGCTCTAATTTAAACGGTTATTCTCATTTTAGAGAATGGGGGCATATCGCTAGGATATGCCCCCATTGTCTTATAGGTGCGGGTCCCACCGCTGGGACCCGCACCTATCTCCAGAACGGAGCCCCCGAACTGAATGAGGGCGCACTGTGCATGCGCAGCCGCCCTCCATTCATTTCTAAGGGGCTGGCGAAAATAGTCGAGCGCTGGCTCGGCTACTTTCGTCGGCTCCATAGAAATGAATGGGAGCGCACCGCGCATGCACGGCCCGGCTCCCATTCATTTCTATGAGCGGAGCGGGGACCTGCGCCTGGTGGTGGCCGGACCCCCGGAAACCTGGGGTCCTCCAGGCGCAGCGCTCCCCGCTCCGTTCTGGATATAGGTGCGGGTCCCAGCGGTGGGACCCGCACCTATAAGACAATGGGGGCATATCCTAGCGATATGCCCCCATTGTCTAAGATGAGAATACCCCTTTAAGTCTATGAGGGACAGAAGTGTAACATTGTATTGTAACATAAGTGTTGATTTTCTCCACTCCACCCTCCCACTATAAGGTTCTAGTTCAGCTACAAACTGTATATAAGGAGATCAGTCAGAGCCCCTAGTGTTTAGATGCAGCCAGACTGCAAGGGTGACGCTGAGATGGGGATGCTGAGCCACAGACCATAACTCACCAGGCCTGTGACCAAGGAGCCAGTCGGACTACTGAGCCACAGGCCATGGGTCTCCAGCCTTTGGCCAGAGTACTAGCCTTCTAAAAGAGAGAGAAGGATATCTAGCTCAGGCCTTTCCTCAGTGTCAAACTCTTCTTCTGCCTGGGAGGAGACGGTATTGCATGTATTGTTTTGCACTTGAGTTCCCCCAGTAAAAAAGCATACTGGATCACTGCAGACCCTGACTCTCTGGACTTGTCTGTCGTCTTACCATCCCTTCCGGAGAGCAGCTACATGTGGTGACACCTCAGCAGTGTCTGGGAGTCCCAGCGTAGCATTGGGGCCTGCCCTAACCCAGCCACTGAATATGACCTATAGAATTATGTAATTGTTTTATGTTTCTGCTATTATTTTATTATTTAAGTATGCATTTTATTTTTGTTTTAACTTTAATGAGATCATTGGTCATATTTTATCATATTTAGTATGAAAAAATATTTTATATACATTTTACAAAAAAAGGAAAAACTCATCTGATCTAAATTCTCAAAATTTAAAATATTGCTACAACCACTATTACTTTCATTATTGGATCGTGTACTAGCATGGCATCACTGTATAATGTAATTTTCATGTGTTGCAGATAACGATCTTCTGATTATATAAAACTCATTAGTTCCACCTTATTTCAGTGGGATCGTTTCCATTGGACTTTCATTAGCTAAACCCCAGGGCCAGGTTAATTAGCAGTGATTTCCTCTTGGTTCCTAAATGAATTACTAGGAGAGACAGTATGCAGCAAATGTATCACATTTTAAGTGAAGGGAACTTTACCTCAAAATTACATAAATACTCATAGAAATAAAAAGAGCAAAAGTTTTACCTAGGTTCCTGGTGCCCCAGAGAGGGTCCTAAGGCACATGAAAAGGTTATGGACTTATGGAGATAGCTGAGCAATCAGAAACTGAAGAAAGTCCTTAAATTATATGGACCAAAATGTCATGATTGATTATGTTTGTTAGGTTAGGTTGCCTTTCAACATATTAACATGGAAATGCTGCAATTTAAGTGCAGAGTACCTCTTTATGTTGATATTTGATCAGATTGGATGCAGGGAATTTAGTGCAGTTGGGTTTCTAGTGGTACAAAATATGTAAGTTGTTGCAGTGTCAGTTAACATATTGTGAATAGACTGCTCATTTGGGACTTTGAAAAGTATAGTATATTTTGAGTACACCCAATACAAAGCCAGCCACAGTGGACCCAAAACAAAGCCAGCCTTAGTGTTCCCATTAGAATAACAGTCTAGATGCTTCTTAAAGGGTCACTAAGTTTTCATAAACCTATAGATATGTCATAGAGACATATCAAAGGTCTAGCTGCAGGAGATGGAATTGAGACGGGCCCATGGACTTTCTATTAAGCCCACCTCTTAAGCCTGAAGACAATGCGATATGCAAGCGGTTCTTTCTCTTTGCTCTAGGGATCAATGGGGGTCTTTGAATTGGGACCCCACCAATGAAAATATTTCATGTCTGTATGACACGTGAAAAGTTTTATGAAAACTCAGTAACCCTTTAACAGAGTCAGATTAGATGCTGTTACAAATTAAATAAGAAAGGTTTCAATTGGAAACGAAATGTCCACTTTTATAATGTAATGCACAGCAATTATCTTACAAATATTCAACACGTTTTCTATATTGTTGATATATAGAGATGAGAGAGTACTAAAATGCTCGGGTGCTCGTTATTCGAGTCGAATTTTTCCCGATGCTCGGGTGCTCGTTTCGAGTAACGAACCCCATTGAAGTCAATGGGAGACTCAAGCATTTTTGCAGGGGACCAAGGCTCTGCCTAGGGAAGGCTGGGTGAAAACCTGGAAACCTCAGAAAATGATGGAAACACCACGGAAATGGACAGGAAACAGCAGGGGCAGCATGCATGGATGCCTCTGAGGCTGCTTAATCCCACCATTACCCCAAATTCTCAGGCAACAGCCTGGTGGTTAACCTCATGGCAATTGTGCTCACCCAGACCAAGAAAGGCGAGGCAAATACCCATCACATGTTAGGGAAGCACCCAACTAGGTGCAACGAAGGTCCATCACCGCCTGCAGGTGACACCACTGCTCATGCTGGCACTGCAGCTGACATCAAGTTTAGTATCTGTTCTTATCAGTGGCTGTGGCTGTTGGTGGTATAGTGGTGAGCATAGCTGCTTCCCAAGCAGTTGACCCGGGTTCGAGTCCCGTCTATCGCAGGAGGCAATTAAAAGAAGATCTAAAAAAAAATCAGTACAATATCTAATACGTCCCCTACCTGAGAAAATTGTTTGGAGAGAGGGCCTGTCGGTTGGGGGGTAGGAGGTTTCGCTGGAAGAGCCAGAGGAGTGCCCCCTGGGCTAACGTGTGTGGTGGTGACAACAGCCGGAATGGATTTTGAAAAACTTTAGCATCAACCGGTATGGTATCGATTCTTCTCAGTTTAATACCGTATACGTCCCCTATCTTGGGACCCTATATTTCATGGATTTTTCGACCACGGAAAACGGAAAAAGAGCTTGCTCTGGCCAGGGGAGTGTCTTTCCCACTGCAGCTAAGGGGACGTGTCCATGCTCTGCCTATCACAGGTCAGGAGGCAAATAAAAGAAGAACAAAAAAAAAAATCTGTACAATATCTAAGACGTCCCCTATCCGGGTAAATTGTTTGTAGAGAGGGCCTGTAGGTGGGGGGCAGGCTGGGGGGAAGGATGTTTCGCTGGAAGAGCCAGAAGAGTGCCCCCTGGGCTAGCGTGTGTGGTGGTGACAACAGCCGGAATGGATTTGGAAAAACTCTAGCATCAACCGGTATGGTATCGATTCTTCTCAGTTTAATACCGTATACGTCCCCTATCTTGGGACCTTATATTTCATGGATTTTTCGAACACGGAAAACGGAAAAAGAGCTTGCTCTGGCCAGGGGAGTATCTTTCCCACTGCAGCTAAGGGGACTTATCCATGCTCTGCCTATCACAGGTCAGGAGGCAATTAAAAGAAGAACAAAAAAAAAATCTGTACAATATCTAATACGTCCCCTATCCGGCTAAATTGTTTGGAGAGAGGGCCTGTAGGTGGGGGGCAGGCTGGGGGGAAGGAGGTTTCGCTGGAAGAGCCAGAGGAGTGCCCCCCGGGCTAGCGTGTGTGGTGGTGATAACAGCCGGATGTAGTTAGAATGACGACGCAGGACCCCAACTTAAAAATTTAGCATCAACCGGTACAGTCGTAAATTATGAGATTGATCAAGTGTGGTATGTCTTCTATGTATACTACTCAGTTTAATACTGTATATGGCAGCTATCCGGAAAAATAGTTTGGAGAGAGAGAAAGATAGGACAAAGACGTAAATTGTTTGGAGAGAGGGCCT
>ONZH01017737.1:0-55481 GCA_900303285.1 Rhinella marina
TTTAAGAGGTGTCACCTCTTGGGCCTCACATAATTTTTAAGAGGTCTCACTCTGTTTAAGGGCCCTCCTCCACAAATTTTTAAGAGTCTCACCTCTGGGCCTCCACAAAATGTTTAAAGGTCTGCACCTCTTGGCCTCCACAAAATGTTTAACAGGTCACCTCTTGGGCCTCCACAAAATTTTTAAGAGGTCTCACCTCTTGGGCCTCCACAAAATTTAACAGGTCTCACCTCTTGGGCCTCCACATAACAGGTTTTACACACGTCTCACCTCTTGGCCTCCACAAATTTTTAAACGTCACCTCTTGGGCCTCCACAAATGTTTAAGAGGTCTCACCTCTGGGCCTCCACATAATTTTGAGGTCTCACCTCTTGGGCCTCACAAAATGTTTAAAGGTCTCACCTCTTGGGCCTCCACAATATGTTTACTAGGTCTCACTTCTTGGGCCTCCAATACATTTTTAAAGGTCTCACCTCTTGAGCCTCCACATAATTTTTAACTACGTCTCACCTCTTGGGCCTCCATAAATTTTTAACAGGTCTCAACTTTGGCCTGCCACATAATTTTTAAGAGGTCTCACCTCTTGGGCCTCCACACATAAAATTTTTAAGAGGTTCTCACCCTTGGGCTCCCACACCTCTTGGGCCTCCACATAATTTTTAACACGTCTCACCTCTTGGGCCTCCACATAATTTTTAATACGTCTCACCTCTTGGGCCTCCACAAAATGTTTAGAGGTTCACTCTTGGGCCTCCACGCTCTCACCTCTTGGCCTCCACATAATTTTTTAAGAGGTCTCACCCTTGGGCTCCACAAAATGTTTAAGAGCCACCTCTTGGGCCACAAAATGTTTAACAGGTCTCACCTCTTGGGCCTCCACAAAAAGGGCTCTCTTTCCACAACGTCTCACCTCTTGGGCCTTCACATAATTTTTAACAGTCTCACCTCTTGGGCCTCCACATAATTTTTAAGAGGTCTCACCTCTTGGGCCTCCACATAATTTTTAACACGTCTCACTCTTGGGCCTCCACAAATGTTCTCACAGGTCCACATCACCTCTTGGGCCTCTCACAAAATGTTTAACAGGTCTCTCTTGGGCCTCCACATAATTTTTAACACGTCTCACTCTCTCACAGGCACGCTCACCTCTTGGGCCTCACATAATTTTTAATATATCTCACCTCTTGGGCCTCCACACAAGTTTAAAGGTCTCACCTCTTTGGGCCTCCACAAAATGTTTAAGAGATGTCACCTCTTGGGCCTCCACATAATTTTTAAGAGGTCTCACCTCTTGGGCCTCCACAAAATGTTTAGAGTCTCACCTCTGGCACAAAAATCTTAAGAGGTCTCAACAATCTTTTTAAGAGGTCTCACCTCTTGGGCCTCCACAAAATGTTTAAGAGGTCTCACCTCTTGGGCCTCACAAAATTTTAGAGTCTCACCTCTTGGGCCTCCACAAAATTTTATCAAGAGGTCTCACCTCTTGGCCTCCACAAAATTTTTAACAGGTCTCACCTCTTGGGCCTCCACAAAATTTTATCAAGGTCTCACCTCTTGGGCCTGGTCTCACAAAATTTTTAACAGGTCTCACCTCTTGGCCTCACAAATTTATCAACTCTCACCTCTTGGGCCTCCAAAATCAAACCTCTTACAAAATTTTTAAGAGGTCTCACCTCTTGGGCCTCCACAAAATTTTAACTCTTCTTCCTCCAAGGTCTCACCTCTTGGCCTCACAAAATTTTAAGGTCTCACCTCTGGCCTCCACAAAATTTTAACAGGTCTCACCTCTTGGGCCTCCACAAAATTTTTAACAGGTCTCACCTCTTGGGCCTCCACATAATTTTATTCAAGCTCTCTTGGGCCTCCACAAAATTTTAACAGGTCTCACCTCTTGGGGCCTCCACAAAATTTTATCAAGGTCTCACTCTTGGGCCTCCACAAAAATTTTTAAACAGGTCTCACCTCTTGGGCCTCCACAAAATTCTTATCAAGGTCTCACCTCTTGGGCCTCCACATAATTTTTAAGAGGTCTCACTCTTGGGCCTGCACCTCAACAAATTTTTAAGAGGTCCTCTTGGCCTCCACAAAATTTTCATTCAACGTCTCAACCTCTTGGGCCTCCACAAAATTTTATCAAGGTCTCACCTCTTGGGCCTCCACATAATTTTAAAGGTCTCACCTCTTGGGCCTCCCACAAATTTTTTAACAGGTCTCACCTCTTGGGTCCTCCACAAAATTTTATCAAGGTCTCACCTCTTGGCCTCCACAAAATTTTTAACAGTCTCACCTCTTGGGCTCCACAAAATTTTTATCAAGGTCTCACCTCTTGGCCCCACCTCACCTCTTGGGCCTCCACATTTTAAAATAATTTTAAGAGGTCTCACCTCTTGGGCCTGCACAAAATGTTTAAGAGGTCTCACCTCTTTGGCCTCCACATAATTTTTAAGAGGTCTCACCTTGGGCCTCCACATAATTTTTAAACAGGTCTTCACCTCTTGGGCCTCCACATAATTTTTAACACGTCTCACCTCTTGGGCCTCCACATAATTTAATACGTCTCACCTCTTGGGGCCTCCACAAAATGTTTAAGAGGTCTCACCTCTTGGGCCTCCACATAATTTTTAAGAGTCTCACCTCTTGGCCTCCACATAATTTTTAAAGAGGGTCTCACCTCTTGGGCCCTCCACATAATTTTTAACAGGTCTCACCTCTTGGGCCTCCACATATTTTTAACACGTCTCACCTCTTGGGCCTCCACATAATTTTTAATACGTCTCACTCTTGGGCCTCCACAAAATGTTTAAGAGGTCTCACCTCTTGGGCCTCCACATAATTTTAAAGAGGTCTCACATCTTGGGCCTCCACATAATTTTTAAGAGGTCTCACCTTGGGCCTCCACAAAATGTTTAACAGGTCTCACCTCTTGGGCCTCCACAAAATGTTTTAACAGGTCTCACCTCTTGGGCCTCCACATAATTTTTACAGGTCTCACCTCTTGGGCCTCCACATAATTTTTAACAGGTCTCACCTCTTGGCCTCACATAATCTTTTTCTCACCTTGGCCTCCACATAATTTTAAAACACGTCTCACCTCTTGGGCCTCCACATAATTTTTTAACACATCTCTTGGGCCTCCACATAATTTTTAACACGTCTCACCTCTTGGGCCTCCACAAAATGTTTAAACAGGTCTCACCTCTTGGGCCTCCACAAAATTTTAACAGGTCTCACCTCTTGGGGCCTCCACATAATTTTAAACACGTCTCACCTCTTGGGCCTCACATAATTTTAACACGTCTCACCTCTTGGGCCTCCACATATTTTTAATATGTCTCACCTCTTGGGCCTCCCACAAAATGTTTAAGAGGTCCTCACCTCTTGGGCCTCCACAAAATGTTTAAGAGATGTCACCTCTTGGGCCTCCACATAATTTTAAGAGGTCTCACCTCTTGGCCTCCAACAAAAGTTTTAAGAGGTTCACCTCTTGGGCTCCACAAAATGTTTAAGAGGTCTCACCTCTTGGGCCTCCACAAAATGTTTAAGAGTCTCACCTCTTGGGCCTCCACAAAATTTTATCAAGGTCTCACTCTTGGGCCTCCACAAAATGTTTAAGAGGTCTCACCTCTTGGGCCTCCACAAATGTTTAAGAGGTCTCACCTCTTGGGCCTCCACAAAATTTTATCAAGGTCTCACCTCTTGGGCCTCCAGCCTCTTGGGCCACAAAATTTTAACAGGTCTCACCTCTTGGGCCTCCACAAAATTTTATCAAGGTCTCACCTCTTGGGCCTCCACAAAATTTTTATCAAGGTCTCACCTCTTGGGCCTCCACAAAATTTTTAACAGGTCTCACCTCTTGGCTCCACATAATTTTATCAAGCTCTCACCTCTTGGGCCTCCACAAAATTTTATCAAGGTCTCACCTCTTGCCTCCACAAAAATGGGCCTTGTTTAAGAGGTCTCACCTCTTGGACCTCAAAATTTTATCAATCTCACCTCTTGGGCTCCAAAAATTCTCACCTCTGGCCTCCACAAAATTTTAAGGTCTCACCTCTTGGGCCTCCACAAAATTTTTAACAGGTCCCCCCATTTAGGTTCTCACCTCTTGGGCCTCCACAATAATTTATCAAGGTCTCACCTCTTGGGCCTCCACAAAATTTTTAACAGGTCTCACCTCTTGGGCCTCCACAAAATTTTAATCAAGGTCTCACCTCTTGGGCCTCCACAAAATTTTTAACAGGTCTCACCTCTTGGGCCTCCACAAAATTTTATCAAGGTCTCACCTCTTGGGCCTCCACAAAATTTTATCAAGGTCTCACCTCTTGGGCCTAAACCAAAATTTTAACAGGTCTCACCTCTTGGGCCTCCACAAATTTTTCCCATGAGCCTCTGGGCCAGCCCACGGCCTCTTCCTGCCTTTTGCGTCCTACGCATCCCTCAACATCCCCACTGCTTTACCTGCTAGACATGACACTGGGCCAGGTCGGGTCACTGACATCTCAAGCGCCAACAATTTGGGCATTTTAAGGCTTCTGCATGTGTTTGAGTTGTTTTTACATTTTAAAGAAGACATGTCTGACCACATCTCACACACACACACACAATGACAATTAGGGGTGGGGTCTATTTGCTTTCCCCTTTGCCTATGCCATCTGTGGTTGTCATAGGCAACGTGATTTTAAGGGGTGCAGAATTTCATCTTCTTTTTTGTCTAGTTTGGCTTGGCAATGTAGAGGAAAGAAGGTTTCCTTGTATGGTCTCACTTTACAGAGAGGTTATATTGTCTTTGGAGTGTATTGTTGAGAGGCTGTGATAGTGGCGTAATAGTGCGACTTGGGCGCGTTATATGCACCCAGACATGCTTCCCCTGCTGTCCCAGTTGCATTCCAGCAGTGTTGGCATCCTTTTCTGAGGATTCAGGGTGGACTTGGTGACCTCCAAGTGGTCGAATTGAGATTTCCAAGTGGCGAGCATTGTTTTCCCATAGACTATAATGGGATTCGATAGTCGGTCGAATAGTCGAATTTCGCGGTCTATTCGAATCGAATTTCGAACTTTCGAATATTTCACTACTCGCTCATCTCTATATATTATAAATAGTGTTGAGAGAATTGTGTTTTAAAGGGAACCTGTCATCTCCGAAACACCCCCTGAACTAGAGTGAGAGATGTATAGTGTAAGTGATGCTGAATCCGAATATGTAAGTTTTATCTTCATACTCACTTCCATTCTGACGCTGTGCTCCCACAAACCAGCAGTAAAATACATTGAGAGGACTCTTCTTTGAGTCCTCTCCATTATGTGAGTGAGCACTGGAGTCCACTGAGTGCATTTTACTGCTGGTTTATGGGAGCACAACATCAGAATGGAAGCGAGTATGAAGATAAAAATTACATAACCAGACTCAATGTCACTTACACTATACACCGCTTATTCTAGTTTGGAGGGTGTTTCAGAGCTGACAGATTCCCTTTAAGTTCGGCGTCCAAGGTTCAGGTTATCAGAAAATCCCGCTATGGATTCCGCTACCACGGACCATAATGGAATTCTATGACGGCATGCACTATGGCCATAGACTTCTATTATGACAGAATGCAGTACGGGATGCCTCTATTAGGCTTCCATGGTGCATGGCGTCATAGAATTCTGTTATGGTTTGGGTTCCGATAGCCGAACCTTTGACGCCAAACGTATAACGCACATTCGCTCAACACTAATTATAAACTCTGCCATAGATATTACACATACACACACAACACGACGGCTGGACATCCCTGGTAATCAGCTATAGCAGCCTTGGGGGGTCCACAGGACACTGTCTGCAGACTCTCCCCTCCCCCTCTGTCCGACTACTAGCAGTGAGATGCAGGCTCTGTGTGAACAGGAGTGAGGCCACATGGGGGAGGGGGGGGGGTCTTATTAAACCCAAATCTTGTATAAGCCACTCTGGCTATCTGTATGGGAAGGGGTGGGGGGCAGTTACTACCTACATGGGGATGTGGGGAAGGGATGGGGGGCAGTTACTACTTACATGGGGATGTGGGAAGGGGTGGGGGCAGTTACTACTTACATGGGGATGTGGGAAGGGATGGGGGGCAGTTACTACTTACATGGGGATGTGGGAAGGGATGGGGGCAGTTACTACTTACATGGGGATGTGGGAAGGGGTGGGGGCAGTTGCTACTTACATGGGGATGTGGGCAGGGGGGGCAGTTACACTTACATGGGGATGTGGGAAGGGGTGGGGGGCAATTACTACTTACATGGAGATTGTGGGAAGGAGTGGGGGGCAGTTACTACTTACATGGAGATGTGGGAAGGAGTGGGGGGGAAGTTACTACTTACATGGAGATGTGGGAAGGAGTGGGGGGGCAGTTACTACTTACATGGGGATGTGAGAAGGGATGGGGGGCAGTTACTACTTACATGGGGATGTGAGAAGGGATGGGGGGCAGTTACTGCTTACATGGGGATGTGGGAAGGGATGGGGGGCAGTTACTACTTACATGGGGATGTGGGAAGGGATGGGGGCAGTTACTACTTACATGGGGATGTGGGAAGGGATGGGGGGCAGTTACTAACTTACATGGGGATGTGGGAAGGGGGGGCAGTACATGGGGATTTGGGAAGGGGTGGTGGGCAATTACTACTTACATGAGGATGTGGGAAGGGGGGTGGGCAAGTTACTACTTACATGGGGATGTGGGAAGGGGGCACTTACTACTTACATGGGGATTGGGAAGGGGGGGCAGTTACTACTTACATGGGGATGTGGGAAGGGGGGCAGTTACTACTTACATGGGGGATGTGGGAAGGAGTGGGGGGCAGTTAACTACTCACATGGGGATGTGGGAAGGGAGTGGGGGCAGTTACTACTTACATGGGGATGGTGGGAAGGGGGGCAGTTACTACTTACATGGGGATGTGGGAAGGAGTGGGGGGCAGTTTACTACTCACATGGGGATGTGGGAAGGAGTGGGGGCAGTTACTACTTACATGGGGATGTGGGAAGGGGGGCAGTTACTACTTACATGGGGATGTGGGAAGGAGTGGGGGGCAGTTACTACTCCACATGGGGATGTGGGAAGGAGTGGGGGCAGTTACTACTTACATGGGGATGTGGGAAGGGGTGGAGGGCAGTTATTACTTACATGGGGATGTGGGAAGGAGTGGGGGCAGTTACTACTTATATGGGGATGTGAGAAGGAGTGGGGGGCAGTTACTACTTACATAGGGATGTGGGAAGGGGTGGGGGGACAGTTATTACTTACATGGAGATGTGGGAAGGGGGGGGCAGTTACTACTTACATGGGGATGTAGGAAGGAGGTGGGGGGGGCAGTTACTACTCACATGGGGATGTGGGAAGGAGTGGGGGGGCAGTTTACTACTTACATGGGGATGTGAGAAGGGGGGTGGCAGTTACTGCTTACATGGGGATGTGAGAAGGGGGGGTGGCAGTTACTGCTTACATTGGGATGTGGGAAGGAGTGGGGGGCAATTACTACTTACATGGGGATATGAGAAGGGGTGGGGGGCAGTTACTACTCACATGGGGATGTGGGGGGCAGTTATACTTACAGCCAGCAGCAGCAGCCATCTCACTGTTGCACACTGAACATGAGGAGACTGGTGGGCTGGGCCTCTGCTATCAGCAGAAGAACAGGCTGAAGAGGATCGCAGCAAAAAGGAGTGAGTGGGGGTTGGGCTCTGTTCTAGCCCCACATGTTAGAAGAGGAGTCCATATACAGATACTAGCTAGTTCCTGCTGTCTGCCCTCCTCCTGCACACTACTGCTGATAGTGTCAGTGCTGTGGAGGAGGGAAGAGAGCAGGAACTAGGAAGCCTGCCCTGCCTCCTGTGGAGCGTGGAGGCAGGGACAGCACAGCCACAGATGGGGAACTGAATAGGCAGTTCAGGACAGGTGCCGTCAGCCCCACTCCTCAGAGCAGCGGAAATACTAGGCAGGCGACATGATCGCATCAGTGAGTGACAGAGCGGCAGCGCAGGCGTGCTGCACACTAGTACAGTACTGAATGCCACAGCCGCTGCTGTGAAGCCTGGATGTCATGTAATATGTAAAATGCAGCCACAGGCTGCTTTTAATAGGCTGTTACAGTGCATTCAATGCTGCGCTATCAGCCTGAAGTACTTCTACATATTTGCCACTCCCACCTTTCCCCTAGATGGCGCCGCCTGAGGCGGCCGCCTCACTTGGCCTTATGAGTGGTGCGGCCCTGGGTGGAAATATCACATGCAACAAGTGTTCATCAGAAAGGATGTAACGGGCAAGGATTGCAAGTCTATTCCTTGTGGTTTTCATACCATGTGCATGAGGAATTAATTTATACCATTGAGCAGTGGTGGCGAAGCTATGGCATGGGTGCCAGAGCCGGCACTCAGCACCCTCTCTGTGGGCACCCACACCCTGGAAAAAGTCTATGGTGTACCAATATGCCTTAGACTTTTCCTGCCATTTATCCGTGCATGGCACCCTACAAACGACATTATGAAAGTACATGGGAGATATGCTATATTGGTATTCAGGTTAAATTGCCATGTTGGCACTTTGAGATAAATAAGTGTGTTGTGGGTTGCAGTTTGGGCACTGTCTCTAAAAGGTTCACCATCACTGCCATAGAGGATTCCCAGGATTAATAAACGAGATATTCCTAACTGTAAGTGGTTCTGTTGTGAATCATAAATATGTTTAACAGTATGGTAGGTCACAAGAATGCCAAAATAAAATCCACACATACCTGCTTGTCCATGGTGCAGATTTTCGAAGAAGGTTGACTCAATCACCATATCGTTTGCAGGAACTCATACAAACTCATGTAGGTGGTGTACCACCAAGGCCCAAGTTTTCTTGTTCAATAATTTTTATCATTTCAAATGTTTTTCCATGTAACAGAAAGAACAATTAAGGAGTAGAGTATACATTGCACAGTTATGCAAATATCTAATATGTGATCTAGAATATTACATTATGTAAATAAATAATTCTTCGCATACACGAAAGCTTCTGTAGTGCTGAGCAATAAACCACCAGCACATTTCTTTACCCACTCTTCACCATAGAGGACATTATACATTGTCTGAGTTTAAAACTATAATGATGTGGAGGTTTTCCCTATATTGCAGACAGAGTGGAGTAGGACTCTGCTCTATGGCAGCTCGGGTTGCTGGAATAATAGCACCGCTCATCAGGCTTATGGACCAATATCACCCAGCAATACCTATGGCCATTTATGGGAGTGCCCCCATCATCGGAGGTCTGCTCTGCTTCTTTTTACCAGAGACAAAGGGCAGTGATCTTCAGGACAATACATTTGAAGCCAATGGTATTCCAAGGTAAGGCAATTTCTCCGATGGATCAAAACTATCAGCTGTGTCTGCAACACATCTTTCGCTGAAGAGTATACTGCACCCCAATTCAGACTAGCAGTTCTTATCTTTAAGTCTGCACTTAGTATTGCTTAACATGACTACTTCACTGCCATCATATATCCTCTGGCAATTATTTCAAACTTTTGACTTCTATTTCTGGTCCCACCCCCATATCACTCATCTCATACATCAAAGATAAGATCTGCAACATCAGAGAAAGTTTTGACCTAACCTTTTAACCCTACTCTCCAAATCACATTTCCGCACCTGTGCCCTGGATCCTCTCCCATCCCATCGCATCCCAAACTGTATTCCTGCATTCACCCCAGCTCCATGGTCCTGATGTTTGATGGTTTAATTTGCCTGGGACAGTTCATAAAACCATATGGCCTTGAATAACACTTCTACTTTGATGACACACTAATAACCCCTCTGACTCAGAAATTACCTTTCTGCTACCCAGAGATTCAGAGTGGCTATCAGCTATATCCTCCTACTCCGTCTCAAAAATGCAACATGCAGAATACTGTATTAATCATTCCCCCATCTAATTGAACCTTCACAGCAGCAGATCTGTCAAGCACAGTTAATGCTTCCTCAGTCTTCGCAAGTCCTCTGTCTCAGGATAACCTTCTGTATAACTTCCCTTGTAACACTTTTGTACCCTAATCCATCCTTATCCCCTGTGTGCTTAGGGTCATTGTCTTGTTGGAAGGTGAACCTTCCGCCCAGTCTGAGGTCCAAAACACTCTGGATCAGGTTTTCATTGAGAAAATCCCTGTCTCAGGTGCTGAAATAAACCTCACAGCATGATGCTGTTACCACCATGTTTCACTTTAGTAATGGTATTGAGAAGCTGATGAGCATTGCCCTGTTTCCTCCAGAGATGACTTTTAGAATTGAGGCCAAAAAGGTCTGAGAATCCTTTAGTTGCTTTTTTTTTTTTTTTTTTTTTACAAACTCTATGTAGCTTTCATGTGTCTTTAACTGACTGAGCAGAGGCTTCTTCCTAAGGCTAGATTAGTAGAATGCTGCACTAATGGTTGACTTTCTGGAAGTTTCTCCCATCTACACGCATGATCTATGGAGCTCAGCCAGAGTGACCACTGGGTTCTTGGTCACCTCTCTTACTAAGGCTCTTCCCGCCAGTTGGTTCTCCCATATCTTTGAAACCTTCAAAAACAGTCTGAAAACCCTACAAAAAACCTACAATAGTTTCTATCTTCACCCTGTCTCCTTCCCCCTTCCTTTGTAGATTGCAAGTCTTCATGGGCGGGGACCTCATTCCCAGTGTACCAGTCTGTCACTCATTTAGTCTTGTATATTGTACATATTTTTTATCCCATGTTATGTATTGAAACCCTTGAAATATGTATGCACTTTTCAATTAATTTTGGATTAAAATAAATGTTAATACCATGAATAATAGTAGAAGCAAGGGGATATATTCCAGCAGTGTGAATACTGTGAATGATATCTGATCTTCTACTTCAATGAGCATTCTGTCAATGGATACTCTTGATGTAGAACTGGGAACCCCAGGACTAATGATTTAATTTTGATACAGGTTTTATGTCCATAAAAAAAGAAATCTGATATATATTGCTATTTTCACCAATGTAAGGAAATTTTTGTTTCAGATCAGATAACTTGCCAACGGACCACTTGTTTTGTGATTCTGACATACTACATAGAGAACAAGATGAAAAGAGCACCCGGTTATAAGCTGGATCAAGGACAAATATCTCAATATATTTATATTGTGACAACCATTATTCCCTTTTCTGGGTCTTTTCTCAATAACCACACTCCAAAAATAATGGAAGAAGCTCATCTCAAAAACATTCCTATAAGTATATTCACTAGAAATGACTTCTTTAAATGATAAACTCAGCTCCACTACATAAGGACGATTATAAAGACTGTATTAAATCCAAATCAAGGCTTAATGAATAGAGATGAGCGAGCATACTCGTCCGAGCTTGGTGCTCGTTCGAGTATTAGGGTACTCGTAAGTGCTCGCTGCTCGGACGAGTATCTCGCCATGCTCGAGGAAATGGCAACTTCCGCATCGTGCATTTTTGGCGCCTATAAACTCAGCCAATCACAAGCCAGGAGACTCTGCGGTACACCCAGCATCACGTGGGGCCCTTACATGTCGATAGCAGGGGTTGGCTGGCCTGATCAGGTGACCCTGGAATATACTAGTGACTGGCCGCGGTGCTCGGCTCAGATGCTGTCTGGATGTCATTAGGGATAGAGCTGCTGCGTTTCAGGGAGAGTGTTAGGGCCTGCATTTAGTTCTCTGTTAGGCAGGAATCACCCACAAAGAACCCAACAGCCCTTCTAAGGGCTACAAGAATTTTTTTTTTGTCTCCTGGCTTGGCTGGCTGGCTGGCACTAGTAGTGCAGCTATCGCCATATATAACCCCCTTTTTTTAATGTTATATCTCAGTGATACAAATCCATTTCACACAGCAGTGTGGAACCATTCTGTCTGTCACAGTTCAGTACACTCACTCCAATCCGTATTTTCTGTCCAGGTGACACTTTCTGTAAGTCACTTAATTACAACCAAGTCTTTTGCTGTCACGTATATAGCTTGATCCCAAAAATCTCTGTGCGACATTTGTCTGGGTCGCAGTCAAAATAGCCACCGTCAGTAGGGTGTCAGTTAGCTCTACGATAGTTTCTGCACGTCACGTTCCCAAAAAAACAAAACTCCAAAAAAAATATATAAAAAAATAGTTTTTTTTGTTGTTTTAGCTCAGTGATACAAATCCATTTCACACAGCTGTGTGGAACCATTCTGTGTGTCACAGTTCAGTACACTCACTCCAATCCGTATTTTCTGTCCAGGTGACACTTTCTGTACGTCACTTAATTAAACCAAGTCTTTTGCTGTCACGTATATAGCTTGATCCCAAAAATCTCTGTGCGACATTTGTCTGGGTCGCAGTCAAAATAGCCACCGTCAGTAGGGTGTCAGTTAGCTCTACGATAGTTTCTGCACGTCACGTACCAAAAAAAACAAAACTCTAAAAAAAAAATTTTTTTAAAAAATAGTTTTTTTGTTGTTTTAGCTCAGTGATACAAATCCATTTCACACAGCTGCGTGGAACCATTCTGTGTGTCACAGTTCAGTACACTCACTCCAATCCGTATTTTCTGTCCAGGTGACACTTTCTGTACGTCACTTAATTAAACCAGACTGAACAAGTTTGTGGGTTTCAGTACAGCAGGTCCATTTATTTTTTATTTTTTATATAATACACTTATATACAGAAAATGTTGAACCCCAGGGCTAAGGGTCGAGGACGAGGGCGTGGGCGTGGGCATTCAACTGCAGGGGGGCAGAGGCCGTGGTCCTGGGCAGGGTGAGACAGTACCTGCTGATGAGGGAGCAGGGGAACGGACTGTTGAAACCACAACAGTGCGAGCAGCTGATGTCGTGGATTGCGGACAATGCTTCAAGTAATTTGTCCACCAGTCAGTCTTCCACGCAGTCCACCCACGTTACCCACGGGAGCACTCCTCTGGCTCCTCCACCTCAACCTCCTTCCCCCCAGTCTGCCCCCTCCCAGGAAAATTTGGAATGCGATCCGGCATACTCTCAGGAACTGTTTTCTGGACCCTTCCCAGAGTCACAAACCACTTCTCAGGTTGCTGCTGACCTCGTTCCCGATGCCCAAGTTTTCCAACTGTCGCAGTCTGTGGGTGATGATGATGATGATGATGACAATGTTGAGTTAGTGGAAGAAGTTTGTAAAGAGGTGTCGGACGATGAGGAGACACGGTTGTCAGACAGTGGTGAAGTTGTTGTCAGGGCAGGAAGTCCGAGGGGGGAGCAGACTGAGGAATCGGAGGATGACGAGGTGACTGACCCAAGCTGGGTTGATAAGCCGAGTGAAGACAGTGCTTCTGAGGCGGAGGCGAGTGCTGCACCAGAACAGGTTGGAAGAGGCAGTGGTGTGGCCAGAGGGAGAAGCAGGGCCAGAGCTGGTGCATCAGCAGCAACTGTTTCACGTAGTGAAGCTCCCGTGGCGAGGCCTAGATGTTCGCAAGTCTGGAGGTTCTTTAAAGAAAGTGAGGATGACCGACGGACTGTGGTGTGCAACCTGTGCCACACCAGGATCAGCAGGGGTGCCACCAATACTAGCCTAACCACCACCAGCATGCGCAGGCATATGAGTGCTAAACACCCCACTCAATGGAACCAAGGCCGTTCACCACCTCCTGCGGGTCACACCACTGCTCCTTCCCCTGTGTCACTCGCTGCCTCTCCTAGTCAATCCCCTGCCCAGGACCCCGGCACGAGCGCCTCCCGCCGGAAAACCACACCTTCGCCTCCACGATCCTCCACAGTGTCCACCAATGTGTCCCAGCGCAGCGTTCAGCTGTCTTTACAGCAGACGCTGGAGCGCAAGAGGAAATACAGTTCCCACCCACATGCCCAAGCCCTCAACGTCCACATCTCCAAATTGCTGAGCCTGGAGATGCTGCCCTATAGGCTGGTAGAGACCGAGGCCTTTCGCAATCTCATGGCGGTGGCTGCCCCTCGGTATTCGGTCCCCAGCCGCCACTATTTTTCCCGATGTTCCGTCCCAGCCCTACACCAGCACGTGTCAGAGAACATCCTCCGTGCCCTGACCAACGCTGTTTCTGAGAAGGTCCACCTAACCACAGACACGTGGACAAGTGTTGCCGGGCAGGGACACTACATCTCACTGACGGCACATTGGGTTAACTTGGTGGAGGCTGGGACCGAGACTGACCCTGGGGCCGCTCATGTACTGCCCACACCGAGGATTGCGGTCTCTCAGATGTACTATGCCTCCTCCTCCGACCCCTCCACCTCCTCCTCCGAATTACCATCCGTGAGCACGGCGCCTTCAGTCGGTAGCTCTAGGCGCAGCAGCAGTGCCGTGGGTAAGCGCCAGCAGGCGGTGCTCAAACTGCTGAGCTTAGGTGACAAAAGGCACACCGCCCAAGAGCTGTTACAGGGCATCACGGCGCAGACCGATGTGTGGCTGGCACCGCTGAACCTCAAGCCAGGCATGGTTGTGTGTGACAACGGGCGTAACCTGGTGGCGGCTCTGCAACTCGGCAGACTGACACATGTGCCATGCCTGGCCGACGTGTTCAATCTAATAGTTCAGCGGTTCCTCAAGACATACCCCAATCTGTCTGATTTGCTCACCAAGGTGTGCCACATCTGTGCGCATTTCTGCAAGTCAACCACAGATGCTGCCACTCTCAGGGCAGCGCAGCGCCGCCTACAACTGCCCGCTCACCCACTGTTGTGCGACGTGCCCACGAGATGGAATTCAACATTAAACATGTTATCCAGGTTTACCAGCAGCGCAGAGCGATTGTAGACTGCCAGATGTCAACTTCCACCAGAACTGGTAGTCAAGTCAGTCAGATTCCTCAAGTCTACAATGAGGAGTGGACGTGGATGTCTGATATCTGCCAGGTGTTGAGCAACTTTGAGGAGTCAACACAGATGGTCAGCGGCGATGCTGCCATTATCAGCCTCACCATCCCGCTGCTTTGCCTGTTGAAAAACTCACTGCTCAGCATGAAGTCGGATGCTTTGCGCTTGTCACAAGAGACGGTGGAGGAAGATGCGTCGCTTGATAGCCAGAGCACCCTCCGGTCTGTTTCTCAGCGCGTATCGGAGGAGGGGGATGAGGAGGAAGAAGAGGAGAATGTCGGCGAGACAGAAGAGGGTACCAGTGCTCAGTCCTTAACTCTTGAGCGTGTATGGGCTGAAGAGGAGGACTTGGAGGAGGAGGAGGAGGAGGGGAAATGGAGAGTCAGGCCAGTGAGGAGAGGGAATTCTTACGTGTTGGGACTCTGGCGCACATGGCAGACTTCATGTTAGGCTGCCTATCCCGTGACCCTCACGTTAGAAGCATTTTTTCAAACACCGATTACTGGGTGTTCACTCTCCTGGACCCACGGTACAAGCAGAACCTTTCCACTCTCATCCCTGCAGAGGAAAGGAGTATGAGAGTGAATAGATATCAACAGGCCCTGGTGCACAAGCTGAAACAATCCTTCCCATCTGACGCCGCTAGCGGCAGAGGGCATGGTTCTGTGGGCCAAGTAGCGGGGGAGAGGAGCCGAGCAGGCAGCTTGTCCAGCACTGGCAGGGGAACGCTCTCCAAGGCCTTTGCCAGTTTTATGTCACCCCAGCAAGACACTGTCACCTGTCCCCAGTCTAGGCAGAGTAGGGGGGAGCTGTACAGAAAGATGGTGAGGGAGTACCTAGCTGACCATACCAACGTCCGTAGCGATCACTCTGCTCCATACAACTACTGGGTTTCAAAGCTGGACACGTGGCCTGAACTGGCGCTGTACGCCTTGGAGGTGCTGGCCTGCCCTGCCGCTAGCGTGCTGTCAGAGCGGGTATTCAGTGCAGCTGGTGGCGTCATCACCGATAAGCGTACACGCCTGTCAACTGACAGCGCTGACAGGCTGACGCTTATTAAAATGAACAAAGCCTGGATTTCACCGGAATTCAAATCTCCTCCGGGGGAAAGCAGCTAAAGATTAACATTACTTATGTATCCGATTCCTCTTCTCTACTCCTCCTACTCCTCCTCCTCCTCCATATCGTCTTTGCCTAACGCTGACCAAAAAAAACGCCATTTTTCAGAGGTCCAACTGGCACTCTTTTAGCACAATTTTTCAGGAGGGCCCCCTACAGGCCCTCTCTCCAAACAATTTTTCCAGAGGTCCACCTACTGGCCCTCTTTCCAAACAATTTTTCCGGAGGTCCACCTACAGGCCCTCTCTCCAAACAATTTTTCCGGAGGTCCACCTACAGGCCCTCTCTCCAAAGAATTTTTCCGGAGGTCCACCTACAGGCCCTCTCTCCAAACTATTTTTCCGGAGGTCCACCTACAGGCCCTCTCTTCAGTTCCAGTTTCCAGTTTTATTTGCGCAAACTGCGTAAATTTTTTTTTGGGATAGGTGTGAAAAATAATATTACCTGCGTATCTATATTGCCCAACATTGGATACGGTAGCAACAAGAAGACCAAACACATGCTGCCCACAGGGTTCTGCAAATTCCTGGTCCACAATGTCAAGGAGCTCAAGGTTCTGTCGATGAGCAACAAGTCCTTCTGTGCAGAAATCGCCCACAACGTCTCCTCAAAGAACCGAAAGACCACTGTGGAGAGAGCGGCACAGCTCGCCATCAAAGTGACGAACCCCAACGCCAGACTGCGCAGCGAAGAGAACGAATAAATATCTCTGTGGTTAATTGTGCTAAATAAAAGTTAAATAAACAAAAAAAAATTGATCTGTTCCTGTGCCTGATCCACCCAAGTTGAATCTGTCCCATCATGAGAAAGGCCCCCCAAGGAGTCCCCACTGTAACTTGCTTCCCATACAACTACCTCACCCCCCGACACCTGTGTCTCGCCATTGTCCACCACCTCCTCAGACAACACTGGTAAATCCCCACTGTCAGCACACGGAGGCTGCAAAAGGTCTTGCGAATTGGGGCAGAGAATGTTCTGGGGTAGCACATCAGAGAAGGGGTGACTACGGGGTTCCAGGGAGTACGTGACCACATGCAATCTCCATCTAAAAAGTCACTGAGGCTCACCACCATGCTTTACACTGCAATCTTATTACTGAGGCTCACCACCATGCTTTACACTGCAATCTTATTGAAAGACAGACAATCAGGGGTTCACCACCAGGTTGTCAGGCAGCATTTTTAAGTGGGTCACCATTACCGTGTCCCTGAAAATTGCCTTGGGGTCATCCCCAGACTATTGGCCAGATTTAGAAAAAATGGTGCAATTAGGGAGCCACAGAGGCATCCCTACATGCTGCCCCTGCTGTTTCCTGTCCATTTCCGTGGTGTTTCCATCATTTTCTGAGGTTTCCAGGTTTTCACCCAGCCTTCCCTAGGCAGAGCCCCGGTCCCCTGCAAAAAATGCTCGAGTCTCCCATTGACTTCAATGGGGTTCGTTATTCAAAACGAGCACCCGAGCATCGGGAAAAGTTCGACTCGAATAACGAGCACTCGAGCATTTTAGTGCTCGCTCATCTCTATTCATGAACCTTATACACTGGCCAGGTGGAATTAAAGAATATGTGAAGCTTAGATTGTCCTTTGTGTTCCATCTGTCAGTCTTACAGAGTTAACATACGATACCTGAAATGAATTACATTATTTATTAGAGGTGGTTTACTCTTAAATTAAAGTGACCACAGTGCGACAGCTTATGAAGTGCTTACACTTTGTATCTCATTTGTATCTCATTCTTTGCTTAATTTTTTCAAGAAGAAGGATGGATCAAGGTTGGTGGGGTCCTTGGACAAAACATTGGTGCCCATATCCTAGTAGCAACAACATTAACATTTTATATTGTTAGAGCTACAAGTTTCCAAACTCACGTCTTGGTGCCGAAAAAGTATAGGATGGGTTGGAATGAACTGGGTGATGAAAGAACTTAGAAAATTGCTCTTTATGCTGTCTCTATTTCCAGGAGAGTTTAGAGAAGTGAAAAAGTTCATGTCATCAGGTGTAAGGGAACCTGTTACCATGAAAAACAGTGCAATCTGCAGGGAGCAGGTTATAGAGTAGAAAGAGCTCAGTAGATTGATATATATTTTTATAGGAAAATATTAATTTAAAGACCCTCTGTGAACATGACCAATCCTATTAAACCAGGCTTATTGGAATAGTAGGGTGGATTATGCTAAGTAAAATTGTATCTTTCTTTTCTATAAAGGTTAATAATGGTGACAATATATAAAATTTTATATTTATATAAATTAGGTATTTGGAGCACCAAAGGGCTGGCCATATCACTAGAAGCACCACTAATGAAAAGCCCCTATGCTTTCTGAACTCCCCACTCCCCTTTGAGTGACAGGGCTAGGCGTTTTTTAACCCTGTATTCTCACGGCAGCACAGAGGCTCAGTGACTCGCCATCTGTGCAGTGAACCTGATGAGCTCAGAAAGCAGTGCTTATTAGTGTTGATTGAGCACCGCGCTGCTCGGGTGCTCGGTGCTCGGGTCGAACACTAGGTGGTGCTCGAGTGCTCGACCGAGCACCCGAGCACAATGGAAGTCAATGGGAGAACCCGAGCACTAAACCAGGCACCCCCTGCTCTGAAGAGGGAAGGGTGTCTGGTTCATAGGGTAAGGTGAGAAAATGGTTGAAACACCACTGAAATGGTTTGGGAACAGCATGGGGAGCATGTCTGGATGCATCTTGGACTCCAAAGTCGCTGCTGGGAGCGATGTCTGAGTATTACGCCACTTTTACGGAATGACAATAACACCCTGCAAAACCAAAGATAACATTGATTTTAGAGGAAATATTGTTAGGAAACATATATTTACTTGTATATAAAGCGCAAGTAGCAGCAGGCCCTCACCCCTAATGTTTTACACGGTCAGATCAGCAGCAGGCACTCGCCCCTAATGTTTTAGACGGTCAGCTCAGCAGCAGACACTCACCCCTAATCTTTTTGAGTGTCAGCAGCACTGAAGGTCAACTTGTCAGGATGAGGACCAGCGTGAAGAAGTGTAAGAGGAGGTGGTGGACAATGGAATCACTGGCCCAACCTGGGAAGGTGGCAAGCCGAGCCAGGACAGCAGTACAGAGGCAACAGGCTGGAAGAGGCAATGGGGTGTTAAAAGGGAGAAGGCAGGCCACACCAAACAGGCCCACAAGTGTTCCCCGGAGCACCCCCTTGCGGCAATCTACCTTGCCAAGGGGTAGGTGTTCTGCAGTCTGGCGCTTTTTTGAGAAAAGTGCTGACGATAAAAGAATTGTCATTTGAAAATGAGCAGGGGCATGAACACTAGCAACCTGACCACCACCAGCATGATCCTCATGGCAGCAAAGCACCCTAATAGGTGGGCCAAACGCCTGGGTCCACCTGGACCTTCGCAAGCACACCTTTGCAAATTGCTGGCGCTAGAAATATTGCCGTTTAGGCTTGTGGACACTGGCTTTTCGCAGTCTGATGGCGGCGGCTGTCCCTCGTTACTCAGTACCTAGCCGCCACTATTTTTGCCGGTGTGCCGTCACTGCCTTACACCAGCATGTGTCCTGTAACATAACCTGTGCTCTGACCATTGCAGTTACTGGGAAGGTCCACTTAACGACTCACACATGGACAAGTGCTTTTGGCCAGGGACGCTACCTTTCCCTGACGGCACACTGGGTGAACGCTGTGGAGGCTGTGAGCAAGTCGTACCCTGGGATGGCACAGGTGCTACCAACACCAAGGATTGCGGGTCCTACTTCCATCAGGATTTCCGCCACCACCTACATTAGCGGCTGCAACCCCTCCTTCTCCTCCTCCCCTTCCACCTCAGAATTCTCATCTTGCAGCACCAGTCAGACTTCAGTCAGTAGCTGGAAGCAGTTTAGCACTGCAGTGGGGAAGCGGCAACAGGCTGTGCTGAAACTTATTTGCTTAGGTGACAAACAACACACTACCACAGAGCTGTGGCAGGGTATAAGGGACCAGGCTGAGCTGTGGCTCTCGACAATCAACCTACAACCAGGCATGGTTGTGTCTGATGATGGCCGCAACTTGGTGGCAGCTTTGGAGCTCGGCAACCTCACACACATACCATGCCTGGCCCACTTCTTCAACTTAGTGGTTCAGCGGTTTCTCAAAACCTACCCCAATTTGCCTGAGCTGCTGGTGAAGGTGCGCCGCCTGTGTGCCCATTTCCGAAAGTCACCTACAGTTTCCGCCAGTCTCTCAATGCTGCAGCAGCGCTTACACTTGCCAGCTCACTGACTGCTATGCGACCTGAGCACGCGCTGTAACTCCACCTTCCACATGTTGGGCAGGCTTTGTGAGCAGCAGAGACCAGTAGTGGAATACCAGCTGCAACATGGTCGGCGCCTTTCCAGTCAGCTTCCACTCTACACAAGTGATGAGTGGGCATGGATGTCTGACCTCTTTGAGGTTTTACGCAACTTTGAGGAATCTACACAGATGGTGAGCGGCGATAATGCTATTATCAGCGTAACCATCCCACTTCTGTGTCTACTAAAACGCTCACTGCTCACAATAAAGGCGGAGGCTTTGCATGTGGAAGAGGTGGAAATGGGGGAAGACACTACACAGGGTGATAGCCAGACCACCCTCGGTTCGTCTTCTCAGCGTGAATTGGAGGAGGAGGAGGAGCAGGAGACAGTTGCCCCCATAGCAGGTTTACTCCATCTCTTTGGCATGGATGGGCTGAAAAGGAGAAAGAGGACGAGGAGAGTCATCCTCCTGGTGAGGAGAGCAAAGCCTTGTCTGTTGGGACTCTGACACACATGGCTGACTTCATGCTATGCTGCCTTTCCCATGACCCTCGCGTTATACGCATTTTAGCCAACACCGATTACTGGTCGTTTACCCTTCTCGACCCCCGCTACAAAGAAAACTTCTCATCTCTTATTCTTCAGGTGGAGAGGACTAGCAAAATGGTGCAATACCAGAAGGCCCTTGTGGAAAAATTGCTCCAAAAATTTCCAACTGACAACGCTGGCGGCAGAATACGTAGTTCCTTGGGCACCCGAGGAGGGGAGATGAGGGGAACACACAGCAGTTCTAACAGAGGCAGGGTGACACTCTACAAGGCTTGGGACAGTTTCATGACACCCCGCCAGCACCCCCACCCTGATGAGTGGCCTAGTGTCACAAGGAGGGAAAAGTTTTGGAAGATGGTAAAGGAGTACCTAGCTGACCATGTCAACGTCTTCAGTGATCCCTCTGTGCCTTATAATTATTGGGTGTCTAAGCTGCACACGTGGCACGAACTGGCGCTCTATGCCTTGGAGGTGCTGGCCTGCCCTGCCGCCAGCGTTTTGTCGGAGCGGGTATTTAGTGCCGCTGGGGGCACAGTGATAAGCGCATCCGCCTGTCAACTGACAATGCTGACAGGTTGACGCTTATCAAAATGAACAAGGCCTGGCTTGCCCCTGACTTCGCTACCCCACCAGAGGAAAGTGGATGAACATAAAGGAACTTTAAATGTGGCTTTTAGGGTGTATTGAATACACTGTATTTCCATTCACCCCTTCCTCTTCTCGTCCTCTTCCTCCTCTTCCTCCATCATATCAAACTGCTTATTAGGCTGCCCTCGCCTTTAAATATTTAAGAGGTTCACCAGCAGGCCCTCACCCCTAATTTTTTAACCTAAAAAATTAACCTCGCTCTGGTCCTCCTCCTGAAATGTTGACCTAACAAGAACCTGTCTTACACCACCCTCCAAACTGAGACATGAAGCTAGCAGTTTTGGATGACTTTGTTTTTTGTGCTCTGCCAGCAGACACTGTTTCACCACGCCCACCGTGCACCATCAGCAGCACGCCCACTTCCCTGTCCCTTACTGCTCACCTTGCGCATACTAAATGGTATATATGCAAGTTTGTCAAAAGTACAGTTGCGCAGATTTTTTTTAGTGTATGAGCAGAAAAATTCCACAGAATGAGCAAACGTTATGCAGCAGGTAATTTAACATACCTGTGCTGCATGTGCAGTATAACCTTTCTGTATCCTAAATACCTGACATCCAGTGTATTTTTTTCTGCTGTTATTCATATAATGTATAACGTTTGCGCAATCAGGCACAGATAGTGTAGGGATAGGATTTGGCTAGGCAGGGCTAGTTGTTCTGTTGAAAAGACCCAAAAGTCCTTTTAAGGACTTTTGTTATATCTGGCTGCAATATTGTTATTCTTTATGGTCAAAATTTGCGCAAGTTTGCCTAATCTTAACACCAGCTGCGTAGCGTGTGCAGGACAATGTATGTTTCTCCTATATACCTGACATTTGTTGCGTTTCTTTCTGCCGCTAATCACAGTGACATTACATGTGCAGGACAGTGTATGTTTCTCCTATGTACCAGACATTTATTGCGTTTCTTTCTGCCGCTAATCACGGTGACATTACATGTGCAGGACAATGTATGTTTCTCCTATATACCTGACATTTATTGCGTTTCTTTCTGCCGCTAATCACGGCGACATTAGTAATGTCGCCTTCAATAGCCACAGAAAAAAATACACCAGATTTTTGTTATTTGGGATACACAAATGTTAGACAGAAGACGCTGAAAAGGTGGTGTTAAGGTCAGGCAACCTTGCGCAATTTTTAACCCACCACAAAAATAATATATTGCAGCCAGATATAACAATGGACTTTTGTGTCTTTTGAACAGAACAAATAGCCCTGCCTAGCCAAATCCTATCCCTATGGTGTAGGTTTTGAGAAACCGCTGAACTACTAAGTTGAAGCAGTTGTTTGGCCTGAGGGAGACTCCTGTTCGTCCTTCCTGTTGGAGGAACAGGTAGACTCATTCCTGTCATTAGTTCCAGGGTCCTATAGGGCCAGTTTGGTTTAGGTTCCTGTGTATGAACTCACTTACCTTTGAGGCCTGTTCATACTGGTAGTCAGTCAGGATTAGAGTCAGGGTTTCCTATAGGAGGTGTCCATCTTCCTTCCTTAGTTTCCAGACCTAATCTTCTTTCCCTCCTACGCTCTGTGTGGTTTTCCCCCCACACCTGAGCGTGACAGTATGTGTGTGAGCTTGCCGAGCTCCAAAGCCGCCACCAAGTTGCGGCCGTTATCAGACACAACCACGCAGGGTTGTTGGTTGAGTGGCGAGAGCCACAGGTTAGCCTGGTCCATTAGACCATGCCACAGCAGTGTGGTGGTGTGTTGTTTGTCACCTAAGCAAATAAGTTTCAGCACAACCTGTTGCCGCTTCCCCACCGCTGTGCTAAACTGCTTCCAGCTACTGACTGATGGCTGAATGGTGCTGCAAGATGAGAATTCCTAGATGGAAGTGGTGGAGGAGAAGGAGGGGTTGCAGCCGCTAATGTAGGTGGTGGCGGAAATCCTGATGGAAGTAGGGCCCGTAATCCTTTTTGTGTCGGTAGCACCTGTGCCATCCCAGGGTACCACCCGCTCCCAGCCTCCACAGCGTTTACCCAGTGTGCCGTCAGGGAAAGGTAGCGTTCCTGGCCAGAAGCACTTGTCCATGTGTCAGTCGTTAAGTGGACCTTCGCAGTAACTGCGTTGGTCAGGGCACGGGTTATGTTTTGGGACACATGCTGGTGTAAGGCGGTGAGGGCACACCAGCTAAAATAGTGGCGGCTAGGTACTGAGTAACGAGGGACAGCCGCCGCCATCAGACTGCGAAAAGCCTCAGTGTCCACAAGCAACATTTTCAGTGCCAGCAATTTGGCCTGCAAGGCAGTGGTGTGACCCGCAGACACCGATTGTGGATCCAGACATTTGGCCCACCTATTAGGGTGCTTTGCTGCCATGAAGATCATGCTGGTGGTGGTCAGGTTGCTAGTGTTCATGCCCCTGCTCATTTTGGTATGGCACAGGTTGCAAATGACAATTCTTTTATTGTCCACACTTGTTGGTGTGGCCTGCCCACTGCCTCATCCAGCCTGTTGCGGTGCTGCGGATCCCTCCCCCTCTGTACTGCTGTCCTCGCTCAGCTTGCCTCCTTCCCATGTTGATTTCATCGTCCACCACCTCCTCATCCACTACTTCACTCTGGTCCTCCTCCTGACAAGTTGACCGTCAGTGCTGCTGACACTCAAAAACATTTGGGGTGAGTGTCTGCTGCTGATCTGACCCTCTAAAACATTAGGGGCGAGTGCCTGCTGCTGAGCTGACCGTGTAAAACATTCTGGGCGAATGTCTGCTGCTGATCTGACTGTGTAAAACATTAGGGGTGAGGGCGTGCTGCTACTTGCGCTTTATATACAAGTAAATATATGTTTCCTAACAATATTTCCTCTAAAATCGATGATATCTTCTGTTTTTTTCGGGGTATTATTGTCATTCCGTAAAAGTGGCGTAATAGTCAGACATCATCGTTAATAGCAGCGACTTCGGTGTCCAAGATGCAACCAGACATCCTCCCGATGCGGTTCCCTAACCATTTCTGTGGTGTTTCTACAATTTTCTCACGTTTCCCTATGAACCAGACACCCTCCCCTCTTCAGAGCAGGGGGTGCCTGGTATAATGACTTCCATTATACTCGGGTGCTCGGCCGAGCACTCGAGCACCACCTATTGTTCAGCCAGAACACCCGAGCACCGAGGTGATCGATCATCACTAATATTAAGTTATACTAATTCTTTTCCTATAAACCCATATATGAATCTGCTCAGCTCCTCCTGCTCTATAACCTGCTGCCTTTGGACTGCATGACATTTTTATGATGACAGGTTCCCTTTAATGTAAGTAAACCCATCTTTGTAACCACACACAGAAATGCCTCTATCTTGTCTCCCTGCTCACATCAGAAGCAGAATTTGCATTTCTTTTAATGGTTCATGGATAGTGTTGTGCTGTCTATAATGCAATATGTATTTGTTTGGGAAAATGTCTGACCAGGCTTTAAAGGAAACATGTCACTTTAGACTTTGCACCTATCCTGCTCTGTGTGCAAGTACAGAATATGAAAAAATATTATCTCCATGAATAGTTTTTGTAATGTACCAGATTGAAATCCCATAATTTTAGGATGTACTTCAGTCTGGCATCAAACACCTCCTGTGCATGATCCTGCTTGCAACACTAGCAAGTGACACTTGTGTCATCATAATTTGTTGGTGAAGCTACTTTCACACTTGCGTTGTTAATTACAGTATTGAGATCTGGCAGAGAATCTCAATACCGGAGTTAAACTGATTCTTTTTGATTTTGCACATCAGGATGCAGTTGTGTGAAATCAAAATGGAAATATACTGATCCGTCACTAAATACATTAAAAGTCAGTAGGATCCGTTTTTTTAGGATCAGTCACCATTGACTTACATTGTTTTCAGTGCCGGATCCGTTTTTTCTGTTTTTATGACCGGACACAAAACTGCAGTATGCAGCGGTTTTGTGTCCGGTCACCAAACGTAATGCTGCAGACAACGGAAGACATCCTCATGCATCCTGAACGGATCTTGTTCCATTCAGAATGCATGAGGACTAAACGGAAACATTTTATTCCGGTATTGAGATCCTCTTCTGGATCTCAGTGCTGGAAGACAACAACGCAAGTGTGAAGGTAGCCTAAGCAGAATATTTAAAAAAAAAATGTGGTTGAAGGGTAACCTTTTGGGTTTTTTAAACCCAAAGTAGTTTTAACTTTTGAGATCTGGAGTGGTTTCCTGCGCGGTCCACACATTGGATAGCTGCCTTAGATGTACAAGTCCATTTGACTTTTGCAGACAAAAAGACATTAATAATATCTTTAATCTTTAGCTTAGTGTGAGCACCACTAAACTTATTTTCCTGGCATCTTGTGAGTTTAACTTTCCAAGACTCAGCTTTCTTGGGCCGTTTAAAGTTAACGCATATTGCTAGGGTATGCCATAACTTTCATAGCTATTGGATTTCCAAAGTGAAATTGTCACAATAAAGAGGCCTACTGATGGTAAAATGCTGGGGGTACTTTGGATTATTTTCCTACTCAATGCAATTCACTAGTAAAAGATATAGCTATAGGGGTGCATATGTAGAAATTGCCCTGGCTCTATGTGTTTGCCTTGCTAGTTGCACATCTGGTGCAAGTACTTAATTAGTACTATTAATATGTAATATTGTCAGCATAGCATGATCAGGCAAAGGGTTACCAGGAACAGCTGATTGAGAGGCCACAGCTCAGCTCAACCCATTGCCCACAACCTGAATTACATAGCCCATTGTACTTCTGCTCATTAAGGGCATTGTTCGAGAATGGTTAGATAGCAAAATCTGCCTTTACTCTTCAAACCAGAAGATGGAAATGCCAGGCTGTGCTAAATCAGGATTAATATCATCATAAATACCATATATACACATTCTTCTTTATTTAGTCCGTCCAGTCACATCAAAAACATCAACCACAGGTATAACGCAAATACGTATTTTATTATGCAACATGAAAAACAAAGGTGTTGTGACAAACAGTGGTGTATAAGATTTATAAAAGGATTTAATGAGAAAAACATACTATACATAGTATATATGTAATATTTCTATAAATGCCACATTTTATGCATAAACACTGAAGAAATCTTATAAATAATAAATTAGGATCTCAAATATTTTAAAAATCTTTAATCTGATCGTGTTAAGAAAAGCATACAAAATCGAATGGCTAAGGTAGATTTAAAAGAGTTTTTCAAGTGTTCTGTGCTGATAGCTATCCTCAGGTTAGGTTATCAGTACTGGAGGGGATCTGACTCCCAGCACCCTGCCAAACAGCTGCTTGGAAACGTGTAGCCTACTCATAGCTTACCAAGCAAAACACCATCCATTGGACAGAGCAGGGGTCAGCAACCTTTGGCACTCCAACTGTTGTGAAACTACAATTCCCAGCATGCTCAATTAATTTCTATGGGAGATATGAGAAGAGCAAAGTAAGTGTGCATACTGGGAGTTGTAGTGCCGGAGGTTGCCTACCCATGGGTTAGAGGTTGTCCTTGGTATTGCAGCTCAGCCCCCTTCACTTGAATGGAACAGCTGTACCTAGGACGTGTGACTGATGAACATAACGCAGTGACCTAAGGAGGCCGCAGCTCTCATAGGTGTACCAAAGCCTCTTTAAAAAGCTGATCAGCAGAAGTACTGGGAGTTGAAACCCAACCTATCAGATACTGATGACCTATCCTGAGGATAGGTTAGCAGTAATAAACACTCAGACAACCCCTTTAACTAAGAAATATAATTAGTGTTGTATCTCGTTCAAGACTTGTCTTTAAGATTAATCAGTTATATGTAAGACACCAGCATGTGCTCTAAAAACATTATTTGTATGTTATCTAGTGCTTAAGAGGAATATAAAACAATGCTTGACCAAAAGGCATTCATGGAATAAATACATTGAGAAGAACTAGGACATGTTTGAGATTACAACAATGTCCCATTATTTTGGTCTGTATAGTGCTGCTTGACTTAGTCTGATTACAGAAGAACCCAATTTACAAAAACATCATTTCTGAGCTGGTTTTGAATTACCAAAAGTGACAAATACCACACCAGTCTCGTTTCCTTTGTTACTGGAGTTGTCTACAGATGAGACCACATGTCTTCTAAGAAGAGGAGAAGCAGTTACCTCATAACGTGGAGGAGCAGATACAAACTCAAATGTTGACGAACTATGAGTGTCGGATTGTTTTGTAACTGTTGTAGATGTCTTGGACCTTACGATTTTGTTACCATACTGATCAGATTCTTCATATTTCTCGGTAACTATTGTTGTTCCAATCACTTTGGGACCTTCTAACCCGGTTTTCAGCTCTAAGACACTCTTTTGCCTTTGGGAATTGGGACTTGATGGTGAATTGAGTTTTTGCTCATAGACTGCTGGAATTCCAAGTGATTCAGATGACGAAGATTGTCCATTGTCACATACACTCCGCTGGAAAGGATCTAAATTTATCCCATTCTGCTCTTTACCACTAACAACTTGTCTGTGCAAATCTTGGGACATGTCTCCATTCTGGTTCCCCTGGGAAGTTTTTCTGGCAGCAGATTCTATGGTAATGAAAGATGGAGATGTAGGGGAAAGTCGACTGGAGATACCAGTAGTCACCTCCAGTTCTAATTTTTTGTTGTCTGTTTTTGCTTGATTTACAGCTTCTGTGCTCGTTTGTTCAAAAAGTTGTGTTGTTTTTTCAGGTTTTGCTTTACTAGAAACAATACTAATTTTTTTAATGTTATTTGAAGTATTAGTGGATGTTCCTAATGATTCACGGAATAGACTTGAAAGACTTACAATGTCAGAATCTGATTTTAAGTTGGAAACAGCATAAAGTGCTTTCTTAATTGTTTCTTCAATGTCTAAAATTTTTGCCAGGGTTTGTTCTTTTAAATGTTTGATTTCAGCACTTGCCCTTTCAAGGTCCTCAAAGGCAAGCTCCACTGATGAGACACTTTCAGAATCTTGCTTTTGCAGCTCAAATCTTTCATCATATTGCCTTTGTTCTTGCTTAGGAAAAGGGGAAGCCTTTTCTTTTGAGCTTACCACCCAATCTGGAACAGTCTCAAATAAACCCCTCACGGATTTTACATCTACAGTGCTGGTCTTTTCTTCCAATTCTGTTACCTTTTTCAAAATTTTCTCCAGCTCATCTTGTTTTTTCAAATTTTCAAAAATGTCTGTTGCTGCCTTTACATTGTCCTTCATTATTTCATCCATATGAATTGATAATCGTTGGCGTTTTGCCTCTTCAGATTCCTTTTTTCGCTTGATCCTCATTACCACATTCTCAGTATTACTAACATTGGTTCTTGATTGTGTCACATCAACTGCTGATTTCTCTGATGACACTTCTTCAACTTTTACATTTTCAGACAGTATCTGTTTAAGAACGTCTTGTTCTGAATTATGTCTTAGGTTTTCTGGCATTGTATGAGTAGTTAGCTTAGAATCTTCAGAAGCACTGCATTTATTTAATAAATCTTGTTTGTTTTGATCAACTTTGATCACTCTTTCTTCCAGATTTTTATTGGTAATCACATGGTCTTGGCTGCATAAATTGTGTTCCTTGTGATGAAGCATATACTTCTCATATTCCGGATTTATGTTTGTAGAAGGATACTTGCAAGAATGTGGGATGTTACTGGGAGACTGGTCTTGTATTGTCATATTATCTGGTTCTGCTATACCTTTAAAACTGCATTCATCGGATGGAGTTGAAGGTTTAGAAGTTGGAGATGATGGTGTTGTTAAGGAAGACTTGTGTTTGTATCTTGGGGGTGGACATACAGCTGGTAACAAATGCTTTGGTTTTGGTGGGAGTGCTGGCTTTTTTCTTTGTGCCATTTGGCCAGTTTGGGAGACATTAGCGTTCTCATCTACTGTATGTTCACAAGCTTTTGCAATTAAATCTTGAGGATTATTCACCTTTTCAGAGTCATCTTTTGTTGCATCTACATTACTTGGGTTGAGAGCTTGGCACTTTTCTTGTTCAGTCACAGGAGCTGGAGAAGGAGGAGAGTTATTATCAGATGGCTGCATTGACTTTTCTATAGCCTGATCTTTAATGTACTGAACATCAGAATTCCTTTTAGCATAAGACTTCCCTGCATTTCTGTATATCATAGCTGCTTTAAAGTCGCCCTTTGAAACATTTACATTAGACTTTTGAAGAGATTCAAGGGTGGAAGCTAAATTACCTTTTACAACTTCTTCCTTTTCTATTTCTCTCTGCTCTTGCGAAGCATTCTGTAATGCTCTGATGGCTGCCTTTACATCTCCTCTGACAATATCTTGATCCCTTTCTTCTTGTTCTATTTGAGCCGTATAGTCACAATCACTAAAGGGATTTAAATAGTTTTTTGCTTGTTTGGGGGGCTCAGCATCATCTTTAATATTGCTAATTTCTGCTCTAGCAATTTCTTTATTCTCACATGAAGATATATCCTCCTCAGAAACACTGACCTTTTTGTTGGATGAAGTAGATGTCTGAAGACTTGCATAAGATGTCCGTGTATCTTTAACATTGGTCGTGGCGCTTGCTGTTTGCTTTACTGCTGCGTGTTCTTGATGTAGTGTTGCTTGAACTGGTTGGGTTATATTTTTTACTGCTTCTCTGTTGGTAACTTGGATTTCTTGAGCATTGTTCTGTATCTTGCACTGGACCTGTTTTTGGATGGTCATAGCTTCAGCTGTCGCCTGTCTAAGATCCAACAAGGCTGCTTGTAGATCAGTGCTAGTGGCGCTGCTGTTCTGTAATGTATTAGAATCTGAACCCACAACACAAAACTTTTTATCCTGTGTGGAGATATTTTTTTCTGTAGATGTCTGCTTGATGTTTGTGCATTTCTGCACTGTTACATTCCTTTCTGTGTTATTACTCAGATTGATGTTCTTTTCTGTTTTGCATCCAGATGAAGGTTTCTGTGTATCTGGGCTTTTCATAGTTCCATCCACAGCACATTCTCTCACACTCTTATGAACCTGTACCGGGTGAAACACAGGGGTAGATGTAACAAACACACATTCTGAACCTACTTTACTTTGATCAGTTGACTGTTTACTTTGCCTATTATTTTCCTCTTGCTGCATAGATCCACTCTGAGAATATACAAGAGCATCTAACTCTGATTCTGCCTGAAGACTTTTCAAGTATCCAATATCACCTTTTTCAATGCAGCTTGTGAACAACTGGACATTTCCTTTTTCATTTTGCTCCAGAGTCACAGAGTTTCTTGATTTGCTTTCTTGACCACATGCAAGTAGATTTCCAATTGTGGATTTGACATTTCCCTTTAGAATATCTCCCTGAGCCATGTTAAATTTACAGTGTATTGAAAGAGTATATATAATAATTTTTACTGAGCCACTTTCTAATTCCTCCATTATGATACCAGTTTTTGTAGAAGCTTCTTCATTTAGCAATATTTTAAGGGCTTTGGCCACATCATCTCGGACATTTCCTTCCTCCTGTTCTGTTGACTGAACAGTATTCAGAAGGTTCAATTTAGTTGCAATGATTTGTCCATTGTTGTTTTCCTCAACTAATAGACCATGAGGTTCTACATCAGTTCTGTGAAGTAGCTGCAATAGGATTCTTTGCAAGTTACCTCCTACAATTTCTTCCTTTTGAATATCGGTTGCAGTCTGTGTGGATAACTGATATTTTATCATCTTTACATGTCCACCATTATTGTTTTCAATGACAATTCCTTTATGCTGAATTATATTATGGGAAAGAAAAGCATCAAGTGTGTCTTTGACATTTATTTCTTTCTGTTCAACACCAGTTGAGTCTTCAAAGTCAAATTTATCTAGGGGTGTACTTTCAAATAGCCAGGTTGTACTCTTCACATTTGCTTTGGGAATCCCTTCTGTAGCTTGAGGAGCTGCAGGGCTTTCAGTGTCTTTCAGGCTGTCTAATGGCTGAGACTCAAATAACCATGTGCATCTCTTAACATCGCCTTTTTGATTGTCTTCTCTTTGTACTTTTACGATACCACAGTGGTCTTGATTGTCTCCTTTCAAGCAATCAATTGGTTGGTTTTCAAAGAGCCATGTAGAAGTCCTAACATTTCCCTTCTGCATGTCACTGACACTCACTAATCTAACATACTTTTTCTGGTTTACTTGTTGAGACTCAAACAGTTGTCTATTTAATTGGACGTCACCTTTCTGTACATCATCAACAGTTTTAGCTATGTGCTTTCCACCGTCAGAGAAGGAATCCAATGGTTCTGTTTCAAATCTCCATCGAGCAGCCTTGACACAGCCCTTTTCAATATCTTCCTGTGTCACTGCTCTAATGACAAAAACTTCTTCATCCTTATTGATCATATCAAGAGGTTTTGTTTCAAACAGCCATTTTGCACCCTTCACATCCCCCTTTTGAATTTCTTCCTTCTTTACTGATGTTACCTCATGGTATCTCCCTCCTTTGTCCTGGATTGCATACAATGGCTTGGTTTCAAAAAGCATAGTGCAGGACTTTACGTCTCTGCTTTTAACAGCTTCTTGCACTTTGTTTATTTCTGTCTCATCTGAATCCTGGTGGATCTGATCTAAAGAATAAGTTTCAAAAATAAATATTTTTCCTCCAACATCTGCACTTTCTACATTTTTTTCAGAAGATAATTCTTGAATTCCATCTTCATGAATTGTCATAGAGTCCATTGGACAATTTTCAAAAAGCCAAGTGAATTTATTTACTGAACCAGCTGGTATATTTCCTTCTATAGGAATATCTGTCTTCTGTGATGGGGAACACACATTTGGCTTTGACTCAAAAATCTCTTTCACCCTGGAAACTTCACCTGATTGAATTTCAACACGACTAGAATATCTTATCATTTTTTTCTGTTCTCTAGTTGAAGAAAGACTGTCTAATGGTTCAGTCTCAAATAAATGCTTGGTTGTTTTTACATTAACACCTTCCAATTTGTCTGGTGAAGCAACGCGTACTTTTATGTAGCGCTCTTCAGAATCTGTGATGGAATCAAGTGGTTGAGTTTCAAACAACCAAGTGTATGAGTTAACATTACCTTGAATGGGATGTTCCCTCTCATTTTTTTCCTCTGATTTATCATATAACACATCAATAGGCTGGGTCTCAAAGAGCCATCGACATTTGGTAACATCACCTCTTTGTAAGTCTTCCTTTTGAGCTGTGCTTTGTTCACCTCTTACATTCTTATCAGGATGAATGACATCAACAGGTTGTGTTTCAAACATCCATCTTGCTGTTCCAACATCACCAGCCATAATTTCTTGTTTTGTAATCCCTTTAATGATATCTACCTTCTGGATACTTTCACTAAACTGATCCAATGGCTTTGTTTCAAACATCCACTTGTAATTTTTAACATCACCACTTATTACTTGCTCTCGACTGACAGATGTAACTTCATGGTAATTACCCAAACTATCTTCTATGGCATAAAGTGGTGTGCTTTCAAACAAAGCTTGGTTTGCTTTCACACTCCCAAGCTTAATTTCATCCTGATTAGAGACTTGAACACTTTTACGGTTTCTAGTGCTCTCATGCGGAAGCGTTTCGAATAGATTCTTAAACGACTTCACGTCTCCCTTTATAGCGCCTTCTGTGTTTGTTACGTATTGTCCTGTTGATGAATCCTCCTTGTTGGTAAGTTTGTCTAGAGAACATGTCTCAAAAACGTGTTTCCTTTGTTGAACATCTCCTCTTTCCTCACTTAATAACTCAACCTTTTTTAAATGTCCGACTTCTAAACTGCCTTTAAGAGTTTCCATTGGTTGTGTTTCAAAGAGCCACAGAGTGGACTTTACATCTCCAGGCAATATTTCTTCTGTGCCTGAAAATTTACTGTCAGTGTTATCGTTTATGGAGTCAAGAGTTTGATTTTCAAAGATAGTACGTTGCTTGCTCACATCTACACCTGGAACAACATCTTCAGACGGTTCAAACATGCCTTCATCTACATTCTCTTTTATTGTGTCTAAGGGTTGAGTTTCAAAAATCCACTTGGTTGCATTCACACCTCCTTTTGCTATCTCTTCCAATGATATTCCTCTAATAACCTGTACTTTAGATGTATCCTTATGAATAGTATCCAAAGGTTGAGTTTCAAACAGCCATCTGGCTGTTTTTACATCATTGCTTTGAGTCTCTTCCCTACAAATAGATTTAATCTCATGCACATTTCCAGTTTTATCTCTAATTGCACACAAGGGCTCAGTCTGAAAATATTTGATTGTTTTGTTCACATCTCCTTTCAGCTCTTGTATTTCAGATTTCAACTGAAGAATGCTATGTTCTTCTACAGAATTGCATCCACCAACTTCCTCTAGTGATTGTGTTTCAAAGAGAATTTTGGTTCCCTTCACATCACCTTTTTCAACCGGATCTTTTAAAACTGCTTGCTGGACATCAGCATCTTCAGGATAGATTTTATTTAATGAATCTAGTGGTTGTGTTTCAAATAACCACAATGCTGTCTTCACGTCTCCCTTTGTCTGATCTTCTCTATGTAGTTCATATGAGGACTTTTCACCACCAATGCATTTCTGACCTTGAAATAGCAAAGATGTATTTTTAACATTACCACCAAGTACAGCTTCTTCTTCAGTCAATTTTCGGTTACCCTGGTGTTCTCCAATGGTATCCAAATTCCAATTTTCAAAGATCCAACGCATGGACTGTACCTCTCCTGGCAATACTGTGTCTAGGCTAACTGTAACCTGTGGATTGGGCTCGTCAGTGCTTAAAAGATCTGATATGTCTCTGGACACAGCATGCTCCAAGTTCTTTCTTAGCTCTGGATGCATATGGCGATAAAGTCTTTTTAGCTCATTTACTTGTCTTTGCTCATAGAACTTGGAAAATGACTCTTTTGGTGGAGGTGGAGGCATAAAACATTGATCTTGTTCTCCAGTTGCTGTGTCGGGGGGAGGTGGTAAAGGTATTTCAGCCTCATGTTTCTTTCCACTAACAGCATCCTTTGATAACTTCTTCATGTTGTCTGCCATCTTAAGAGGTAAACAAGAATAACAAAAATCATGCAAAGATTTTAGATCATAGCCTTTAGGCAAAATTAAAGAATCAACCATCAACACTAATTACAAAGTTTTACTTTCCAGAATCCCATTCTTATGTACTATGAAAATTTTCCTTCCTTCCCTGGTTGCTTTTGCGACTTGATTGCCAGCTCAGATCCCAGAAATCTGTACAGGAAATTTACAGTACAAATTCTCAGGTGGGACATGACAACTGCTGCCTATGAATTCAGCTCTTTAGAAGGCTACAGGGATGCAGTGAGACCCCAATAGATGTTCAAATCAGTAGGGATGAGATATGCTTAACTTTGGGAGGAACTACAGCTTACACTAAGGGGAAATGTTATTTTTATATTTTGTCTGGAAGGTCATGTTGAAGAGTACCTTTCAGCACGATAAAACTACTTAAGCCAGGCATACTGCCTGGTAGGGTTGATGCTGCAGATTAAAATGATACCTGTCTTGTAAAAATCATTTGTAGAGTTCCTGAGAAAAAATACTTTCATTCTTTGCCAAATGAGGGCTTCAGTGCACAGAGGGTTGGGGCCTAGCTACTCAGTGCACCTCAGATTTCCACTGCTGAGCATGCACCTCAGTGCACTGTAGCCCTCATTTGCACAAATAATTTTTAAAAATTCTCTGGAACGCCATAACTGATTTTCACAAGACAGGTACCATTTTAATCAGCAGCATCAACCTAACCAAACAGTATGCCTGATGGAATAGCTTTGATCCTGGTGACAGTTGCTCTTTAAAGGTAAGTTAAAACATAATGTGCTATAAATAAAAACTTTGAAAACATTACAAGTAAAATAAAACTAGTGTTTTTCAGGTTTACTATAAATGCAAGACAATATAGTAAAGGTGCTTCTATGACTTTAAAACAATACCTTAAGGGTATGGCCACATAGGTTTCCTGATAAAGTTTTGGAAGCCAAAACCCGGAGTGAATTAAAAAATAAGGAGAAGTTGTATCTGTCCTTTGTATTTTCTCTCCTTTTATGATCCACTCCTAGTTTTGGCTTCGAAAACTGCATGCAGAAACCTGACAGTGGTGCTCACCGGTCTTAATTTGCTGCAGCAATGACGTGAGCACTGTACTCAAGTAGAGCCAGAGACTGCAGAGTTTAGTTATTGGTCGAAGTGGTCACATGAATATACAGCACGTCATTGCTGAAGAAAAGTATTCAAAACACAATGAGGCTCACTGGAACATCATCATGGGAATATCATTACATTTCCTGCTGTTAGAATATATACTTAACTCCTGCAACATCTTTAAATAAGGAACTGTGAAAATCATTTTTTATTTTTATGATACATTCAAGCTATGAGTTGGTAGCATTATTACTATTTAGATAAATTGTCCATAAGAACCTCTGAATTGGCGCTATCATCAGTATAAGTAGTGTGAGAGGTAGCTTAGCACTAGTACCAAAGTTAGGACTAAGAGTATAGGAGACTTTCTCCTTTGGCATTTTAGGTTCAGTCCTTATAATTGTGTCATTTTTAAGCCAACAATTCTGTGCCGATAAACGTCTTCGATAGAAATGTGAAATTTGTTTCTCTAATACAGAGCTACAAATCCCCTGTAGATGTATTTTCACAGTTAATATACTGTAAGTATGCTGCCACCACTGGAGGGAGTTTGCTGTTTTATTGCTGAGTTCAGTGGATAACAGCATGCAGTAAGTTCACCTTGGCTGCAGGTAGCCCGCCATGGTTTAAATTTTTGTAATAGCATTTGATTTGTAGCTGTGTGTTAAAAAGAAATACTGTAGAGTTAAATGTATGTAAAATATATAATAAAATTGACAGCATGGTATTTTGAATCTAAAAAACAAAAGTATCAGGATAGGCCATCAATATCAGAATGATGAAGGTCCGACACCCCACTCCCCTGCCAATCAGCTGTTACAGTGCATCTCCGGTGCAGCACTGGAACTGCACAGCTCTGTCCACTGTATAGTGCACTGAACTGGTAATGGCAGCTCTGCCGCCCTTGAAATGAATGAGAGCAGCACTGCATAAACCAGCTCCATCCACTACACACAGAGCTGTATAGTTCCAGCAAAAACTTCTTTACAAGGTAACAGCTGATTGGAGGGGGTGCTGGGTGTCGGACACCAGCTGATCTGATATTGATGGCCTAGACAACCCCTTTACAGGTGGACTATATCTTTAAGCCTAAGGGTACCTTTACACATAAATCTGCACGGATTTTGGTGCAGATTTTTCCACAGAGTTCTCTGCAGAAATTTGTCATTGAATTGAATGGAGAGTCTCATACAGAAAAACAGCAACCTAACATTATTTACGCTGCAGAACTTAAATTTAGCAACATAACACAATGCAGGGATGGACAGTTTTCAGCCCCATAAGATAACATGAGGAAAGTCTTGATTTTGCGTATTTTCTGATGAAATTTCCCACCACGTGTTAAGGCACCGCAAGACTAAAATTATGTAACTAAGGAAAACTATTAGATAAGCACACAATCAGAAGTTAGAAATGAAAACCTAATCCTACCTGTTTGGGTGTATCAGGTCGTCTTCACTTTTCTGACTTGTGGGCAGCGTCTATGAACACAGAGATTAATTTATTGGGCTTTTTAATTGATTTAAAGAATCAATACATAAATCTATCTTACCTCTATCTAATTCTATATGTTTATATGGTTAACTACTGTAAACCATCCATTTTTGGGAAAAAAATACCCAAATCTATTTAGATTTTTTCAGTTCTAAGGTATAATGTGCTCTAATTGTTGTAAGCTGTGCCCAGCATCACAGTTAGTTCACCTTTCAGATAGTCATCATATATACTTGGATGACACTTATGCATTTTAAACTTCACGGACTCTTAAGGTGGATTTAAACGGGTCGAAGGATCGCCTCCACTGTATAAGGACAGGGGATTGCTGTAGTGATTCCTTGTCCTCATGCAGAATCATTGTTTCTGGGCAGCAGATCGTTGTTTAGACCACATAATCTGCTCAGAAGCCATGATTGGTGGTGATTGGCAGCACATTTAAATGGCCAGATGATCAGGAATGACCGTTTGCATATAGCATTGTGTATTCACTTTCACTCATTGGTGGGTCAGAATGGTAATAGATGAAAATATCAAGGAGCTGGAATGTAGAGAATGAAATACATACGGTTTTGTATTGTCCACAGTAGACTGCAGCTGTCTTCACAATATCTATTTCCCTCACGGAGGGTAAGATCTACTTGTCCTTGATGCGACTTTCCAGTGACGTATTCCTCTGGTACATCAGTGACTGCTTTCTTCATCTGAAATGAGACATTCACATTGCTTATTGAATATAGTGTATTAGTCATTTTCTATTTTGCTCAGTGACAAGTGCCTATGGTTTATATATTCTATAAATTACTTTATTTTTTATCATCACTTTATTTACTTTCCTATTTATTTTTTTAAACCAGTGCTCCCCAACATGCAGCTCTCCAGCTGTTGCAAAACTACAAATCCCAGCATGCCCTGATAGCTGCAGGTTAAGGAAGACTGTCCTAAATTATAGGAAAAATAATTTACTGGGTACAAGACTAAAGCTCCTGTCGCAGCTTCATGTAATCCTCCTCATATTGCAGAGCTTTATAGTTTATGTGACATGATCTCTACTTATTACAGCAGTTCTGATGCTGGAGTAGTCATAACAGCGGGGACGCTGAGTGGGCCTGCTCCATCGACCGTGTGAGTGAAAGTGGGGAATTTGGCATTTCTACTTATTTAGATAAAATGCATTAGACTGTTAAGCCAACTTTACTGCCATTCACCACCGCAGAGATTATCATTATTATCCCCATAATTATCATATTATGTGTTATTTACTGTCATCCTATGAACTTATAACTATTCTAAATCATCACAAATGTCACTGCTATCACCTCACCATCATGAATAAATATTAGGAAGCATCCTCAAAATCTCTCTAGACCAGGGATCAGCAACCTTCGGCACTCCAGCTGCTGTGAAACTACAACTCCCAGCATGCTCGGCTCCACTTCTAACTCCCATAAATGTGAATGGAGCATTCTGGGAGTTGTAGTTTCTGAACAGCTGGAGTAATGGAGGTTGCATATCCCTGTTCTAGACCATTACCAAGAATCACCAAATCCCAAGCCACCCTATATAAAATGTATAATGTAGTCAGTGGGTATATTGATGACATATTGCTAGTATATGCTATCAATGTCAGATAAGTGTGGGTCTCACATTTTAGATCAGCTTCTATCTCCAGAACAGGACCCCCGAAGTAGTGAGAGAGCAGCCTCATATGGGCAGCCACCCTCTGTTCACTGCTGTGGGGACTCCAAGAATAGCTGAGCGCTGGCCTGGCTATTTCTGGCAGTCCAATAGCGGTGAATGGAGAGATGGCCATGCTTGCACAGTAGGCTCTTCATCCACCACTATGGAACTCCAGTAGAAATTAATGGAGAGCACACTGTGCATACATGGTATGCTCTCCTTTACTTTGGGGGGCCCATTCTGGAGATGGGAGCAGGTCTTGAGGTGAGACCCATACCTATCTGACATTGATGGCATAACCTAGCCATATGCCATCAATGTCCAAGATAGGCCAACCCCTTTAAAGCCTACAGTACCTCCACTATAATTCTAATTAACTTCTAACAGAAGTTAGACTGGGTATTATGGAATTATGAAGTCATACTCATAAGTTCTAGAAAGGTCATTTCGAAGGAATTTGCTCAAGTCCTAGTGAAATGTTCTAGATGTCCCTGTGCCTGCCTATGATCTGGTGGAAAAAACACCAAGTGTACTTCCCCATCATTTTCATTGCTTGAACTAAATAGAGGCTCTCTAAGGTGAGTTTTTTAAAATTCTAAGCCTGTAAACCACCATTTTGATTTCTGAGAAAAAATTAATTGGGGACTACCATGTTTCCGTTCTTCAAATAAGCGCAGTGTAAAGCAGTCAAATGCCAATTTTAGAACTTTGCACTGACCAGCTATAACTTGCTATACTCTACTATAGGGATGTACTAAAACATAACAACTTTGTAAGAGTATATGTTATTTGAAACAGCCCTAACCCTACCTGAACCATTCTTACATGTTAATGCAGTGTATGTGCTTGTCATGTTACCACTGGGTGTCTGTTTTTTTTTGGTTTATCAACTTGTCTCCAACATTCCTCCAATTGGAAAACACAGTAAGAATTCCTCCTTATCATTACTCACAAGATAAGTCGGCCTAAAATAAGTAGCATGTGCCTTTAAAATATTCTAAATATGCATTCCCTAGCCAGGATAGCTGCAGGAAGCTCTAAAACAACAGAATTAACTCAACTGAATTGGTTTCAACTGGACATCTGCTCTTTTACTGCAGCCTTAAAATACTAATCTCCATACATGGCATCTGCATTTAAAAATATGAACCAGAGACCCAAAAGGAGAATAATCAGACAGATAAGTCACATTTGGAACCACCATCTAAGGCAAGACGAACCTGCAGGAATGTATTTGCTGCTGTTCAACAATCTACAAATCTTCTGGCATCCACACAGTTATTAGTAGATCAGCACTTAACACAGCCCATACACAACACTGGCACCATGGGTCCAAATTTTTAAAGGAACATAAAAATTATTACACATTCCACACCCAAAAACATGCTTAGGCTTGTCTGAAAGTTCATCAGGGGGCTACTTTAGTGGTGGTAAATAAGTACAGGTGATAATGATTGGTGGGAGTCCCAGTAGTGTTCCCCAAACTTGTAGATAGGGGACAATTTGGCGTTAAAATATCACCTTTGTCCTATGTTTCAAAAATGTCAAATCTATCTGTCTATCAAACTATCTATCTAAATATGTCCATTGTTAAATATCAGTGTGTTCCATATAGATCAATAATGCATACAATGCATTCGGAAAGTCTTCATACCCTTTCACTTTTTTAACATTCTGTTATGTTGTCAACTTATACTAAAAGAAAAAAAAATAAGTTTGTTCCCATCATTCTGAACTTAATAACCCATAATGACAGCATTTCTAATTTTATTATAAAGGAAAAACTAAGATCTTGCATTGACATAACTATTTAGGCCCGTTTACTCAGAACTTGAGGCACCTTTGACAGCGAGCCTCCAGTCTTTTGGGTATGATGCCACAAAGTTTGCACACCTGGATTTGGACATTTTCTGCCATTCTTCTCTGCAGATCCTTTCAAGATCTGTCAGATTGAATGGGGACAGTTGGTAGACAACTACTTTCAGGTCTGTCCAATGTTCGATTGGGTTCAAGTCAGGGTTCTGGTTGGGACACTAAAAGATATTAACAGAGTTGTCCCTAAGCCACTCCTGTGTTGTCTGGCTGTGAGTCTAGGGTTATTTCCTTGTTGGAAAATGAACCTTTGTCCCAGGCATGGCCAACCTGCAGCTCTCCAGCTGTTGTAAAACTACAACTCCCACCATGCCCTGCTGTAGGCTGATAGCTGTAGGTAGTTGTAGTTTTGCAACAGCTGGAGAGACTCAGGTTAGCCATCCCTGCTTTAGCCCATTTTGAGGTCCATAGTACAATGGATCAGGTTTCCATTAAGGATATCTGTGGCCACCACCATGCTTCGCTGTAGGGATGGTGTTGGGCAGGCGATGAGCAGTGTCTGGTTTCTTCCAGATATGACACTTAAAATTGAGGTAAAAATGTTCAATCTTGGTTTCATCAGACCAGAATCTTGTTTCTTACGGTCTGGTTCTTTTTTGCAAACTCCAGGCAGGCTTTCATGTGTCTTTTACTGAGGCTTTTTTCTGGCCACTTTGCCATAAAGCCCAGATTGGTGGAGTTCTGCAGTGATGGTTGTCCTTATAGAAGTTTCTCCCATCTGCCCACAGGATCTTTGGGGCTCAGCCAGAGTGACCATTGGGTTCTTCTTCTTATTATTATTATTATAATAATTATTATTATAATTATTATCAATTATGGAGGCCACCGTGCTCTTGGGAACGTTCAGAGCAGTATAATTCCTTGTAATCTCCACACAATCCTGTCTTTTGAGTTCTACAAGCAGTTCTTTCTTCCTCATGGCTTGTTTTTTGCAATGTCAGCTGTGAGACCTGATATAGACAGTGGTGTGACTTTCCAAATCATGTCCAATCAACTGAATTTACCACAGATGGACTCCAATCAAGATGCAGAAACATCTCAAGGATGATCAAGAGAAATGGGAAGCCCCCAGAGCTAAATCTGCAGTGACATATCAAATGGTCTGAATACTTATGTCCATGCAAAACTTGAGTTTTTCTTTTTTAATAAATTTACAAAAAAAATTCACTTTCTCATTATGAAATATTAGTGAATGCAGATTGATGGGGGAAACTTGATTTAGTTTTTTTTATTTTAGCACAAGGCTGGAACATAACAAAATGTAAAAAAAAAGTGAAAGGCTCTAAAGACTTCCTGATTGCTTGGTCTATCTATCTATCTATCTATCTATCTATCTATCTATTTACAGTATTTCTATAATTTATTTTGCAGTTACACAACTTGTGCCATGAAATATGATGACACTCATATATGATATCACAGTGATCTCTGGTACCATGCAAACATAACATTTGTGCAATGAACAAAATGAAGCATCTTTCTTAATAGTATTTCTAGTAAAGATACATGAACATATTTCCTATATAATGATAATTCCTCCATATATGAAATTGAACAGAACAGCATAGACTAGGACAGTAAGAACGGGGTACAAATTTTGTTATTTGTCAAGTGAAGCAATGATGTTCTGAAAACATATAAACTGGAATATTGAATAGATTTCCCAAAAGCCACCCCCCCCATTGTACAGCCTAATTTTAAATATCCACATGAAAGACATTCACCCACCTGTTCAGATCCATCATAGTCTTGTGTTTTTGTAGAGAGACTAAGGACACCAACCGTTGTGCCCTGCCTGTGTCTATAGTAAACTGCAGAGTCAGCAGCAACCCATCCAGACCGGGCACTAGATCCTGTCTACAATCAGCTCCTGTAATCCCCATCTCGGTGACTGCACACGATGCAGCCCTGCCAGTCCCATGCTATTATTCCTTATGACTTCACACTGAACAGCTAATGTTTACCGACAGTTTTCATATGGAACTATTAGGTTCAAATTGTACAATTACTCTAAAAAATACGCTAAGGAATGGAAAAATCTGCTATTTCTAATAGACGCCTTTTCCTAATACCTCCTCACTGGGATGACCGAGGTGAGCTGGAGTGGTGGCATCAAAATATATGAGAGATATACAAGACAGGACCTTTAAGTCCCATAAAAATAAATAGAATCTGTCAAAAATATCAAAATATAGAAACAAAAATTCCAGTGTGGTCAGAGCACATCCTGACTATGGATCATATGGATACACTGGTTGAACTGATGGAAATGAATGGGACCACTGGTGAATCACTAGTGTGAATGTGGCTTGAGGCCTTGCTCAACAAGAAATATGGGAGAGTATCTATAACAGGGGTAGGCAACCTTCGTTACTCAAACTGCTGTTAAACTACAATTCCCAGCATGCTCCATTCATTTCTATGGGAGTTCAGAGAAGCGCAGATGAAGTATGCATGCTGGGAGTTGTAGTTTCACAACAGCTGAAGTGCCAGAGGTTGCCTACCCCTGATCTATAAGATGCTGTAATAAACCTTTAATATTAGATGCAATTACACTGACCAAACAGGTCTCCTCTGCTGACAGGGTGCGCTGAGAGTCATATTAAGGAGAGTCTGTCAGCAGTTTTGTCCAAACTAAACACTATATAGGACCAGAGAGAGCAGTATATAATGAATTATTATCAGTGGTGTGAATATGAACAGGGCACTTCACAGAGAAGCTCCGCCTCCTGGGCACTTGCAGTAGCAGAATCTGGCAGAATAAAAGTTTATATTCACACTACTCCTGATATTGAAAGCCAATATCTGACAAAGTCCAAGGCACCACCAAAGTGAAATGTTCAAAGCTTTATTTCAGGGCATAGAGGCATAAAACAGCAATGAATTATTCCAGCGTTTACTAGGCCTGCATGCCTAAACGTCATTGTTTTATGCTTCTGTGCTCTGAAATAAATCTTTGGTAGTGCCTAGAACTTTGTTGCATATTAGTAGTAATGGTATTGTATTATTTTGAAGCATATATTTGCAGTTAGAGGAATTTTAGGCAGACATACATAAAAATGTCATCCTGGCTCTGGAATGCTATGAATTTGTCACCTACTAAAGTCCTAGCTCCAACACAGTTAAAGGCGCTGGCATTACATCCATGGTTCCTTTTATGTAGTTTGTTCAAATGTCCACAACAAAACAGGTATGTGCATACATGAGGCCTACGTCAGATATGCTAATTTTCAATGGAAATGTATATAAAAACCCCTGTATGACTGTCAATGCCAGAGATGATAGAATGCCAACATCTGCTCTCTGTAATAAATTGACATAGGCTGGTTACATCGCCCCTGACATTGAATGAAAATATCTGCTCTGACAATGGGCTGGTAATCTCTGGCGCCTCTGACGTGCCCTGCCTTGTGGAATTCTCATAGATGACTAGGCACTCATAATAGCAGGATGAGAAGCCAGTGTGTCTGTCTAATCTGTTGGACTTTATACGTGTCAGCCATTGACGACAGGTCCAACTCATGGATCCAGTATCTATTGTATGGTTCCTAGTTAAAGCCTAACGTCTGTTAAACATGTAACAATGAAAATATTGTAACTATGAAACAATATTTTAATGTCTATTTGTATTTGGTTTTTACCTTTTATATATACATTTTGATGTTAGTCATAATGAAAAGTAACTCAATGCAATTTCATAAATGTTAAAAAAAATGTCATCTTCATCATATGAATAAAGTATAACAAACCATGTATCTTATTAGGTTCTGTTTAAGCCATAAGTTTTGTTGATAGGTTTTAGGAAAAACGTAGGACTTTTTTTCCTAATCCTGTCCAGTACTAGTATTAACATCTGTTAGGTCTGATCACAGAACTTGGCCAGAGGAAGTAGAGTGCCACAGTGGAGCAGTACAACAAAAAGCAATGGTATGGGTGGGTGGAAGCCTCAGGAGACTGGACACCAAAAGCCTTCAAAGATGAAGAACCACTCCAAATTTTTGAAAAGAGTTGTCCCATTCCAATAATTTATCCCCTATCCACATGACAATGAATAAGTCTCTGGTCGGCAGTGGTCCAACGGCTGTGTCACCCACCAGTCACAAAAACCAGGGGCGAACATATCGCAACAACAGCAACAAAACAAGTAAAAAAAATCCGTGCAGTATAAAACAATGTGTTCATGGAAGACTTGCTGCTATGACAAAAGCACCAAAAACTGGAAGAATGTCATTCCATCCCGTGACAACTGGTGTCTATGTCTGATTGCAGCAAAATAGATCAAACTATGGTGTATTTTGGTCTTTGGAGAATTATGTCCGACCCAGGAATGTGGTAAAGTATTCTAAGAAAAGTATTGTGGTGAAGTCCTGTGCAGCTGTCCCCAGGCACCAGGAAGCAGACCCTTCTACCAGCAGACAGCTGTCTCTAGCAGGTCTCCTCTTCTTCAACCAAACATCCCAGGCATGTTAAACTGAGCTTTATTTTGTGTGCCCCCGGTGCTGTATTTACAGCACCCCTGCCCACTTCAGATTAATACTTCTCCCCTGTCTTCTGGTGTGAAATATCGAATAGCTAGATGACCTTAAATATATCCTGTGGGGCTAGAAAAGGCCTGAAGTTTGCTGAAGAATCTTAGATATTTGCAAGTGGAGCTTAGAGGAAGTTATATTTATTGGACTGCTACATTGAAAATGCATAATATGTATCTTTTATTTATCTAGTCCAGGAGCCTAGCTGTAGACTGAAGAGCCTAAATATTCTTTCTTTCTTTCTTTCTTTCTTTCTTTCTTTCTTTCTTTCTTTCTTTCTTTCTTTCTTTCTTTCTTTCTTTCTTTCATCTATTATCTATCTATCTATCTATCTATCTATCTATCTATCTATCTATCTATCTATCGCGAAAACATGGTTAAATATCAATGTGTTCCGATAATGCATACAATCCATTTGGAAAGCCTTTATATCCTTTCATTTTTTTAACATGCTGTTATGTTGTGACCGTCTGCTAAAATAAAAAAATAAAAAAACAAGTTGTTCCCCCATTATTCTGAACTCAATACCCCATGATGATAAAGTGCAAACAGAATTTTCAGAATCTTTGCTAATTTATTGCAAAGGAAAAACTAAAATCTTGCACTGACATAAATATTCAGACCCTTTACTCAGGACTTAGTTGAAGCCCCTTTGCCAGCGATCACAGCCTCCAGTCTTCTTGGATATGATGGGTATGCACACCTGGATATCTATCTATCTATCTATCTATCTATCTATCTATCTATCTATCTATCTATCTATCTATCCAACCAACCCAGTATCCTTTGTAGCTTTTCCACTGTTTTGGACTAGTTCAATGGACAGTCTTGAAAATCAGGTACCATGGCCTAATTATTCTCTCTCTCTCATATCTATCTATCTATCTATCTATCTATCTATCTATCTATCTATCTATCTATCCCATTATCCTTTGTAGGCCTGAAAATCAGGTACCATAACCTATCAACAGTGATATTTCAGCATTGCTTCAAGATCACTCTATCAGTTATGTGACAATTACCAGATGCTATAGCAGAACATATTCAACCTGTGTTATGTTGATCGATGAGCCTACCACCATTGATCTATAATATTACTATATAACATCATTCTGATTTATTAATGTTTGACGTAAGTCCCGGCGTCCAACCTGACAACTGACAGATAAAACAAAGGTATATTACAGCTTCTTTTTAGTACTTTTTCTGACAATGAGGCTTGTTACAACCATATGGGCCACAGGGAAATGAAATTTGTAGTTTTCCCCTCCAGAAATGTTAAAGCATGCCACTTTTAATCCTTTAAATTGTAAAACCCTTATGCTGTTTTCACTTTGGGTACCACTGATGAATGTTTCTATAAAAGCAGCTGTACTAATACTAGAATTTGTTATTAATCTGAAACAATGGCTACAAAATTAGAAATTGAGAAGACACCAACCAAGTGCGAAATAATACATAGAAACACAATGTTGTAATCTATCAGCTTTCTCCATGAACTACCCTGTAATGTATAACTCTAGGGCTCCTATATTCAGTTTTAACATAAAGACTCAGATAACACTGTTCTTCATGGTTCAAAATAGAAGAAATATAAAGTTCTATTTTTCAAACATCACAAAAAGTTACATGCAAAATTACGTAAAATCTAAGAACAATAGTACAGTGTACATAGTACATAGTATCTACATAAATGAGTTTCCATAGACAATACTACTGGTGCTAACGGTGTCAATTTAGAGGAAATTAACTACACCATATTATGTAGACTGTATTAGAATATATTGCATTAACTTACATGAAAAGAGGCCTTCCAGACTGTGAACAGAAAGTCCCAAGAGGGTTGTCAGTTTCCCTATGTCCCAAGCAAGACCTGTGTCCCTCTGTGTCTGGCGAGAGCAAGTGGCAGCTGTTTTATCAGGGAGCTGAGCTATGTTGGGACTATGATACTACAGGTCTATTTTTAGGGAATGGCAAGTGCTTTTCTATTCATTTGAGTCAACCATTACGGTGCTGTAACTATAGGAGGGTGAGCAGTACGTCTGTTAGGCCTTAGTCTGAGTCACTGTCAGACACCTTGGTAAATAAAGTCACTCTTCTGAGGTTCTTCTGCTAGGAACAGAATGTGAAAATCTGGAAGACACCAAAAAGTGCAGAAGTTGGGTGGCTGGACATTTATGGTCATACACTGTGTTTAAGATCCACAATTTATCATCTGATTTAGACATATGTAATAATGAATTGTTAAAATGTTTAACATGGAACAGTTTACATATTCCATATTTTTCGCTCCATTAAGATGCAACAGACCATAATAAGCAGGGATAACCTAGGATACAGTGGAGGAAAATAAGGAAAAAATATTTATCATCACACATCAGATAAAACCCATAAGACCTCAGATTAGACCCCCAAGTTCCATCAGACCTCTGTATCAGACCCCTATTCCTCCTCACACCTCTGATCAGACCCCCAAGCAGGCTCGGACTGGCCCACAGGGGTACAGATGAATCCCCCAGAGGGCCCCTGAGCAAGGTGGTCCCCTAGTCCCACACCCTCTGCACATAACACAGTAGACTTACTGCACTGCATATATATATTCACTATACAGCACCTCAACCAGCCTATGTTCATATAAAAACTTGATAGATTATTAAAGAAACTCCCCAGTTTATTATTATAGACATGATCAGAGCTAAGATGGCTTCTAGGTATAGAGGAGAGCTACCAGTGTTCTCTTCTCCCCATTTTTATGTAGTGAAAAATACAGTATTTAGCAAATGATTCTAATTTACCAAATTATTTATGAAACTAACAGCTATGTAACAGCATTGGGTGTGTTCTGTATAGGTATGAAATATTGTATTAATGTAAAATTTTCTTAAATTATCCCAATGTACTGTATGACGAATAAGTTTGTAATTAATTTACTGGATAAGCTCATACTAGCTAACATAATCTGTACCGGCTGAGAAAACTGAGTCAGTAAGGTGCACTGTTAGGAAAAGCCACATTCTGCTAAGACACCATCCACACTTAGACCTGACAACCTGACCAGTTGTTTCCCAGAAGCTGCAGTAGCGTCTTACAGCTATCTTACTAAAAGTATTGTCAGTCTCAAATTCTGCAGAGGAAGAGTAAAGGAGTACATTCAATCTAAACCTGACATTCAATCAAAACCATCTGGGGAAGATTCATACTACATTGGTGGAACCATGTTCTGAGATGGTTGGAAGTACTACAACCCTCATTTTGAAGTACAGTAGATAGAGATGTTTATTCTGTTAAATCTGGCCTGGTTACTGACTCCTACACCGTACAGCAGCCATTGCACACTACATGCTCTGCCTTGCAACCATATATACATTGACACCAAGGGCACCCCCAATCTACCAGGAGCCCTAATACCAGAAAGTGCCCTGAAGGAAGAAACAGTGTGCCATCCTTTCACTGCATTGACCCTAGGGAGCAACAATGTGAGGAAAACTTCTGTGATAGATTTCATGTTCCGATGCTCTCCTTTGCCTTCCTCTGAATCGCGCAGGGCAAAGGCTTTTTCTGGAGATACAGTGATGCACCAGGCTCTCCATGGGTAAGCTAGGCGGAGGCTTCCGCATACCAGTGTGACCAGTGATGTCACTGGAATTAATGGTTGGGCTTTAGCGCTGCCCTAGCCTGTAAAATGGCTACGGCAGCGCTAAAAACCCACCCATTATCGCCAGTGACGTCACCATGAACACTACTAGGCTGAAGCCTCCGCCTAGCAGTGTAAAAAATATAAACAAACAGCCCTTGCCTGCGCGATTCAGTACAGGGTAAGGGAGAGCATTGTAGCAGAAAAAAGGTTTAATGGTTGTTCAATGGGCACATGGGATTTATAAGAGAGGAGGACTCATAATGGCTATGAACTACTAGCGGTCATGTCACTAGGAGACAGAGCTGCCAAAAGTTGTTGTTATGGATGCTCTGGTAGCAGAACGCTAATGTGAGTCCAAGCCACAGCATCCAAGGAGAGTCCCAGGAGAGAGAGGATGGAGTGGGCTGGAGAGAAACCCCAAGGATTCAGTGAGAACCAGTGCAGTGTGCAAGGAGCGGGAGCTCCCTACAGTATTAGAATGTATTGGCTCCTATGAGCTGAAGTTATTACTTCACGAAGTCTTGCGAGACTTCGCATAATAACTTCAGAAATTGATTTTTACTGTAAAAAACCATTTCCAGAACTCGGGCTCGGTTCCAAGACTAGGCTGTAAGTTGTTTTATCCCCAACACCCCTTCTCAATAGCTAAGGCTTAGTCTGATAAACCCATCTTCTTTGTAAGCCTTGAGTGTCTTTCAGCAGTCAGGGGCTTTGTAAGGATATCTGCTGTCATATCCTCAGTCAGGCAATAATGTAACTCGAGAAGTCCCTGTTCTTGAAGATACATAAGAAAGTGGAACTTCACATCAATGTGCTTGGTTCTCGAGTTAACTCTTACCATCTGCGCAAGTGCAAGGCATCCTTGATTGTCCTCAAAGATTGTTGTTGGTCCCAACTGTGATTGACCCAAGTCTGTTAACAGTTGTCTCAGCCATATAACTTCTTGGCTTGCCTGCGCTGCTGCAACGTACTTGGCTTCAGTAGAAGATAGTGTAACAAAGAGCATCTTTCTGCTAGTCCAACTGATAGCACCTTCTGATAGAAGAAATAAGTAGACACTGGTAGATTTTCTGTCACTGGTGTCTCCGGCCCAGTCAGCATCCACATATCCTGTTAGGCTGCTTTCATCACTCGCTGGTAACTTTAGCTTATAGTGCAAAGTCCCTTTAAGATAGCGAATGATTCACTTTACAGCATTCCAGTCCATCTGACTTGGCATTGAACCCTTTCTGCATAGGATTCCAACAGTTGCTGCAATGTCGGGCCTTGTAGCAGTGGTAAGGTACAGCAATTTCTCTATTGCTTTCCTGTACTGAGTATTAGTTGGTAATGGGTTATCTTGGCTGTTCATATCCTTCAGGTAGTTGGTTTCCATGGGAGACTTTACTGGTTTGGCGTCTTCCATTCCAAATGTTTCAATTATTTCTTGTATTTTTGGCTTTTGGTTCAGAAGAAAGCTGCCATCTTCCTCTCTCTCAATCTGGATGCCGAGGTAATTCTTTATGTTGCCAAGATCTTTGGTTTCAAAGCGCTGATTTAGGGTTTGCAGTATTTCTGCTTCATCCCCTTCTTGCTCAAAACAAATCAGGATATCGTCCATATAAATAAGCAGATAGATCGATCTGTTTGACAATTTGTTTGTGTATAGGCAGGAGTCTGCTTTACTCCTTTGAAAGTCCTCATGTGTAAGCACTTCATTTATTTTTATATTCCACACTCTGGCTGCTTGCTTTAGACCATATATACTCCTGTGAAGTTTGCATACTAGGTCTGGCCTTTGTTCATCTTCGAACCCTGGTGGTTGTTCCATGTAGATTTCTTCTGTTAACTCACCATGTAGAATCGCAGTTTTCACATCAAAATGTTTCACTTGCATTTTCCTTGTGATGGCTATTGTCAGCAAAGTCCTTATTGTAGCGTGTTTAACTACTGGCGCAAATGTCTCATCATAGTTCTTACCATATTTCGGAGAATATCCCTTGGCAACGAGTCTTGCTTTGTATCGTTTAACAAATACACCTTCAAATGCTCTGTTTTGGAGTTTGGTGTGTTTTTCTTCTGGAATGTAGATGAACGCTTTGCATCCAAAAACTCTGAGGTGCTTTACACTTGGCTTCTCATTGTACCACACTTCATATAGAGTTTTCTCCACTGTTCTAGAAAAGAGTCTGTTCTGCAAATATGTGACTGTCATTGCTGCCTCACCCCAGTATTTTTGTGGTAGTCCAGAGTCTGTCAGCATACATCTGATAATTTCAGTCAGAGCTCTGTTCTTTCTTTCAGCTACCCCATTTTGCTCTGGTGTGTATAGGACTGTCTTTTGATGTTCTATTCCATTTGGTTTTAAATACTCTTGTATCTCATGTCCTGTGAATTCACCTCCATTTTCACTGCGAAGTATGAGAGGCTTCCTCTGAAACTTGTTACTGGTCTTTACTGCATAATCTTGAAATTTGTCAAGAACTTCACTCTTGTGTTGCATTAGGTACAGTAGGTTACTGTGTATCTCGAATAGTCGTCTATGAAAGTCACCTGTTGCCTCCGGGTGTAGGTGGGTTTAGGAGACCACATACATCACTGTGAACTAGGTCAAGTGGTCTTGAAGCTCTCTTCTGACTGACTTTGGGAAGTGTTGCTCTTGTAGCTTTGGATTTGATGCAACATTCACACTTAACAGTAACTGGTCAGGGGGATACTGTTAGATCCATTGTCAGATTCCTCTTTTGTAGTTCCTGTATGCATTCTGAGTGTCTGTGACCTAAACGCCTGTGCCAGATGTGTATACAGTCATTGTGCTTATGTGTGCATAGTCTCACCTTTTCCTTCACTGTGTTGAGGTGATACAGACGATCATCCAGCTTGGCACTTGCTATTGTCTGCTTGCCGTCCAGGATAGAACACTTGTCACCTTGGAATTTTACAGTGAGTCCTTTGACTGTTAGACGCTTCACAGATAAGAGTCCTTCTTCTAGATCAGGAACATAAAGCACATCTTTCACTGGTATGGCTATTGTGTCCCGCATCATCAGGGTATACGAGGGTTCCATGCCCATATCCTTCTACATGTATTTTACTTTCATCTGCAAGGTAAATAGTTTCTTTGTTATTCAGATAAAGTTCTGTGAAAAAACCTCTCTCACTCGTCATGTGACTGGTTGCCCACTGAGCCGATGCACCAGCCTTGACATTTATGGTTGCCTGTCACTTTATGGCATTCCAGTTTCCTTCCCATGGATCAGAGATTGTGGCTTTGACCTTTTGTTTAGTATAAGAGGGATGCTGTCTCATTTGCTCTGCTTTCCATATAGTACAGTCTTTCTTTATGTGTCCCTGTTTGTGGCATCTATAACACGCCATGGTCTCCTTCCTGTTTAACCTTGTGTTTGTAGCTTTAAGAGCGGATCTGGTGTCGGTTTCTGTGGAGTCATGCACTAATTCCTTTCTTCTCTGATACTCATCTATGAGCCTGGTTTTTTACAAATGCTAGTGTCAGATCTGTCTCAGGCCATGTCTCCAGCGCATTAATCAGTGCAGTACAGTGGCGTAGCTACCGGGGGGGCAGGGGGGGCGACGGCTCCGGGCCCAGTGATTCAGGGGGGCCCAGCAAGGATGACCTTGCCTACTATCAGGCGAATACAAGTGAGCGCTTCCATTATGGAAGCGCTCACTTGTATTTAGGGACCCCCATCAGACCTCAGATCAGCCCACCCAGCCACATAGGATTAAAATAAAAAACCTTACTTACCTGTTCTGCGCTGCGGCTGACCTCCGGTCCGCGCTCTGCTCTCTTCCCTGGTGGCGCGCACTATGACCTGACGCTGCACGCAGCGTCAGGTCATAGTGTGCGCGGGCCAGGGAAGAGAGCGGAGCGCGGACCAGAGGGCAGCCGCAGCGCAGAACAGGTAAGTAAGGTTTTTTATTTTAATCCTATGTGGCTGGGTGGGCTGATCTGAGGTCTGATGGGGGCACAATACGCTGATCTGAGGTCTGATGGGAGCACAGTAGGCTGAGAGGTCTGATGGGGGCACAGTCTGCTGATCTGAGGTCTCATGGGGGCACAGTAGGCTGATGTGAGGTCTGATGGGGGCTCAATACGCTGATCTGAGGTCTGATGGGGACACAGTACGCTGATCTGAGGTCTGATGGGGGCACAAAACGCTGATCTGAGGTCTGATGGGGGCACAAAACGCTGATCTGAGGTCTGATGGGGGCACAATACGCTGATCTGAGGGGGGGTCTGATGGGGGCACAATACGCTGATCTGAGGTCTGATAGGGGCACAGTAGGCTGATATGAGGTCTGATGGGGGCACAGTCTGCTGATCTGAGGTCTGATGGGGGCACAATACGCTGATCTGAGGTCTGATGGAGGCACAATACGCTGATCTGAGGTCTGATGGGGGCACAATACGCTGATGTGAGGTCTGATGGGGGCACAGTAGGCTGATGTGAGGTCTGATGGGGGCACACTAAGCTGATCTGAGGTCTGATGGGGGCTCAATACGCTGATCTGAGGTCTGATGGGGACACAGTACGCTGATCTGAGGTCTGATGGGGGCACAATACGCTGATCTGAGGTCTGATGGGGGCACAATACGCTGATCTGAGGTCTGATGGGGGCACAATACGCTGATCTGAGGTCTGATGGGGGCACAATACGCTGATCTGAGGTCTGATGGGGGCACAATACGCTGATCTGAGATCTGATGGGGGCACAATACGCTGATCTGAGGTCTGATGGGGGCACAATACGCTGATCTGAGGTCTGATGGGGGCACAATACGCTGATCTGAGGTCTGATGGGGGCACAGTAGGCTGATGTGAGGTCTTATGGGGGCACAAAACGCTGATCTGAGGTCTTATGGGGGCACAATACGCTGACCTGAGGTCTGATGGGGGCACAATACGCTGATCTGAGGTCTGATAGGGGCACAGTAGGCTGATATGAGGTCTGATGGGGGCACAGTCTGCTGATCTGAGGTCTGATGGGGGCACAATACGCTGATCTGAGGTCTGATGGAGGCACAAAACGCTGATCTGAGGTCTGATGGGGGCACAATACGCTGATCTGAGGTCTGATGGGGCACAATACGCTGATCTGAGGTCTGATGGGGGCACAATACGCTGATCTGAGGTCTGATGGGGGCACAATACGCTGATCTGAGGTCTGATGGGGGCACAATACGCTGATCTGAGATCTGATGGGGGCACAATACGCTGATCTGAGGTCTGATGGGGGCACAATACGCTGGTCTGAGGTCTGATGGGGCACAATACGCTGATCTGAGGTCTGGTGGGGGGCACAATACGCTGATCTGAGGTCTGATGGGGGCACAGTAGGCTGATGTGAGGTCTGATGGGGGCACAATACGCTGATCTGAGGTCTGATGGGGGCACAATACGCTGATCTGAGGTCTGATGGGGGCACAATACGCTGGTCTGAGGTCTGATGGGGCACAATAAGCTGGTCTGAGGTCTGATGGAGGCACAATACGCTGATCTGAGGTCTGGTGGGGGGCACAATACGCTGATCTGAGGTCTGATGGGGGGCACAGTAGGCTGATGTGAGGTCTGATGGGGGCACAGTAGGCTGATCCGAGGTCTGATGGGGGCACAATACGCTGATCTGAGATCTGATGGGGGCACAATACGCTGATCTGAGGTCTGATGGGGGCACAATACGCTGGTCTGAGGTCTGATGGGGCATAATACGCTGATGTGAGGTTCTGATGGGGGCACATTCTGATGATCTGAGGTCTGATGGGGGCACATTCTGATGATCTGAGGTCTGATGGGGGCAGGGGACTGTTAGTTTAGTGATGTAAAAACTGGGGACAGGTTTCCTTTAACATAGGAGTCCCGTTGTTTTTTAATCCTATTACTCCTATATTTTACTGCATTATATGGTAGAGTATTTAGAGTAGGGTATGTAGAAAGTCTATTGTACTGTACTTAACAGCATAGATGATCTAGCAGTTTATATAGTCATCTTTCTAATACAATATTATAACCACAACTAGTAGTATGTGCCTGTGAAGTTGGAAACGTGCGTTTGGGAAGCCAAGTGGGGGGCCCACTCAAGTATGTTTCGCCCCCCCTGTGCTGAACCTCTAGCTACGCCTCTGGTGCAGTATATGTATCGGGTAAACAGCACAACAACATGGCTGCGGCGTGACTGTCTGTTATAGTCTCCCCGATTGATCTGAGTTGTGCAATCACTTCCAGCATGTCATCTATATGTTCCTGCATGTTCTGTTCTCTGCTAAGCCTCAGAAAAAATTTGCTGTTTAAACTGGATCTTTCATGCGGTGTTTTCAGTACATCCCACATGCAGTGTTCCCTCTAAGACTTGGCAGCTGCTGAGCGGGGTCGGCTCAGGGCTGGGCACAGCGCCATCAAAGGTGGGCAATATGAAAACCTAAAATAATTGTCACATCAAAGATATACAGTATAATCCATACACCATGCTGTATAAAATACAGTACAATCCATACACCATGCTGTATAATATACAGTATAATCCATACACCATGCTATATAATATACAGTATAATCCATACACCATTCTGTATAATATACAGTATAATCCCTGCACCATGCTGTATAATATACAGTATAACCCATACACCATTCTGTATAATATACAGTATAATCCCTGCACCATGCTGTATAATATACAGTATAATCCATACACCATGCTGTATAGTATACAGTACAGTCCGTACACCATGCTGTATAATACACAGTATAATCCGTACACCATGCTGTATAGTATACAGT
>ONZH01017738.1:0-103750 GCA_900303285.1 Rhinella marina
GTCAATTGTCTCTTCTCAACTATACTGGCCTGGGTGCTATACAAGTGCTGCCTCCTCCTCTCCGTCAATTGTCTCTTCTCAACTATACTGGACTGGGTGCTATACAAGTGCTGCGCCTCCTCCTCCGTCAATTGTCTCTTTCTCAACTATACTGGCCTGGGTGCTATACAAGTGCTGCCGCCTCCTCCTCCTCCGTGGGTGCTAACAAGTTGTCCTCTCTCAACTATACTGGCCTGGGTGCTATTAACAAGTGCTGCCGCCTCCTCCTCGTCAATTGTCTCTTCTCAACTATACTGGACTGGGTGCTATACAAGTGCTGCCGCCTCCTCCTCCTCCGTCAATTGTCTCTTCTCAACTATACTGGCCTGGGTGCTATACAAGTGCTGCCGCCTCCTCCTCGTCAATTGTCTCTCTCAACTATACTGGCTGGGTGTCTATACAAGTGCTGCTGCGCCTCCTCCTCCTGTCAATTGTTCTTCTCAACTATACTGGTCTGGGTGCTATACAAGTGCTGCTGCCTCTCCTCCTCCGTCAATTGTCTCTTCTCAACTATATGGGTGCTATACAAGTGCTGCCCCTCCTCCTCTGTCAATTGTCTCTTCTCAACTATACTGCCTGGGTTGCTATACAAGTGCTGGCGCCTCCTCCTCCGTCAATTGTCTCTTCTCAACTATACTGGCTGGGTGCTATACAAGTGCTGCCGCCTCCTCCTCCGTCAATTGTCTCTTCTCAATATACTGGCCTGGGTGCTATACAAGTGCTGCGCCTCCTCCTCCGTAATTGTCTCTTCTCAACTATACTCTGGGTGCTATACAAGTGCTGCCACCTCCTCCGTCAATTGTCTCTTCTCAACTATACTGGCCTGGGTGCTATACAAGTGCTGCCGCCTCCTCCTGCTCCGTCAATTGTCTCTTCTCAACTATACTGGACTGGGTGCTATACAAGTGCTGCCACCTCCTCCTCCGCAATTGTCTCTTCTCAACTATACTGGCTGGGTGCTATACAAAGTGCTGCGCTCCTCCTCGTCAATTGTCTCTTCTCAACTATACTGGACTGGGTGCTATACAATGCTGCCGCACTCCTGCTCCGTCAATTGTCCTCTTCTCAACTATACTGGACTGGGTGCTATGCCAGTGCTGCCGCCTCCTCCTACCTCCGTCAATTGTCTCTTCTCAACTGTACTGGACAGGGTGCTATCAAGTGCTGCCGCCTCCTCCTCTTCCCAATTTGTCTCTTCTCAACTATGCTGGCCTGGGTGCTATACAAGTGCTGCCGCCTCTCCTCCTCCGTCAATTGTCTCTTCTCAACTATACTGAACTGGGTTGCTATACAAAGTGCTGCCACCTCCTCCTCCGTCAATTGTCTCTTCTCAACTATACTGGCCTGGGTGCTATACAAGTGCTGCGCCTCCTCCTCCGTCAATTGTCTCTTCTCCACTATACTGGACTGGTGCTATACAAGTGCTGCCGCCTCCTCCTCCTCCGTCAATTGTCTCTTCTCAACTATACTGGCCTGGGTGCTATACAAGTGCTGCCGCCTCCTCCTCCTCCGTCAATTGTCTCTTCTCAACTATACTGGACTGGGTGCTATACAAGTGCTGCCCTCTCCTGCTCTCAATTGTCTCTTCTCAACTATACTGGACTGGGTGCTATACAAGTGCTGCCACCTCCTCCTCCTCCGTCAATTGTCTCTTCTCAACTATACTGGCCTGGGTGCTATACAAGTGCTGCCGCCTCCTCCTCCGTCAATTGTCTCTTCTCAACTATACTGGACTGGGTGCTATACAAGTGCTGCCGCTCCTCCTCCGTCATTGTCTCTCTCTCAACTATACTGGACTGGGTGCTATACAAGTGCTGCTGCCTCCTCCTCCTCCTCTGTCAATTGTCTCTCTTCTCAACTATACTGGACTGGGTGCCTATACAAGTGCTTGCCTCCTCCTCCTCCGTCAATTGTCTCTTCTCAACTATACTGGCCTGGGTGCTATACAAGTGCTGCCGCCTCCTCCTCCGTCAATTGTCTCTTCTCAACTATACTGGAACTGGGTGCTATACAAGTGCTGCCTCCTCCTCCTCCTCCGTCAATTGTCTCTTCTCAACTATACTGGCCTGGTGCTATACAAGTTGCTGCCGCCTCCTCCTGCTCCGTCAATTGTCTCTTCTCAACTATACTGGACTGGGTGCTATGCAAGTGCTGCCGCCTCCTCCTCCTCCGTCAATTGTCTCTTCTCAACTATACTGGCGTGGGTGGCTATACAAGTGCTGCCGCCTCCTCCTCCGTCAATTGTCTCTTCTCAAACTATATTGGACTGGGTGCTATACAAGTGCTGCACCTCCTCCTCCTCCGTCAATTGTCTCTTCTCAACTATACTGGCCTGGGTGCTATACAAGTGCTGCCGCCTCCTCCTCCGTCAATTGTCTCTTCTCAACTATACTGGCCTGGGTGCTATACAAGTGCTGCCGCCTCCTCCTCCTCCGTCAATTGTCTCTTCTCAACTATACTGGCCTGGGTGCTATACAAGTGCTGCCCCCTCCTCCTGCTCGTCAATTGTCTCTTCTCAACTATACTGGACTGGGTGCTGTACAAGTGCTGCCGCCTCCTCCTCCTCCGTCAATTGTCTCTTCTCAACTATACTGGCCTGGGTGCTATACAAGTGCTGCCCCCTCCTCCTCCGTCATTGTCTCTTCTCAACTATACTGGACTGGGTGCTATACAAGTGCTGCGCCTCCTCCTCCGTCAATTGTCTCTTCTCAACTATACTGGACTGGGTGCTATACAAGTGCTGCTGCCTCCTCCTCCTCCTCTGTCAGTTGTCTCTTCTCAACTATACTGGCCTGGGTCCTATACAAGTGCTTCCGCCTCCTCCTCCTCCGTCAATTGTCTCTTCTCAACTATACTGGCCTGGGTGCTATACAAGTGCTGCCGCCTCCTCCTCCGTCAATTGTCTCTTCTCAACTATACTGAACTGGGTGCTAACAAGTGCTGCCGCTCCTCCTCCTCCGTCAATTGTCTCTTCTCAACTATACTGGCCTGGGTGCTATACAAGTGCTGCCGCCTCCTCCTCCTCCGTCAATTGTCTCTTCTCAACTATACTGGACTGGGTGCTATGCAAAGTGCTGCCGCCTCCTCCTCCGTCAATTGTCTCTTCTCAACTATACTGGACTGGGTGCTATACAAGGCTGCGCCATTGTTCTTCTCAACTGGGACTGGGTGCTATACAAGTGCTGCGCCTCCTCCTCCGTCAATTGTCTCTTCTCAACTATACTGGCCTGGGTGCTATACAAGTGCTGCCGCCTCCTCCTCCGTCAATTGTCTCTTCTCAACTATACTGGACTGGGTGCTATACAAGTGCTGCCGCCTCCTCCTCCGTCAATTGTCTCTTCTCAACTATACTGGCCTGGGTGCTGTACAAGTGCTGCCGCCTCCTCCTCCGTCAATTGTCTCTTCTCAACTATACTGGACTGGGTTCTATACAAGTGCTGCCGCCTCCTCCTCCTCCGTCAATTGTCTCTTCTCAACTATACTGGCCTGGGTGCTATACAAGTGCTGCCACCTCCTCCTCCGTCATTGTCTCTCAACTATACTGGACTGGGTGCTATACAAGTGCTGCAGCCTCTCCTCCGTCAATTGTCTCTTCTCAACTATACTGGACTGGGTGCTATACAAGTGCTGCCGCCTCCTCCTCTTCCTCAATTGTCTCTTCTCAACTATGCTGGCCTTGCTTGCTGAATTGTCTCTTCTCAATGCCTGCTACAAGTGCTGCCTCCTCCTCCGTCAATTGTCTCTCAACTATACTGGCCTTGTCAAGTGCTGCGCCTCCTCCTCCGCAATTGTCTCTTCTCACTATACTGGCCTGGGTGCTATAAAAGTGCTGGAGTACGCCTGTCTGTCTTCTGACCTGTGATGTCACTGAGACCGCATCGACTTCAACGCAGCCTATTCTTGGGCTGGTGCCACGATCTACCGTGTGTTTTTGGTGCTCTGGCATGACATGGACTGCTCCAGCGGACATCTTCAATGCTGTCAAATGTTGTCAACGACTATTTTTGCACTTTGATTTTTTCTACTTTTTTTTATTGTAATAGCAACTGCAACTAAACAAAACTATACCCTATCAGACTCCCACTATTGTAGTTTCAATTATTCAGCCGTTATACCAAGGTTCGTTTTAGGTTCGGTTCGTACGAATCCGAATTTCACGAGAGTTCGCCGAACCGAACCGAACTTTTCAAAAGTTCGCTCATCCCTAGTAATCAATATCAGATTGGCGGGGGTCTGATTCCTGACACCCCCACCAATCAGCTGTTTGAAGAAACCACTGTACTCAAATGAGTGCTACAATATCTTCCTAGGTCTCATAACGTCACGTTTTTTGGTCTTATGGTCTAGGCGCAGCTCAATCCTTTCAAGTCAATAGGGCTGAGCTGCAATACCAAGCACAGCTTTTATCCAACAGATGGAGCTGTACTTGGTAAGCTAAGAGAAGGCTACAGCGTTCACAGAAGTTCTGCAGTCTCCTCAAACAGATGATTGGCGGATGTGGCAGGAGTTGGACCCCTACTGATCTGATATCGATGACCTATCCTGAGGATAGGTTTCCAATATGCAATTCCAGGAAAACTCATTTAAAGTTAAAGCAGAGAAGCTAGTCTGACATAAGGGATTGTTTATTTAATTCAATTAACAGGGATTCCACAATGGACCCAGACCACAGAACTAGAAATGAGCTAATCATCCAAAATTCGCTTTGCCGAATGTTCGTCGAATTTTTTAAAAGATTTGTACCTAATACGAAGCTATTTCGTCGAAGCTGCGTACAAATCATTCGTTATTCTGTGTTCTGCGAACATTCGCGCACTAATTACGAACATACAGTTGTTAAAGGTACGCTACTTATGTGAACACGTACGCATGAGCGTAAAAATTGCGTACGAATCCTCAGCACGACGCTAGGCCGCGGCGTGCACTCCTCAGAGGCAAAGCGAAGTTTTACAAATGGCATCCAGGCGTTCTTCAACATTTAGCTCTGGAGAGCTTAAATACATGATCCAGCTGATGGATCGGCAAGATTACGATTGCACACACCGACACCCAAACCAGCAGAAGAAGGAGATAGTGCAGCAGGAGATCCGAGGCTTGCGGCCAATTATTACGAATTCTACCAGTAGAAGCTGCGGCTACATGTCCTTTGGCACTGCTGGCCTGCGCCACCTTCCCCTTCTTTTTTTTGGAGCTCGAGTTCTGGCTGGAAGTGGAACCCTTTTGCTTTTCAGTGCCAGACATTTTCACTTGACTGTGGCCCTGCAAGTCTTTGTCTGTCTCCCTGTCTTTCTCCCTGTCTCTCTCCGTGTCTCTCTCCCTGCCTGATTAATATTACTAGCCCTGCACTGGCCCTTATATGTGTATTATTATGGATGCCCAGAACAACACCACAATTTCCAGAAAACAGTTCTCTGTCTTTCACAACTTCACAGTGCTTCTGCTCATCTCAGCAGTCGCAGCACAACTAATGTCGCTGGCTTACCGAGCCTATGGGCCAATCAGAGCAAGCCCTTCCCACTAGGTCAGGTGACCGCTTTCTTCCCGGGCTTTTTTGCCGCCTATTTTCCGCACGAATAACGAACTTACAGTAAGTTTGCTAATTAACTGAATTCGTACGCAGCATCGTATAAATTAACTTATATGTAGCATTTGCGTACAATTCATCGGACAAGTACGTAGCTTATGTGTACAAACGTTTAAGAACATTTAAGATTCGAACGGAGCGAATCTGAAAAAATCTGGATTCGCTTCAGAGTAGAAAATTTGTAAGATTCGATACGAATCTACAAAGCGGCGAATAGATTCGCTCATCTCTACACAGAACCAATTTCTCTGACCCCATTAGAGTTCTGGGGGCAGACTGGGAACTTACAGTGGCCTTGGAAAAAAATCCTAAAAGTAGTCCCATGTTGTAAGAGTGCAAAATATTGTCCTATCAGAACCATATACCGCAGAACAGCAGAATATATTGCCCCAAAGGCTGTCCCCCTGTGGTGGCCATCAATAGCTCCTATTTTCTGTCCTTCTCCTCCAGTTCTCTCTTATTAAGATATGAAACAGAAGCCTGAAGAGGTGAAATGCTGGACAGAGTGGTTGAATTCAGGAGAGTATGTGTGGTAGCTAGCCAGATACATGAGTTCCTAATTCTGAGAGAATTAAAAAAGAGCTCATTATGTACCCTGCATGCCATGGAGAGGAGAGCTTGGGTGGCCCTCTGGGCATCGGCCCACCGGGAAATTTCCCTGTAAGATCTATAGCCAATCTGTCCCTGGTTATGTTATATCCTTTTAGAACTCATAAGTATTCTCCAGGGTATTTGCACTTGTGTCTTATTTTGTACTTAAATTAGTGAGACAATCACACTACATTTTATTATTAGAATTTTTTTTTTATCAAAATTGATTGTCATTAAATTCAGTGGAATCCAGTTGGTGTCTGCCTCCAAACATCTGTTGTTTAAAAAAAAAAGAAGAAAAAAAGTGTGAACATAGCCAACGAGACCTGCATGAACCCATAGTGAACATGCTTCCTGTGGTTGTGACCAAAAATTTTGAAATATGTTATGAACTGTGCTGGCCTGGGAGAGCAGGGATTCAAAGCTCGATGTGAGGGAAACAATATTTTACATATATTAAGAAATCAATCAGTGTTCAGTTTTGTAATGACTTCTGTAATAACATTAACATGATAGATACTCCTAATTATGTGTATTCTGCATACAGGGGCATAGCTAAAGGCTCATGGGCCCTGGTGCAACAGTTCAGCTTGGGCCCCCCCTCCCCCCGGCGCTGGTGCACCTAGCTTTTCTGATGCCCAAGGCAAATATTGAAACACCCCCCCATGCCAAATTCTCAACCTAATCCCTTCCCTCCAGTCCTACTGTTAAAGGGGTTGTCCTCTTTTTACTACTAATGACCTATCCTCACGATAGGTCTCTTTAATATCAGATCGGCTGGGGTCCTCCGGCACCCCTGACGATCAGCTGTTTGAAGTGAGGGCAGAGCTCATATGAGAGCTGCTTTCTCTGCTCTGTTCACCTGCTTGCCATAGAATTTGCAGTGAAGAGCAGTTAACAAAGCAGAGAAGGCAGCGCTCGTACAAAAAAAAAAAGACAACCCCTTCAAAGACAGACTTGGAAAACATTTCATACAGCACTACAGAGCATACAGGGTCATACAGCGCCACATATGTACCTGTTACATCCAGTGACTTCTCTTCTCTGATGTAGACGTTCTCTTTCCTCCTCTTCTCCTGTCAGACCAGACCGCCATGGTGACTTCTTTCAGCCGTGCCTCGTCTCTGAAGAGTTCAACAAACAGACATCTTACTTTCCTACTTTTCCATCATCCTCTCACCTTCTCAACATCTCACCCTGCCCGCCCCCAATATTATACTGCAGAAACAGCCCCCCTGAAAATACTGGCACCACACAGAAAAACAATACCCCCTTACCTTTCAGATCAGATCCCCATATCAAACCCCAGATGAGACCCCCCCATCTCCAGACCCCCATTAGACCTCCAAACTCCCATATCTAACCTCAGTAGACCTCCCAAGCCCCAATCAGAACCTCAGACCCCATTAGACCTCCAGACCCCCATAGACCCCTCCAGACCCCAACCTCCCCCTATCAGACCCCATCAGACCCTCAGACCCCTCAGACCCCCTCCAGATCAGACCTCCAGACCCCTAACCCCTCAGACCTCAGACCTCAATTCAGACCTCCAGAGACCCCATTATCCCCCAATCAGACCTCAGACCTCCCCCCATCAGACCCCCCCATAGTCAGACCCTCAGACCTTTCTCCCCTCAGACCCCACATTCTCCCCTTTTGTGATCTTTCCCCCATCAGTTCTGGCCCCATTCCCTTCATTCCCCAGATCCCCCCATTCTGTCCCTACCTTCTTCACCTTTTCAGATCCCCCCATTCTGTCCCCAGATCCCCCTTTTCAGATCCCCCATTTTCAGATGTCCCCACCTTTTCAGATCCCGATCCGATCCCCATTCCCAAGATCCCCACCTTCTGTCCCCACCTTTCAGATCCCCCATTCTGTCCCCACCTTTTCCCCCCATTCAGCCATTCCCACCTTTCAGATCCCCATTCTGTCCCACCTTTTCAGATCCCCCCATTCTGTCCCCACCTTTTCAGATCCCCCAATGCATCTTATAAAGGGAAAAGTTTAGCACCAGTGGCATGGGGGGCCCCTGGGCCCCCCTGGCTTAGGGGCCCGGTCGCAACTGCAACCGCTGCGACCCCTATAGTTACGCCACTGTGAATAATCCCATATTACAGTCACTCACAGAGGCACTCAAGAGTTAAGTTTAGTTGATAGAATAAGAAGAATGAGAATGAAAGCTGAATGGAATGGGTTGGACTTTGCTGTGTTGCCACATCTTGGCAGGGATCCTGGTAATCTGCTGTTAGTAAGGAATGTAATCACATTCATCTAGGTTAGTCTACGAGTGCGGAAGTGAGGAAGAGCATACATAAGTAAGTTACATCGTGAAATAACGCTAAAAGGGTGGACCTGTCTTCAGTTATGTATTAGTTTATTTTTTATTCAGGTTATTGGGTTTCTCAAAAGTACAAGCTGAGGAAAAAGTATGAATGCACCCTTTTAGCTGGTGTAATTTGTAGGAAATTGACTTCCAAAGTCAAGTATTGCAAGTGTGCAAGTATTAATTGAAATGAAGCCTGCATTATTTGGTGGAAGAAACATTTTTGGTCGCCAAATTGAATTCAGCTCAGATTTTTTTAATGTGAAGGGGGTCTTGTGATATATCAATCTTGGCTAGAATGTCCTCAGAAACACTAGAAGTGTTGGTTTTGACTTATTTTTACCTGTTTATGAGTTAAGCGAGGTCAGAGTTTCCTAAAGTGCTTGACATGATGTGTTATATGTGTCCACTGTCCACCATTCTGCCGGGGGCACGTGGTTAAACATTTTATGACGTCTTTGGAAACACGTGGAACAACCACAAGTGATACTTCACAGTACTGTAGGATTCAACATTTCAGGCGAGAGATACTTAATATGTCTCACCTGAATATGGCTCGCTGAAAGCGTGGCAACAAAATGGAAAAAAAAATCTTTGAGGGTGAATTTGAAAAAATCCACAATTCTGCTATTGTTTTTTTTTTTCTGGGTTTCATTGTTATGGAGTTCACAGTGCACTAAAACTGACATGTTAGGCTACTTTCACACTGGCGGCAGGCCTGATCCGGCAGGTGAAGGGTGCCGCCGGATCAGGCCTGCCGCAGTGACATGTGTGGAGCCGGAACCGCGCTCCGGCCCCACACATGTCACACAGTACATACATACACATAAACATACACACACATATAGACAAACAAACACACATACATACTTACATGCTCCCCGGCAGGTCTTCGGAGCGTCAGAGGACAGGACGGCTCACACAGGTCACGATTCCCCACAGCGCCCTCTGCTGGGCGCCTGGTGGAATCGTCATGATTCCACCAGGCGCCCAGCAGAGGCGCTGTGGGGAATCGTGACCTGTGTGAGCCGTCCTGTCCCTCTGACGCTCCGAAGACCTGCCGGGAGCATGTAAGTATGTATGTGTGTTTGTATGTCTATATGTGTGTGTATGTTTATGTTTATGTGTATGTCTGTGTCTGTATGTGTCTATGTGTAGCCGGATCCGTAATGGACTCCATTGAAAGTCAATGGAGGGCGGATCCGGTTACCATTATGGTCACACCAGACGGATCCACCCCCATTGACTTGCATTGGGGGTCATTCCGGATCCGTCTTGGTGCGGATGCCTGGACCGGAGAGCAAACCGCAGCATGCTGCGGTTTGTTCTCCGGTCTGAAGACGGAACGGAATGCTTTCAGGAGCATTCCGTTGTCTTCAGTTCAGTTTTGTCCCCATTGACAATGAATGGGGACAAAACTGAAGCGTTTTATTCCGGTATTGAGCCCCTATGACGGAACTCAATACCGGAATTTTAAAACGCTAGTGTGAAAGTAGCCTTACCAATATCAAACTGGACACTACCAGTATGGCATCCAGCCCCATTAACTATAATGGGGTCCAGCAGTGATCCGGAATCGATCGGCAAATATGGTGAGAATTGGCTGGACAAATACTGCTGCCTGCAGCGGCTTTTGTCGGGCTGATTCCCGCCATTCTATGCTGGAACAGCCTGCCGGCAGTGTGAGACTTGCCATACTTAGTTTTTTTACAGGGCAAGCTGTAGCTTTTATTGGGATACACAAACTTTTTAATCATTTTTATGATATTTTTCATTTTGATTTTTATTTTTCCCCCTTACTTCATTCACTATGCATGATAAATACATTTATTTTAATAGTTTGTTTTCAAACACTATATATCAATTTTGATATCAATTTTGTTCCTTTTTTACATTTATTTTTATATATAAAACTAACAGAAGGACCCGGCTTCGCCCAAGTATATTTAATCTATTTCATTTAATGTTTGTGTGTGTGCCGTTAAAAAACTTAAGAGTGACCCCCCCCCCACTCCTTAAAATGGGATCTTCACAGCAGCCTGCCCCTTTAACAGTCAGTTCCACAGCACACCTCACCCCATTGACAGTGACCTCCACAGGGACCTGCCCCCTTAACAGTGACCTCTACAGCGCCCACCCCTTAACACTGACCATAGGTTACAGTCCCCTTAACTGACCTCCACCATTCCTGGCCCCTTTGACAGAGACCTCCACAGCGACTTCCCCTTTAACAGTTACTGTCATAGTACCCCGCTCCCTTAACAGTGACCTCACAGTACCCCGCTGTTCCTTTAATAGTGGCCTCCACAGTCCCCTCCACCCTTAACAGTGACCTCCACAGTCCCCGGCCCCTTAACAGTGACCTCCACAGCAGCTTGCCCCCTTAACAGTGCAGTACTCCTGTCTGAGTGTGAGCTACTGAAAGAAAGGACAGCCCTGTGTCCGTCCAGGCCCTGCACCGGACGGAGGACAGGGAGCCCGAAAACCGGACTGTCGGGCCTAAAACCGGACGTTTGGCCACCCTAACAGCAGGCTGCCCCTAGGGTGGTCAGAGGTCCAGTTTTAGGCTGGACAGTCAGGCTTTCAGACACCTTGTACTCCATACGGCGCAGGGTCTGAATGGACACAGGGATGTCCTTTTGACCAGATCACTGTCAGACAGCAGCACTGTGCAGTCTAAACATGAGCTGCAGGGAGAAAGTCACCCTCCCTCCCACCCCTGCAGCTGACAGAAGTTGATTTTTACCTTAATTTTTTTCAATCCCCGTGGGAGGGGGCATGGCCCGACAGGGTCAGGCGTGGCTTAGCGGGACTGGGGGCAAGGCTTTTAAGTTCTTCTTTTGAGGATGCCCTGAATTACAGTTCAATGCCATGGTAATTTATGAGGAAACACAGTGGGTAGCAGTGGAAGAAAACATCTTTTATTACTACTGAACGGTAAATATGTGAAATTTACATTATATTAAGTAATGCTTGATGATGATGAGTTAGTCTAAAACATAAGTTATATTTAGGGTAACTGGAATACCCCTTTAACAGTGTCATCCACAGTGCCCTGCCCCTTTAAAGTTGACCTACAGCAGTGAAGAAAAATGGCTGGGTTGTTATGGAAACCTGGTGTGAAACTGTGTGTGTTGTGGCATTTTTTGGGAATATTTTAGGAACGGTATGTCCTGGAGAGCTGATACCTGGTCTAAAACCTTCCCGGACACCTGATGTACCTGTGTGCCAAATTTCATGATTGTAGCGGCGACGATGTGGATTCCATTAGCGGACATACACACATACAAACGTACATACACACATACATACACGAAGCTTTATATATTAGATTGGGAAAGGGAGCAATGTGAACTTTTGAAACGTTTGTTTTTTATATTTTAAAAACTAGTTTTACTTTGTTTACTGTTATTTCACCTAGTGAACATGTGATCCTCTGTACCAGAGGTACTCAACAGGTGGACCATGGTCCAAATCCAGACCATGGATGCCAGCTATCCATACACCTGCATGGGCAGGCTTGTGTCTGTATCATGATGTTATATCGCTTTCTAAACTGTTATTTTTTATGAAATCATGTACTGCCTCTCTGTAATGTACCATTTGGAGGGAATATAATGATATATTATTTTGTACAGTATTAGAGATGAGCAAATCAATTAGTAAGTTTCCATTAATCTTATCGAGCACAGTTCTGCACCTGCAGCGGGGTATCCCCAAAACTGACGGTGCTCCCCTTGATGCTTGATTGACTGACAGTCTTGCTCCTGTGCTGCTGCTCCAAGTAGCTGTGCAAGTTGTAAGGGATCGCTCTCTCTCAGGGGGTCGCAATCACAAATCTTCCGACACACAAGGGGTTTTAATGTCCAAAATGGTGCTTTATTTTCGCTCCTTAGCACCAACACACATTAAAAAAACATTCAAATAAACACCTGCCCGTCTGGGCTCTCCCTAAGACACGTGATTCTCTATCTCACCTATAGAGCACCAGTCACACACAGCATTAGATGCGGCTTCCTCAGCCGTACGGTCCAGCAGCCTCCTGGCTGTGACCGCACCAGCACCTTTGGGGGGCAGATGGTCCAGTAGTCCTCCTGACTCTGACCGTGCGACCCTCTATCCATAGGCGTCGCTAGGCCCCCCCAAACTTCAGGCTATACTAAGCCTTGTGGCCCCTCAGCCCTCCTAGCTAAGACCACACAGAGCCTCTGCAGGCTCCAACCTCTCAGGCTTCCTCAGCCTTTTTCTCACAGGCTTCCTCAGCCTTGTGGCCCCTCCAGCCCTCCTGGCTGGGACCACATGGACCCTCTCTCTCTCATACACAGAGGGACGTTTTATCCCTCCGTGATTGCACTAGCAGGCCTCACCTGCAACCTCCTCAGCTAACCACAATAGCTGTAGTGGAGGGGTGTGGACGAAGACTCCCACTACCAACCTGTCTCCAAGTCCAAGAAATCCAGCCCATGTCACTTTAAACAAAATCTCCAGCAAGCTATGTCTTGCTAAAGCAGCACCATTTCTGGATTTAAAGGGAACCTGTCATCACCGAAACACCCCCTGAACTAGAGTAAGTGTTGTATAGTGTAGATGATGCTGAATCCGAATATGTAAGTTTTATCTTCATACTCACTTCCATTCCGACGCTGTGCTCCCACAAACCTGCAGTAAAATGCACTCACTGGACTCTTCTTTGAGTCCTCTCCATTATGTCAGTGAGCACCGGAGTCCAGTGAGTGCATTTTACTGCAGGTTTGTGGGAGCACAGCGTCAGAATGGAAGTGAGTACGAAGATAAAACTTACATATTCGGATTTAGCATCACTTACACTATACAATGCTTACTCTAGGTCAGGGGGTGTTTCGGAGATGTCAGGTTCCCTTTAAGCTATCTCACCCAGCTAAACTGAACAACGGGTGAGATACACACGCCTTCCAGCACTTATACTGTACACATCATCACAAAAAAAGGACTCAACCATATGCAGAATTATATAGATATGGCGTGGTACAGAATGTATGTAATATATATATATCCTAGTCATTCAGCAAGGTAACTACCACGCCACCTGCATCCCATTGGTTCATTAAAAAGTAATTAGTAGTACCAGCTCCCAAAAGCAAACAACAAAGCATATGTCTATACAGAGACAGAAATGGAGCCTTTGACGTACTATAAAAATATAACAATCTTTATTAATATTACAAACATAAATAAAAATAAATAACAGTTACATGGGGAAAAATGACAGTGCAAGAAAAACACCATCCCTTATCCACATTAGACAGTATATTGGTATAGTACATCTATAAATAACATACTGGTGAGTACTGGAGACTTATCTGGATAGTCTCCAGTACTCACCAGTATGTTATTTATAGATGTACTATACCAATATACTGTCTAATGTGGATAAGGGATGGTGTTTTTCTGGCTCCATTTCACATCATCACAAAGCACAGAAACTATACTTCCACTACTGGAGCAATGACTGCACATACACTGCTACCCTTCCGGGTAGTAACACATGAACAGTTGCTGCTCCAGTCTGGCTCATCTCTATAAAGTATTGTTTTTCTACTCATTTAGCCGTTTATACACATTCAATAGTCATCGATTGGTCTGTAAACAACATTTCAATAGTCATCGATTGATCTGTAAACAACATTTCTCCCGACTCCCTCAAACCTCTTCATACACATTCGGCTCAGAGTTGTTTTGGTGACAAGCACATGGATTCATGGCTCATTCAGATGAATGGAACTGATTTTCAGTAGCAGAATTAGCAATAATAATAATAATTATTATAATATGAATAATGATAATATTATTATACTGTATTTACAAGTTATATTAACATTAATTTGCTTATTACTACAGGAAGCATCATCTAACCATGGACATTACTCCAGTTTTACGGGACTCAAATCTTTACCGATATAAAGGATTCTGTTTTTTTAAAGAATTCATGAAACCAGAGTTTATAGAGTCACTGCAGGACTTCAAAATAAGAGACGATGACGTGTTCATGATTACATATCCAAAATCAGGTGAGTTAAAGGGAACCTGTCATCAACTTTATGCTGTCCATACTAACAACAGAATAAAGAAGGGAGAGGTGAGTTGATTTCAGTGGTCTGTGATTTATAAGTAAAAAGTATGTGGTTGCCGAGAACCAACATCACAATCCTTGCAGACTAGGCCTGGAAAAGAGTCACGGCCACATGAGAAGAGTCCTGGTTATTCATGAATTCTTGCTCTCCCTGGCCACCTGCTGATGATTGATAGGCTTCTATCTAGTTTTCTCCCTTTCTCTCTAGGAGAGAACTGCCAATGATCAGCAGATGGGTGGGGAGAGTGGGACATTATGAATAACCATGACTCTTCTCAGGTAGATTTCACTCTTTTCAAGGGCTGTGCTGCAAAGATTATGATGCTGGTTCTCAGCAACCTCTAACTTTTAGCTCATGAGTGGCACACTGCTGAAATCAACATGTTGGTCACTAATTTATGCTGCCCTCAGTGAGGTCAGCATAAAGTTGATGACAGGTTCCCTTTAAGCGGTTGTATTGTACAAAATCCACTTTTAAACGGTTGCTTGATCCAATATTTTTATATTTTGGTGACTAATGCATGGTTATTACACTCCCTTACTTGTATATGTTTATAAAAGTGCCTCCTGTATACTGGTTAGAGAGGTTATCCCATAATTAAAGTACAGATGAAAATCATACATCATATATTACATGACAATCTCTTTCTAACAAACATAGAACCAGCCCTGTACCTCACATGGATCCAGACATCTCCCCATTTAAAGTTTCAATTGCTCTGCTAGATTTATATCACGCTGGCAGCTTAGGGGTGTGCCTTTTCTGCTGTAGCTCAGGGAGGCATGTCCTTTCTTCTGCAGTCTGTCTATCACAGCTCAGGAGACAGTTGTACTATTGAACTGAGCATGTGCGCCCACCTCTGCGAGGTAGACAGAGAAAAAAGAAAAATAACAAACAGCAGGAGGTGCTATACAGATACATTTTATTGAATAACTCAGTGGCTACAGGTACAGGAACAGGAGAATACAGTGGTAAAGCTGGTGTTGGTGGAGAAGATAATAGTAGAAGATCCTCCTTTGTACAGAGCTTCATTCTGTTTTTGTGCACCATCTGAGGAGCCATTCCAGGTCTTTTGACTTCATAGACATCCGATTCAGGATAGGGAATAGATGTGATGGTGTAAGGTTCAGGTTCCCACAGAGAATCCAGCTAATCAGAGCGATGATACTTCTTAAGCCATACTTTGTCTCCCACCTCGAGTGGTGTGGCAGTAGCTCGCTGATTGTAGGATTCTTCTTGTCTATTATGTGCTTCTTCCATTCTCTATTCAACAATTTCTCTTGCATCTTGAATTCGTCTCTGATGCTCTGATACCCAATCGGTATTAGGTAAGGGGTTGATAGTATCTGGAACCTGGACACCTAGAGCTCTGTCTTGAGGGAGTTGACCTTGAAGACCAAACATCAGATAATATGGAGAGTAGCCAGTGGAACAATGAGTGGTATTGTTGTATATTTCAATCAACTCATCCAAGAGTTGTGGCCATTCTGCTTTTTTGGTCACAGATGCTGTTCGCAGCATGTTGATGAACACTTGATTGATCGGGACCTGTAATGTCCCATGCAACGACAATAGGTGCAGTAAGGATGTTCACGTGATGGAAAACTTCCAGGCAGGGGCCTATCAGGGTTTGGACGGCTAGAGCGGGGCTCTGGAGACAATGTCCTGCTTATAGATGAATCACGGGATGATGCGGAAGAGTGTCCCTTTAACTCCTTTAGAGCCTGGCAAAGAGAGTCCACTACTTGAGCAAGTGTATCTGGAGTAACAGTGGTACCAACACTAACAGGTGTAGAGGTCTGTGCAGCTTGGACAGCCTGCATAGGTGAAACAGTAGGTAGTGGTGAGCAGTGTTCCCTGTAAGCTGCGCGGGCGCGCAGCATACTTTGTGCCTCCGCTCAGGGCCATTGCAGGCCCGCTCACCGCTGCAGACCGGACTTCATATTATGGTATGTGCCTGTTCTGTACTCAGGCTCTGGGGAACCCCATCCTGGCAATGCACACAATTTTCACTGTGCGCATTGCTGTGGCGGGCAGGCCTAGAGCTCAGAACAGGTACCCACCATATTGCCCACAGTGCCCTTAAACGTCCTGACGTTTACCAGTGTCAGGACGTTCCTGTGCGGCACTTCAAGATGACCCCGCCTCCTCCTTCATGCCACGCTGCTGCTGCTAGAAGAGGACACGTGCAGCGCAGCAAAAGAGGGGAACAGAAGAAGACCAAGACCCCCAGGGCCCCAGCCCCCTCCAAAGTGGCGTCCGAGATTCCCAAGGCCCAAGCAACTAAGTAAATGTAAGTTTTCATATATGTTTGTTTTACACATATAGCATAACTGTCCCACAATATACAGTATACCTATACATTGTGTAGGAGTTATACTGTATATTGTACAAAATGGTGTAACCGTCATACACCATGCTGTACAGTATACATTATCCATACACCATGCTGTATAATATACAGTATAACATCTATAATGTGGGGTTATGTAGTATATTGTACGACATGGTGTATGGAATACAATGTACATTGTATAGCATGGTGTATGGATTATACTGTATATTATATAGCATAGTGTATGGATTATATTGTATATTATATAGCATAGTGTATGGACTATACTGTATATTATACAGCATGGTGTATGGGCTATACTGTATATTATATAGCATAGTGTATGGGCTATACTGTATATTATATAGCATGGTGTATGGTCTATACTGTATATTATACAGCATGGTGTACGGATTATACTGTATATTATACAGCATGGTGTAGGGATTATACTGTATATTATACGGCATGGTGCACGGATTATACTGTATATTATACAGCATGGTGTACGGATTATACTGTGTATTATACATCATGGTGTACGGATTATACTGTATATTATAAAGCATGGTGTAAGGATTATACTGTATATTATACAGCATGGTGTACGGATTATACATCATGGTGTACGGATTATACTGTATATTATAAAGCATGGTGTATGGATTATACTGTATATTATACAGCATGGTGTACGGATTATACTGTATATTATACAGCATGGTGTATGGATTATACTGTATATTATATGGTATGGTGTATGGATTATACTGTATATTATACGGTATGGTGTAGGGATTATACTGTATATTATACAGCATGGTGCAGGGATTATACTGTATATTATACGGCATGGTGTAGGGATTATACTGTATATTATACGGCATGGTGTAGGGATTATACTGTATATTATACGGCATGGTGCAGGGATTATACTGTATATTATACGGCATGGTTTAGGGATTATACTGTATATTATACAGCATGGTGCAGGTATTATACTGTATATTGTACAGCATGGTACAGGGATTATACTGTATATTATACAGCATGGTGTACGGATTATACTGTATATTATACAGCATGGTGCAGGGATTATACTGTATATTATACAGCATGGTGCAGGTATTATACTGTATATTATACAGCATGGTACAGGGATTATACTGCATATTATACAGCATGGTGTACGGATTATACTGTATATTATACAGCATGGTGCAGGGATTATACTGTATATTATACAGCATGGTACAGGGATTATACTGTATATTATACAGCATGGTGCAGGGATTATACTGTATATTATACAGCATGGTGCAGTTATGAGCTATACTGTATATTATACAGCATGGTGCAGGGATTATACTATATTGTATGGGATAGCACAGAGGTTATAATGTATGTCTTTGATGTGACAATCATCTTAGGTTTTCCTATCGCACACCTTTGATGGCGTTGTGCCCAGCTCTGAGCCGACCCCGCTCAGCAGCAGCCCAGGCTTAGAGGGAACACTGGTGGTGAGATGGTAGGAATTCCACCAGCCAGGTCTGGGGAATACGGAGTAGGAGTATAGCTGGTAGAAGATGAATCAGTTCCTATTACTCGCAGGGCTAGGGCTTTGAAGTCAAGAAATGACATGTTGGGATTGTGGGCTGCTAGCATGCGTAATTGGCTCTGTATCAGCCTAGAGACCACTCCTTCTATGAATCTGTCAGTGATGATGCTTTCAACAGCAGAAGGGTCTATGGTGTCGACTTGTTGTAAAGCTCTATATGCGGACTGTAGCGCAAGTGCATAGTCTCTTAGAGTCTCACCTGGTCTCTGACGTCTGTCATAGAACTTTAGACGAACCTCTGTAGGTGACTGTACTTCCAATTCTCTGTTCAGACGGTTGAGGATTTGTAGCACGCTGGATTTTTCGTTAGCTGGCCAGGAACGTACTTCTTCAGCAGCTGGACCTTCAAGTTGTCCTAGAAGCAATTGAACCTGCTGATTAGGAGAAAGCGAGACAAGTTCAAGAGTGCAAAGTATTTTCTCTTTAAACCCAACAAGAGTGTGGGGTTCTCCTCTATAGCTCGGGAGACTGGAGGTTCCTATGAAAAATGGCAGGCCAGTAGCCATTATAGGAGCAGGGATGATGTTGGCAGCAGCAGCCTGAGGTGCAGGAATATTAGCGGATGATGGGGCCGGACTGCTGGGGCCGGTTTGGTCATTTATTTGAGGATTAGACATGTTTGCAAAAATAGGTACACTGTCCCTTTAAGAAAAATGGTGCCGCACAACAGTCTCAGATGAATCTTCCCCTTCTTTATGTATAGTACTACAGTAAAAAAGAAAATGGCACTTAGCTGGATGATGGTGCAGGCTGGTGATGCAGACTGAAGATGCTGGCTGACATGGCACTGGTGGTGCAGGTAAGGGACAGAGGATACAGGCTGGCACTGATGGCAGGTAGCGGCAGAGAGCAGCGGTGGTAGCGCTGGGGCAGCTTCCTTTTCCTGAGCTTGGGTCCGGCGGTGAAATCCTTCCCCTCCGGTACACAGGGACAATGGCTGAAGGTTCCTCCTGATGTGCGGAGAATAAGGTGGGCGTGGCTTGAGCACTTGGTGCGCGGGAGACTCTGGAGGCTGAATTAACCCTTTGTGAGCCGCTCCGGCGGAGGGACCACACAAAAATGGCGATGGCATAAAACACACAGTCTTTGTTGCACAGTATACAGGCCTCCCCCTCTTTTAATAAAGTACTCCTTCTTCACATAAATCGCAGACAGGCATTGAGGGGTTAATGAGAACTTCTGGGACTTGTAGTTCCACAGATCAGTAGTAGTATAATAAGTAAGTACAAACCTGATCCAATAGATTAGGCACGGGTGACTAAAGAACTTTGAGCACTTGAAATACTTAGAGAATGACGCTGCCCTCGCACTCTGGCGACCAGGTGGAAGACGCATGAACCTTTCGGACGTGTAAGCCGGGGTAGAAGTGATCCTGAGTGGGTGACCCTCAACTCCTCAGAGGTCAGACAGTAGGTTCTGGAACTTTATATAGGTAGTCCTACTGAATACTTGAAAGAACCTGTGATGATCCTTATAGCTGTCTGGATACAGTCTGGGTTAACTGTGCTGGTGATGATAATGGCTGAATAACTAGGCCTCAGGCCTGAATGGATGGCTGAGATATGCAGGAGAGCTGTGCACTGTTCTCTGGTCTGTGATAGAGCCAGAACTCTCTGGAATATTCCAGCTCACTCCCTAGAGATAAAGGAGGGCGGAACTAGCTACATCCTCTGGTCTGTCATTGGCAGCTGACAGATAGCAGAGGGGTCACATGGTCAAGCACACTCCATCACATAAATGGCATGAAAAGGAACCAATGAGAATACAGCAATATAAGGCAATGCAGACAATAATGTATAATGTGCAATACCAACTTTAGACACCAGATGGAAGTGTTTTGAGCTCACATATAGGGAAACTAAGGAATGAGGGAGAGTTTCAGAATGCAGGCCTTTACCTTTAGACTGGAGAAAACTAAGGGAACTTAGAAATACTGAAATACCTCCGACACCTGCACACATACCAGTCTGGGCCATTACATATACCTCCGACGTAGGGAAGAAAACACAGTGTGAACCTATCTACAACTATAGATACATGATATGTGACTTTCTGTCCACTCGAATGGTAATACATTCTCTTTTTTCTTAACAGGAACTATTTGGACGCAACAAATTCTAAGTTTAATATACAGTGAAGGGTACAGGAATGGAACAGAACAAACCGAAACTTCGGACAGAGTACCATGGATTGAATTTCAGTTTATCAGTAAGGATCCAAATTATGACCCTAATAGTCGTCCCTCTCCTCGATTGTTTGCATCACATTTGTCATATAGATTTGTACCACAGGGACTGAAAAACAGAAAGGCAAAGGTAAGAGCAGCTTAAGACCTGTTATATCCCGGGATAGGTGATTTCATCTTTTTGCTTTCTCATGTAGTTCTGTAACCAATTCTGCTAGATCAGAACATCTCCCATGTTGTTCTGCCTTGCAACATAAGAGAAATGGGGCATTTACTTATTTTTACTGTGTTTCAATTTTTCCATGAGTTACAGACACAACACAGCTGAATTTAGATTTAAATTCCTCTTGACAGCTCTCTAAGGCTAGATTCACACCAGCGGTAGGGATTCGGCAGACTTTTCCGTATCTCTCTGTATTCTGACATTGCCGGAAGCTTTAACAATAATGGGGACTAGCAGAGATCTGGCCACAATCCGGCAAATATAAGAAATTTTAGGACGGAATACAAAACAGAAGCCTTAAGCATTCCATTTTGCTCTGTCCTAATACATGTTTATGGAGACAAATAACGGTTCCGTTTGGTTCGACAATTTTTCGGTTCGGACTATTTTTTCCTGACATGTATAACGGAACCAAACGCGAATGCGTCATGTATAACGGAATTGCATAACGCGAATGCGAACCCCCCTAACAGTCACATTAAAATTGGAAAAACCTTTTTTATAGTAGATTTTTAATGTGAGTCTGCAGTAAATCTTGTAGTAAATAACTTTTATTATTTTATTTTTATGGAGAAGGATAAAAAAGAGCAATTTTAACATTTTGTAGATTTTATTTATGGCGTTCACTGTGTGGTAAAAACAACATCATTTTATTATGTGGGTCAGTATAATGGTGATAATGCCACATTTCTATACATTTTTGCTATTTTTTCTCTCCTCCTGCAGGCTGTCAGCTCTTCAACTGCTCCTCCTCCTCCTGCAGATACTGCAGACTGAAGGGCTGCTTTAACTGCTCATATCTCTAACTGCTTTGTATTGTTTGAAAGCTGGCATTCCAAGCTTTCAAAGAACACCAGAATGACAGCATTATCTTCAGTACATGGGAAGATATCAGGATGCAGTGAATACAGCTGAAAGTGAAAGTAAAAGCAGGTTTTATTATTCCCAACTTGATTTCTAACAGTGATATCTCCTGTTTAGTTTGTTCTAATGCTGTAATTTGATCTTGTATGAAAGCCTGGAATGTCAGCTTTCAAACAAACCTGTCCCGTGCTTCTAGCTGCCATTCAGGAGATATCAGCAGCTAAAGCAGCCCCCACCCCTTCCATTTCCACTTTCCCACAGTCAGAGCTGAGCTTGGCAAAACACATAGGTGGTTAAAGGGTTTTTTTGGTAATAATTACATTTCATCTAATGCCCGCAGCCTGCCTTCTGACATACTGTAGAAAATTCAGACTTACCTCCGCTCCGGTTCTCAATGATGCCCTACTGTGTCCATGTTCCAGTCTAGGGAGTGTTTACATTCCACACTGCATGAGCATGGTCACATGCTCCACTGTAGCCAATGACTGAGTTCAGTGGAGATGTGCTGCTTGTGACCACATAACCGCTGAAGCCAGTCATGAGGCAGGCTGCTGGCATTAGATTAGGGTGACCAGATCTGAGTTTCCTAAAAGGAGGACACCTTTTTTTTTCCGGGTGGCGAATTGATCATTACATATACCCCTGGGAATGGGGACCGGAATTTCCCTTTATTATTTTCCGTTATAACATGGTTATAGCAGAAAATAATAGTTAAAATGGCCTTTAGGGGTTAAAAATAATAAAAAAAAACTCATCTTTTCTGCTTGTTCGCGCAGCTGCTTGTTTTGCGGCAGCCTGCAAAAGGACCTTCGGTGACTTCAGACCGGGGGCCTACAATGCCATTCTGTGTGGCCCTCAACCATCTACATATAGAAAAGCATGTTTGTGTGTGGCTACTTATGTGTAGTTTCCATATCAACGAGAAAATGACCAGCACACAACTCAGGAGAAGGGACAGGCAAGCACTACTGATATACTGTGTATATATCTTTAGGATCCACATATATCAGGAGAATGGGTCCACTGACCCTCTATTTGGAACCACAGAAAGCGGTATATGAGTTAAGAGGTGGTCATTTATGCATATTGCTCTCTCCGTTGTAGTTTATAGATGTTGTAAAATGCTAAGCAGTTATCACAACACCCATAATCTATGATTTATGTCTGGTGTCCTACTCTCTGGAGTGTTTACTTGGGAGAAGGGGATGCCCATCATCCCAATAGGCGGATGCTCTCATAAGGGAACTTGCACTGCATCTATCAGACATTTAAGACGGCAATACTCATTTAGGTTTTAGGCTGGGGCTAAATGGTGATGTGTCAAGTGGTGTGAAGATTGTGATGTTGCATTGCATGTAACCTACTGTGACTGTCAAATAAATTGTCACTGTTATATTTTTGGTCAGTTTAACACAAAATAAAAACATCTTTTCAGACTGAGAGCTGAATGTCCACAATCACAAGAAGTTCCTCTAATCTCCTATGATTGAGATAGCATGTCAAATAAAAAATGTTCCCAAGCTTATTGCAGCCCTTTATAGTGGTTCAATATGACAATGTGGGCCTCAAACCAGAAAAAGGTCGTGCACCTCTGATGTACATCCTTCCCTTTGTCCTTGCCTGGTTGTCTTACTCTAGCTACCACTGTGGTCACCTAAAAAACATAACAATAAGTATAATTTTCCAATGAATACACACAATTCAGTGTATTCATATGAGAATATTCCCTTCAGTAAGCACCTTATCCCCCAAGGCAGCCTATATGGAGAGGCCTACTGTGAAAAAGTCTGCACTTAGCTGAGGCCATGCATAAATGTACCAGTTTTTGATTGAAAGTTTTAAGTATAACGTATCTTACCTTTAGTACTGAGGCCATTTTAACTAATAATTTGATTGAGTTTTTATTTGTAATTATGGACTTTCTTTCTTTTTATTCATTCCATTCATAAACTATGGTGTACATTTTTATTCAGATTATCTATGTGATGAGAAATCCAAAGGATGTTATAAAATCTCTATATCATTTTGAAGCCATGGCAACCTATGCTGAGACCTCTCCAGATTTTGACCACTTCTTTCAAAAGTTTTTAGATGGTGATGGTAAGTGTTAGTATTTTCAGATGTATAGATTACAGTATACTAAAGTTGATGTTTACTATAGCAAAAAAGAGCTAGAAAATGTTATAAATTACAAAAGAAAAATACATAGGACCTTTTCATTGTATGATATATATGAATGCAAGGTTGTAATATACGGTACCTTATTGTTTTAGTTCCTGTCTTCAGAAGTCTCTTTTTACTGTAGTGCAAGTTAACATTGTTGGTTACATTGAAAGACTAACCCGCTATCCCTATCTTCAGAAATCCATAGTGGCGTACCTGGAACAGAGACAGCCCATGTGACTGCTATGGAGGCCAGGGGAAGGGGAGCCCACAGTGAACTGCTCCTTACGTTCCTGACATACACTGTAGTTTCACTGCATTTTCTATATGCCCCCACTAGGACAGGTTCAGCTTTCATTGATTTCAATAGTAACTGTATAAATTCCTATACAATTTGTTCTCCCTAATTAGAGATGGTTGAGGGCCACACAGAATGGCATTGTAGGCCCCCGGTCTGACGTCACCGAAGGTCCTTTTGCAGGCTGCCACAAAATTTGCTTCACCGAATATTCGCCAAATTTCTCACAAGATTCGTATTTAAACAAACTTATTCATCGAATCTACGTAAAAAAACCCTTGTTTTGCGAACATTCCTGCCTAAATTACGTACGTACAGTCAGCGTAGTTAAAAGTACACAATACGTAAGCATTAGCGTACAAAAGTGCGTACGAATCCTTAGCATACTATTGACGCGCGAATGCGTCATACGCACGAGGCTAGGCCGCGGTGTACAGTCTTTAGAGGCAGTCCATACGAACTAGAAAAATAAGGTGCTCACTGCTGCTAGCTATCAATAAGTGAATAATTTACTAAAAACACCGTACAATAAGTGCATAATAGGACACATTGCAGTACCAGAAAAAGAATACACACAATGGGCTAAAGTGCTGAACCATTAAAAACAGTGTAGCTAAAATACAGCAAAGACATAAGTATGCAAACATTTTAGTGCAATCAATTTCACATTTGCAAGCATAAAAGGCTCAGATATACGTTTGAGTCTCTCCTTATGGCTCCTAGTTGGCAATGATAAAACACTGTCTGTCTGGAACACATATTCCAAAATTTAATTGAATTCCACGTGAGGTAAAATTGTAATCCAAACAGGTAACGTGTAATCCACATGGATAATAGAGAATAGCAGCAAATAGAGAACCCTTTTTGAAAAGGGGACTCCCAAATAACCTGAGAAGGGGGTAAAAAGGAAAACAGGTGCGCTTAGGTGCAACTGGGACTTTTCTGCAGAATGGGGGGAGTCCTGACAGCCATGTCCACTCCAGCTGGGTGAGAGTCAAAAGCAGCACATAGAGAACCCTTTTTGCAAAGAGGGCTCCCAAATAACCTGAGAAGGGGGGAAAAAGGAAAATAGGCGCACTTCGGCGCAACAGGGAATTTTCTGTAGAATGGAGGGAGTCCTGACAGCCATGCCCATCTGGGTGAGTGTCAAACGGGGGCAACACAAACTAAACAAAAACGACTGCCAACTAGCATCTCACCCGTCAGGTGCAGTCCATGGTGTGGCTCTCATAGGTCCTCCTGCAGTGTCCTTGACACTGCCTGTAGTTGGGTTCCTCATATGAGGGACCTGAATTCCTCCTCGCTCGAGCTGCTGCTGAAGCTCATCAGAGGACGCTCCTGCCTCTTGAAGGCCATACTCGCTGGGGTGGTGAAACTCCAGTGCCCTCTTCTTCCTGAAGTTGGACTTGACCGGGTCTGGGTGGTGGTGACACTGGCGAGCGCTGCAGCCAAGGTTGCATCCAGGGAAGAAGACCCAGCTTCCCCGGCTGCTGCTGGCTTCATCTTCCACGGCAGCTGGTATTGGTGGATGACCGTGGATTGGAAGGTGAATGATAACATGGTCAGCTGACCCAGGACTGTGGTGGTGGTGGTGGTTCTGGCAGTCCAGGAATCAGAGGCTCCAGCTGAGGCTGTGGCTTTTCCCTGAACTGGAGGACACGATCTGGGAACTTCTGCAGGCAGCGCAAGCATCCTGGACCTGGTGGTTCATCTGGCCACACTTTTGGTTCCGTTGTAGGCACCAGAGGCTTTGAAAGGAGGGTAACCCCAGTCGCAAATGGGCCTTTCAGGGATGCCATGGGGGTGTACTCCACCTGATTCCCCACGTACAGGCTATGACGCTGTTGTGACAGGTACGTCCGTTTCACTGACCTACGGCCCACAAAATATTCCTTTCCATCCTCGTCATCCTGCAGGAAGCCAGACCCTCTCCCAACGAAAAACCAAAGCACAGTTCCCTTTCGGCATTCCAATGAAGGATCTCCTGGCCTAGGGTGGTCGAGTACCTGGATGACCCAGTCCTCGACTACGGTTTTATAGTCCCCGGGGGTCTGTGCATGGGCTGTCACAGATGGTGGAACAATTGGGTTCCGGTGTATGGAAGGGGTGGATCTCCTCCAGGGTGTTGAAGTGGACGTTCCAGTCGCCTCCACCGCACGAGCCACAGCAGATGCTCCAGCCGCACCAGCCACAGCAGACGCTCCAGCCACCTCACGAGTCGCAACAACAGCAACCTCAGCAGGTGGTAAGGAAGACACAGGCACTGAAGCTGGGTTTCTCTGGCAGAGTTGTGACACCCTGATGTCTGGAGCGGGCGGTGGTTGAGGGAATTCGTCCCCAAAATACATTTCATTCCAATTTGGGCGCAGCTGTTTTTTAGCCATGATTCTTGCTCTGAGGTCAGCGCTGATCTAAACTGGTTCAGACTTCAGAGGAGGGTGGAGTACTGAGGGAGGGGTCTTCACTCCCTATACGTGCAAAATAGTTAGATCCTGGTGGGCCGGGCTGGTTTTTTCCAATTCTGAGGGGGGCATATCTTCACTTTCCCGCTCTTGCGTGGGCGTATTGTCATTGTCCTGCCTCACGCAGAATGCGTACGTTTCGTACGTTTTATACGTATCGTACGTATCATTAGCGTGTTAAATTTTGCAAAGATTTACGAATAATACATAGCCAATCCAAAGAAATTCGGATTCGCTTCGCAGCTAAAAATTTCCAAGATTCGATACGAATCTACGAAGCGGCGAATAGATTCGCTCATCTCTACCCCTAATGGTGGCTGCAGGATGCCAGTTTTATAATACACTGTTTGAAAGGAAGCAGGAGATTTATCTATGTCTTTATGTGAGTAGTGTGGTGTAAATGCATTGAGAAATAAGGTGTTCATAATTTGCCTCATATTTATGAAATACCTGTTCCACTTTCAAGTGAGTTAGGGTAAGTGAAGGCTGATATTTTAATTATATTTTTTATTTAAAATATATTCCTCTTAATAAAAAGAAACTGTAAGTTCATCATACATTTAAGGAGTTGCGCTTTACATTCCCCTGCCATTAACGCCACATGCGCTGCTGCAGCAAGGAGGGACACGCTAGGCAGGGATAGAAATCGCTCAAAAAAGACCCAAAAGCCCTTTTAAGGCTGTGAAACTGTGCCTGCTGGCAGAGCCCAAGAAACAGAGGCATCCACAATTCCTAGCTTCATGTCACAGTTTGCAGGGCGGCGCAAGACACAACTCTTGTCGCCACACCAGTGCGAGCAGGTAGTCGGTTGAATTTCAGCTGATAATGCCTCCAGTCGGTTCAGCACCACCCCCTCTTCCACAAAGTCCAGTCTCAGTAGCCAAGAGTCTGGGCAACCGCATCCTCACCCTGATCCTTCTTCCTCCCACCATGCAGAGTCTGGGCAAAGAACTAATCCCACATTGGGATATTCCGAGGAGCTTTTTTCATCACCATTCCTTGGCTTGGGCCTCTCGCCAAGGCCGCTTGAAGTGGGACATGAAGTGGGCCCTGATTCCCAACCTATTGAGCAAACACAGTCTGAAGAAGATGACGGTGGAGACCGGCAACTAGCGTCTCACGAGGTGCATGATGATGATGAGACACAGTTGCCAATAAGTCAAGGGCAATTAGTGTCTCAAGAGGTTGTGGATGAGGATGAGACGCAGTTAAGTTAGGTTCTTGTTAGTTCACCATGTCAGGAGGAGGACCAGAGTGAGGATGTGGAAGAGGAGGTGGTGGAAGATGAAATAGCTGACCCAACCTGGGAAGGTGGCAAAGCCGAACGAGGACAGCAGTACAGAGGGGGAGGGATCCTGGAAGAGGCAGTGGTTTGGCAAAAGGGAAAAGGCAGGCCACGCCAACCAGGCCCGCAACTGTTCCCCAGAGCAGCGCCTTGTGGCAAGCTCTCTTGCCAAGGGTTAGGTGTTCCGCAGTCTGGCGCTTTTTTGAGGAAAGTGCTGACGATAAATTTGTAACCTGTGCCGTACCAAGATGAGCAGGGGCATAAACACCAGCAACCTGACCACCACCAGCATGATCCGCCACATGTCAGCAAAGCACCCTAAAAGGTGGGCCGAATGCCTGGGTCCACGATCTGTGTCTGCAGGTCACACCACTGCCTGCTCTTCCCCTCTGTTACCTGCTGTCCAAGACGCAGGCCCAGATGCCTCCCGCCCTGCACCTGGACCTTCGCAGGAACCATCAGCCAGCACATCCATTTCAATGTCCCAGCGCAGCGTTCAAATGTTCTTACCCCAGGCATTTGAACGCAAGTGCAAATACCATGCCACCCACCCACAGGCCATAGCTCTAAACGCGCAACTTTCTAAATTGCTGGCCTTGGAAATGTTGCCGTTTAGACTGGTGGACACCAAGGCTTTTTGCAGCCTGATGGCAGTGGCTGTCCCTCGTTATGCAGTCCCCAGCCGCCACTATTTTTCCCGGTGTGCCGTCCCCGCCTTACACCAGCATGTGTCTAGAAACATAACGCGTGCCCTGGTCATTTCTTTTTCGGTCTGCTCTTCAGCAGAATGTCACATCAAGAATGTGAAATCAAAACGGTCAGCTTGGCATTAGCGTGTCACCCTTACATTTTTTTTACGGTCTGCTCTTCAGCAGAATGTCACATCAAGAATTAATTTTTTTGGATGGTCAGCTCCGCATTATCGTGTCACACTTAAATTTTTTTAACGGTCTGATCTTCAGCAGAATGTCACATCAAGAATTAATTTTTTTGGATGGTCAGCTCGGCATTAGCGTGTCACACTTAAATGTTTTTAACGGTCTGCTCTTCAGCAGAATGTCACATTAAGAATATCATTTTTTTGGGCGGTCAGCTCGGCATTAGCGTGTCACACTTAAATTTTTTTACGGTCTGCTCTTCAGCAGAATGTCACATCAAGAATTAATTTTTTGTGGACGGTCAGCTTGGCATTCGCGTGTCACACTTAAATTTTTTTTTACGGTCTGCTGTTCAGCAGAATGTCACATCAACAATAAAATTTTTGGGACGGTCAGTTCGGCATCAGCGTGTCACACTTAAATTTTTGGACGGTCAGCTTGGCATCAGCGTGTCACCCTTAAATTTTTTAGACGGTCAGCTTGGCAGCAGAGCGTCACCCTTAAATTTTTGGGACGGTCAGCTCGGCAGTAGCGTGTCACCCTTAATTGTTTTTACGGTCTGCGCAGCAGCAGCATGTCACCCCTATTGTTTTGGAGTGTCAGCAGCAGGCCATCAATGATAATTTTTCACGGGTGTCTCTGATGCCCTCCTTTATGTGTAATAAAGGGTGTATTGGAGTGCCTGTTCCTTGTCATTTTTGGCAGCCCTTTCACTTAGTGCATAGGCTTTATGAGTGTCGGAGTCCCACAATTATATCACAATGTGAATGAGGCCCTCCTTTATGTGATATACTTGTTGTATGAGGGTGCCTCATCCGTGTAATTTTTGGCAGCACTTGCGCTTAACGTACAAGTAAATATATGTTTCCTAACAACATTTTCTGTAAAACCGATGTTATCTTGGGTTTTTTTGGGGGTATTTTTGTCATTCCGCAAAAGTGGCGTAATAGTCGGACATCATCTTTAATAGCAGTGACTTTGGTGTCCAAGATGCATCCAGACATCCTCCCCATGCTGTTCCCTAACCATTTCTGTGGTGTTTCCACCATTTTCTGACGTTTTCCTATGGACCAGACACCCTCCCCTCTGCAGAGCAGGGGGTGCCTGGTCTTCTCCCATAGACTTCCATTATACTCTGGTGCTCGGCCGAGCACTCCAGCACCACCTAGTGTTCGGCCAGAGCACCCAAGCACCCGAACATTGGGGTGCTCGATCATCACTACAGACTACCACCAATTTCTGACATATCAGTATGAAACAAATATGTACATTCTGTCAGCTCCTTATCTGCGGGCCGCATAATGTATTGAGAGACTTTCTGGTTTCATTGCCCTGTCACTGGTGCATTAATATTAAGCAGTTTTATAGAACGGAGCCAAGACGGATGCTTCATGAACTCCACTGAAAGTCAATGGGGGACGGATCTGTTTTCTATTGTGTCAGATTGTGTCAGAGAAAACTGATCCGTCACCATTGACTTGCATTTTAGGTCATGACTCATGCATCCCATGACGGAAAGAAAACCGCAGCTTGCTGCTGTTTGCTCTCCGATATAAGAACGCAACCAAACGGAACAGAATTTTCTTTTCCGGTATTGAGCCCCTATGACGGATCTCAATACCGGAATATAGAAACGCTAGTGTGAAAGTAGCCTAAGATGGAATAACTCTTTGAACCCTGCGAGGACCCGCTCTTTGATAGTATGGCACAGACATGCGCCCTCAGAGGACATGCACCATACTATTACCACACTCTGAGTCTGATGCTGAGGGAACTGTGACTGGTGCAGGACTGTAGCTGTAATACACAACCCTGGTCTGTTCTATCGAAAGAGAGCAGAAAAATCTCTGATTGCCATCAGTGGGAGAGCAAATTGTGAATCCCTGTGATCATTACTCATACCATACTGTACATAGATAGTGCAGTGTTCATTGAAGGACCCTAGAGCTGTCTTTTCATAATGCATGTTGCTAGGGCATATTCACGATGTGTTGCTATCTTGCAAACTTATGTGCACCCCTGTTGCTAATGGGTGAACACATTCTGTTTGATAGCATTGATTTGGGCCTGTTGTTTTCAGTCAGCACAATATTAGAGAGTTCTATAGTTGTATTAAAAAACTCTCATACGTTTTATTTTTATTCCCTAGTCTTTGCTGGTACCTGGTTTGATCATGTTCGAGGATGGTACACTCATAAAGATGATTTCAATATCCTTTTCATAAAGTATGAAGATATGATCATGGTAATGACAGCTACATCTTTTTTTTAAATTTTTTTAATGTAGATTTTATGTAAAGTTTGTAGTTGAGAGTCAAATATCAGTTGTTTGTTATTGACCAAACTTTGTAAGACCTCATGCACCTGGCCGTTGTAAGGTTCTGTACAACTTCGTGCAGAGTAGAGTAGAATAGTCATGTAGTATGTAACAGTGGGATCTTCTAGGAGTTTACGCAACCCTTTTCAAGTTCTTTTTGTCGCCAAGGTGGCATTAGTAATGCCAAAGCAACAGCAACATATTTGACTATGGGTAAATGGAGGTAGCACCTCGTAACAAACAGCTTTTTTAAAAACACATGCACTGTCAGATTTTGTTAATTAAAAGAAGTCCCAAAAGTATCTCTTTTTGGTGGCAGGTGACTTCTTCTCAGTCTTCAGTACAGTAAAATGGTGGCCAATGTTTTGTACAATTTGTGTAGGACCAATAAAAAAATGATCGATTTGTTGTAAACCAAGGTTTTTGGGAAATTCAGAACAAATTCCATTAGTTTAGGATCTATTTGATCATCTCTAGTACAGAGCCAAATACGACATAAATCATTGGTGCCACCCAAAAAACATTGCTTATTCTATAGGATAAAAAATCCTTAAAATATACAGGGTGTAGGAATTTTTGTGTGTTGCCATACAGTTATCCTCAAGAACACAAAAAAACCTACATTGTAACTAACAACTAAATATGTAATACTTATTGTTCTCATTATGCTGTTATTCTATTAAAATATGTCATTTAACCCAAACAGGACCTACGTTCTGTTGTCCAACAAATGTGCAGATTTTTAGGGAAAGAATTAGATAATGAATCTTTAGACATTGTTGTGAAACGAGCAACATTTAATGAAATGAAAAAGGATCCTCTTGCAAATAAAGAAAATATGCCAGAAGATTTTTTTGATTTGAACACTGGGAAATTTATGCGAAAAGGTAAACATTTAAAAGTAATGAACAACTATTTAATGCAACTGGGATTGGATGCTACAGACAAAATGCTATATAAGGCTAACACAGTGATCCAGCAGATCGCTGCTAAAAGGTTAAAAGTTGTGATTTGTTGACTAAGCACTCTTATGGTAATGTGTTCTTGTTATACCTGTGCACTATGTATCCCTAATGATCATCTATGCGCAGACTGAAGGACTTTTTATTGGGGTGTGCTGATGGTTTGCTATACAAGACAGGGGTCTTACAAAGACCTAGCTATATGCCTAATAGATTGCATGTTAGTTATTTCTGACAGTTAATAATTATTTAGTACACTGAGTATACTAAAGCATTATATATGCAATCAGCAGATTGCATTGGGAAGTACCTTTGTGAGAGTTAAAAAAAATCTAAAACTATAATAAAAAAAACAAGTTATCGCCCTCTCAATGCAGCAATGAAAAAAAAATGTTGGTCATTAGTACCAAAATACAATATTTGCCATTTGAAACAACAGCCCAGCAAGTACAAATGGCAGGGGCGTAGCTGTATAGGGTGCAGATGTAGCAGTCGCTACAGGGCCCAGGAGCCTCAGGGGGCCCAAAGACCTTTGTGATGCATAAGATGAAACCAGTATTATAGAAAGTGCATGCTGGTCAAGTTACACCTGTGGCTGGAGGGAAGGGGTTAGGTTAAAAATTTGGCATGGTGAGTGGGGGATGCCGTTTCAATTTTTGCATGTAAGTCTGGTTTATGTCTCAATGTGTGACTTTCTCTGCAGGTACAGTTGGAGACTGGAAAAATGCCATGACTGTAGCACAGAGTGAAACATTTGACCGTATCTTTCAGGAAAAGATGAGAGATTTAGATCTACACTTTACCTGGGACATCAATGAGAAAAGGTCTGAATAGACAAACCTCTCATGTAGTTGGAAATGGATTAAAAAGGAATGGGAGATATAGGACTTTCCTTACTGTCCTGTTTAATGTGCTCTACTTTGGGTAAATTCGTACCATTTTAGGTTAAAATGAAAGCTACGTACAAATTTTTATATTCTTTATATTTCAGTGAAAACTAAAAATTTGTTAATGAAAAATATGATTCCAAGTACTTTTTTAAAATTACCTATTCATGGACTAAAATAAATAAGTTCATAAACTTATGATGTGTTCTGTTTTATACAATTTGTTACCATTAAATCAATATCAGATATATGTGTGTGCTACTAATTGTTGCATGGTAATGTAAAAAATGTGCTTTCTGTATTTGTTTTTCATTTTTTACCTTTTCTTACATATGGCATATTTTTATTTTAGCATTGCAATTCGAACATATATATTAATATGCCAACACATCAATACATACCTTATACAGGCTAATTAACAGCAGACACTGTAACCAAATGAGCTCTGAGGGTCCTATTTTCGGAAAACCCAGACAAGACTATAATTGACCAATCCAGATCTTGAAATCAAAATACTGTTGTCAATGACTGTGAAATCTATGAAATTATGTAGTCAATTCTACTATAGGTTTTAAAAGGCAAAAACCCTCTTGAATACACCAATACTGACCCCGATCCCCACAATTTATGACTGCCACATACCGACAATAAATATATGTAAAGTATATACAATTTTCAAAATATCACTGCATTTTCAAACAATCACAGGAGAACACACTCTCCAAGTCTCTCTCTCTCTCCTCTCTCTCTCTCTCTCTCTTTCTATATATATATATATATATATATATATATATATATATATACTCTGAAACTAATGCAAAAAGCTCATCAATTAAAAGCAGGTCTTCACAGGTTTTACTTGAATGATTAAAAATGTCCTTTATTTATAATAATAATAATCTTTATTTATATAGCGCCAACATATTCCGCAGAGCTTTGTTATAAAAGCTAATGTGTTTCAGAGAACATCCCCTTTCTCAGATCCATAAGGTCTCATGGATCCAAGGAAGTGGATGTTCCCTGAAATACATTATCCTAGGCCAAGTGTCGACACATTTTTGTCGTGATCAATGGATTCTTTTTATTGTGAAATCGGGCACTGTGTTTGGCAAGCTTCGAGACGGCAGCGGTGCTCACAGGAGTGCCGATGCCTTCTCAAAACAGTTGATTGGTAGAGGTCCCGGCTGTCAGATCCCCACTGATGATCAGATACTGATGAGATATGCCGAAGATAACGTAAGTCATCAGTATAAAAATCTCAGAAAACTCTTTGAATATAAACAAACATCTAAAGACTGAGTTTGCTACTGAAGAGGGAGACAGATTCCCGAAACGAATCTAGCGTCATGTCCAGTCCTATTTTCCCATTTAAGAAAAGAGCATCAAACTAACATTTTGTGCACCCCGAGTAGAAGAAACAAGTGCTGCAGACTCCAACAAAGCACTGAATACTTAGCTGGCAGTAACATAGAGGATCACGATCCTATACAACACTAAGCCACGGGGGGACGCATGCGCACTACAAGCACTGAGACGCTGAGGACTGAGCAGGAATAAAGTGGAGGTTTGCACTAATTGTGTAACCGTTCATCAACCAGCGAACTTCTATTGATCCTGTGTTTAGTGACATCGCGGTGAGATATTAGCAGGAGCACAGTGGGTAACAGTAACCCATTTAGCGTTCATCCAACAAACAGTTATCATTTGTAACAAAGGAGTCCAAGACATTCAACATCAGTTCAATGCCTGAACTGTCTGTGAATAAGAACAACAGCCATAGGAATATATATGTTCCGCTATATTGTTGGTAATTACCATCAAGTGGGAGCTCAGTCCACACATGACAGCCTGGACCAGCAGAAACATCAATCTGGGCTGGTTAACCCCTTAGATGCTGTGTAGGCGCCATCCTAGATGTGTGATACATTATGGGTAATATCTGAGTACACATTGTATTGTCTCTTTGTGACTCTCCTTTAGTGCAGCCAGGTTTTGGATTTGTAATTTTATAAATATTATGGGCAAGATTTATCAAACTGATATAATGTAGAACTGGCTTAGTTGCCCACAACAATCCATCAGATTCCACCTTTCATTTTTCAAAGGAGCTCTGAAAAAAGGAAAGTTGAAATCTGATTGGTTGATGTGGGTAAATAAGCCAGTTCTACTTTACACCAGTTTTGATAAATCTACCCATATGTGCTTTCCCTATAACACTCCCCTGAGGATTTATTGCCTATGTAAACTATTATATAAAAGAGTGATGCATTATGACCATTACAATTTCCTGGGTATCTCCTTTCAAGTGGTGCCGCTTTTTTCCTGCACTGTTTTTAAATTCCTATGTTTTTTATATATTAGTTGCAGACTGGCCTTATTCTGTAGGTGATTATGTATATTTTGGCTATAGGCACCTTTTTTATTGACAGAATATACCTTTTGACCTATTTACATACATTGTTATCTCTTTCCTGCTGGACCCACTCCTGTCTTTGGCTCAAAAAACTGACATAAAAACAGTGGCTTTAAAAAAAAAATATGTGGAAAATTTATTAAAACTGGTCCAAAGAAAACTCACTTTAGTTGCCCATAGCAACCAATCAGATTCCACCTTACAGTTCCCAAAGGAGCTCTGAAAAATGAACGCGGAATTGGATTGGTTGCTATGGGCAACTAAGCCAATTTTCCTTTGCACCAGTCTCAATAAAGACCCTTAATAAAGACCCCATTGCAACTCAAAATGTTTAATGCACTATTTTTTGTTAAACCACCTGAATTAAGCTGAAAGTCTACACTTCATCTGCATATTCATGGCTTTGTTTCAAATCCATTGTCGTGATGTCAGTGTACAAATATTTATGGACCCAATTGTATTTAATTTTTGCAGCAGGTTAGAGTTCAGTGACTCCTCTTTCCTCCCCTACCTTGTAGAACAGTGACCAATGGCTCTCCAGTAGTTACAAACTACAACTTCCATCATGCCTTCATTTCTGCAGGTTGTCATGGTATGATAGTTGGAGCTGGAGATCCATGCGTTTCGCAGTCTTGTTCTGCCAGTGGTGGACATAATGCTGCTACTGTATGTACTGTTACCTTTGGAGTCAATTTTTTTATGATTGCATTTAACTTATTTTTGGCTAAAAATCATATTTTCAATTGGTCTTTATTAAAAACTAGCTGAAGGACCCGGCTTCGCCCGGGTTTATTTCATCTATTTCATTTAATGTTTGTGTGTGTGTCGTTAGACATCGAGAATGACCTCTACAGTGCCCGCCAGGGCAAAATTGAAAGTGGGGCCTTAAATCCTGAAATATTGGACCAGAAGTCTGACAGGACTTTGTAGGTACAGACAGCGGTTGCAACCACCACAGCTGATTGTAGAATGCCATATTATATTTCTTTAGCCTTTCCACTGTAAGCTGCTGATCCTACAAGCTCTTTGGGTATGTTCACACACGGTATTTTCTGTGCTTGAAAAAAACCTAATGCAGAATTCGCATCATGTTTTTTTGGATGTGTTTTTTTCTGGTGCATTTTATAAAACACTTTTTGATGCAGTTTTGCTGTGGATTTTCACTGTTATGGGGGGTCTGTGGATGACACTGTTATGGGAGATCTGTGGATTTTCACTGTTATGGGGGGTCTGTGGATGACACTGTTATGGGAGATCTGTGGATGACACTGTAATGAGGGATCTGTGGATGACACTGTTATGGGAGATCTGTGGATGACACTGTAATGAGGGATCTGTGGACGACACTGTTATGGGGGATCTGTGGAGGACACTGTTATGGGGGATCTGTGGATGACACGTTATGGGGGATCTGTGGGTGACACTTATGGGGGATCTGTGGGTGACACTGTTATGGGGGATCTGTGGGTGACACTGTTATGTGTGCCATAGCTTGACAGATGCCTTCATTAGCAGCCCTGGTCTGTTCTCCCTAGTACTGAAAAAAAATAAAGACACTGCTAATTTGGACCTCAGATTCTTAATCTATACTCCAACCTTCCCCCCCCTCAATTAACAATGCAGGCCACCTAAACAATGTCGTCTTCATTAGTTTAATTAGAGTTCCTTATGGCCCAGACCGCCATGCGGTAATTGAAAAAAGCGTGGCCACGTCACACGCACCACAAGCCATGTCACAAACACGCCGTAACGTGGTGTCCTAAAAGTGCTGCAGACCTAGCTCATACTGGAGTCACAGGGGGCACAAGGAGCTCACACACACCTCACAGAGGGGGCACACACCAGGAGCAGAGGGGACACAGGAGGCACAGGGAGCACACACAACTTACACAGGAACCGCGCACAGAGGGGGCACAAGGGAGCTGACAGAAGGGGTGCAGGGAGCTGACAGAGGGCACGCAGGGAGCTGACAGAGGGGGCGCAGGGAGCTGACAGAGGGGGTGCAGGAAGATGACAGAGGGGGCGCAGGGAGCTGACAGAGAAGGCGCAGGGAGATGACAGAGGGGGCGCAGGGAGCTGACAGAGGGGCGCAGGAGCTGACAGAGGGGCGCGCAGGGAGCTGACAGAGGGGGCGCACAGGGAGCTGACAGAGGAAGCGCACAGGGAGCTGACACAGGGGGCGCAAGGAGCTGACAGAGGAAGCGCACAGGGAGCTGACAGAGGAAGCGCACAGGGAGCTGACACAGGGGGCGCAGGGCGCGCAGGGAGCTGACAGAGAGTGCACAAGGGAGATCAGTGACCATCAGTACATGAGGGCAATGCAGGGCTGTTACAATGAGTGTGACCCAAGCAGCCCTGCATCCCCTCCTCAGAGACACTTACTGGATGGACTTACCTGCTGGAGAGTGAACAGGCAGGGTGCTATGATAAGTCCTGGGAGCCCCCTGCAGTTGAGCCGCTGATGTCTCAGAGTCTGGGGTCAGATGCAGTTGAAGGCCCAGTCATCCCAGCCTAGTTTGGGCCTTACAGCCTGGAGCAAGTGCAGGCAAAGGATGGGGGCGGAGCTATGTTAGCTCTGCCCACACAGAACGTCCTGATGCTGGTCTGTGGCAGAAGGATTTTAATTCTGTGCTGTCATGGAGGTAAGATGAGGAGAGGGGGAGACCTAAAGCCGGACATCTGGCCACCCTAACATCAGCCTGCCCCTAGGGTGGCCAGAGGTCCGGTTTTAGGCTGGACAGTCTGGCTTTCAGACTCCCTGTCCACCGTCCGGCACAGGGCCTAGACAGACACAGGTATGTCCACCCTTTCAGTAGCTCACGCTCAGACAGCTTCTACTCCGTGTCTTCATGGAACCAGGGGGCGTAGCCTCGTGTTTAGGGGTGTGGCTTCATGGGGACCGGTGGCAAGGCTTCACGTTGGGGGATGCTGGACAGTCTGGCTTTCAGACTCCCTGTCCTCTGTCATGCGCAGGCCCTGGATGGACACAGGGATGTCATTTTGAACAGCTCACTCTCAGACAGCAGCACTGTACAGTCTGAGCATGAGCTGCAGGGAGAAAGTCACCCTCCCTCCAGTGCAGCTGACAGAAGTTGATTCTTACGTTCATTTTTTCAATCCTAGTGAGATGCGGAGTGGAAGGGGCATGGCCTGACTGAGTCAGGGGCATGACTTAGTGGGATCTGGGGGTGGGGCTTTTCAGTCCTTCTTTTGAGGGTGGCCTGAATTACAGGTCGATGCCATAGTAATTTAGGAGGAAACACAGTGGGTAGCAGTGGAAGAAAACATCTTTTATCACTACTGAACGGAAAATATGTGAAGTTTACATTATATGAGGTAATGATTGATGAAGAGTTAGTCTAAAACATAAGTTATATTTATGGTAACTGGAATACTCCTTTAACAGTGTCATCCACTGCGCTCTGCCCCTTTAAAGCAGACCTAAAGCAGTGAACTGGCTGGGTTGTTATGGAAACCTGGTGTGTGTGGAGACTAACTGCCTGTTAGCTTCTATTGGCTGATAAGAGTCATGTGACCAGGGTTCTATTGGCTAATGCATTTTTTGGGACTATCTCAGGAACGGTACGTCCTGGAGAGCTAAGACCCATTCTAAAACCTTCATACATACCTGACATACATACACACACACATACACACATACATACACTCAGCTTTATATATTAGATATTGAGCTGTTCAGTCACAAAGGGTTAACTGTTTGTCTAGCTGGGTGACTGGTACTTTCATTTTCACTTTGTGCCGGTCATCTAATTATCCTTATATCAGGATTCGGGGGCGCTGCGGCCCTCCAGCGGATGTTGGGCGGGTGCGGACGTTCCCGTGTCCTGACGCTATGCGGCGCTCATCCCGAGTGCAAGCCAGAAAATCCTCTTATAACACTTAGGTTCCTATAGGGTTAAAGGTTTGGCTAGTTTTGCTAGTTTTACTGGCAGGCGTCCCTGCCAGTAATTTTGGTCCATTCTAGGGTGTGGCTGGGATCCCTGCTCCTATCACGCCTTGGGGCTGGGACTCTAGCCAGTATTTAGTTTCACACTCGCCATTCATCTGTGCCTGCTATAGAGCCTTGAGCCTAAGCTAGCCTAAGCTGTGTTTATCTGGTATTCCAGTGACTTTGTACCTTTTTCCATGGTTTCTGTTCCTGTTACCTACCTTTTGTGTTATCCTCTGTTTATTCCTTGCTTGGTTCCGTTACTTTTTACCCCTTCAGTTCCTGACCTGTTTAGGGTTGATCCTGCTGGTGTTTTGTTTTGGTTGTTTGTCTTGTGTTCCACTTTCTTCAGTATAATTGCATAGTACCATAACTTTTTTATTTTTCAACTCACATAGCCATATGTTGTTGTTTTTGCCATAGCTTGTTGTTTTTGTGTGACAAGTTGTAATTTCAAATGGCACCAAATAATACTGCATAAAATGTTGTGGGAAGCTGTAAAAAATTAAATTACCAATGCGGTGTAATTGGAAAAAAACAACCCAATTCTGCCACAGTTTAATAGGTTTTGTTTTTACGATGTTCACTGTGCCGTAAAACTGATCGTTTACCTTCATTCTCTGGGTCAGTATAATTAGTTTATCGTCCCTCTCAGAAGGTGTAAAAAAAGGCCCCATTGACCAGTAGTGAGGGTCTAACATGGTGGAGAGCAAGAAGTCATCCCTCATCCCTCCCATGCCAAATAGTGATAATGCGGCTGTCTCTACGCAAGCAACTCAGAATGCATCTGGAATTTGCGCAAGCATCAGAACGGGGAGGTGGCATCTTCATCACCTGAACAAGTTGCTGGTGTACCTGGTAAGGAACCACATTTACCCAGTGGGCCATAAAGGACATATATTGTCCATGACCATAGTTACAGCTCCACACGTTGGCGCTGCCATGAACTGTACCAGACACTGACAGGCTCAAGGACTGGCCTACCCTCTGCTCAACATACCTGTGCAGGGCTGGTACAGCTTTTGTAGTGAAGTAATGACAGCTTGGGAATCTCCATCCTGGCTTGGCACAAGTCATCAGTTCTCTGAAACGAGCCGAGTCAACTATATGGAAAGGCAGGGACTGTAGTACCAGCAACTTGGCCAGGTGCACATTCAGCTTCTGCGCCACTGGATGAGTGCTTTTTGCAATCGCCTCAGTGATCGATTGCAGGCGAAACACGTGACGAGGAGCAGGAGGCGCATCAGGACCAGTAGATGATGGGAAGGAATACCAGCTCCCTTCTGTTGAGGATACTTGACTGCTGGAGAAGGGGTGTGGGACACTGTGAGATGAAGCGGTTGCTCCGTCAGGCTGTACCGCTACATTAGCAGTACAGTTTTCCAAGGCCACTTTATGGTGATGCTCCATGTGTTGACAGAGGCCGCACTTCAGCTTCTGCCCACAGATCCTACATATGGCCATGCTGATATCCTCTGGTGACTTGAGAAAAAATACCCACACTGGTGAGTATGACATTTTCCGCCCACTGCATGTTGACTGCCTGCCGCTGGTTGTTTCCAGACAGGTAGGCTTCTGAGTAGCAGACGGTCTATACCAGTCATGTTTAGCTCCAGATCTCACACTGCTGCCACCTTGCTGGCTATCAGCCACGCTTGCATCCTGCTGGCTCAGTGGCACTCTGCTACCCTGCCGCAGTCTCACAAGCAAACTGCCACCTTCGCCCCTGATGATCGTGATTAAGACCCAATGTGCAATCAGCTCCATCACCATCCACTACTTCCTGCTCATTACTTATTTCAATCTCACCAGTCTTATGGCTGCTTCCCTGACCGCTTGCAACACCTGCTCCCACGCGACATCATCACTAGTTGCACATCTGGAAGAAGTCCGAGGGCTGGTCCCACAGGTACAGATGGTACACACTGCCACACAGACACAGGAAATGGTTCTTTCCCAGCAGTTGAGTTTACTGAACAATGTAGTGAACAAGAAGCTGAGAATATATACACAGTAAAATAGATTGGTACACAGAAAATAAACCAACAGTAAATGCAACACTAACAATAAACCAGTAAATGTGATGTTTATCCCAAAGTCCATTAAGCAGGGAAATGATGTCTGTCTCTTGTAACTTTAATCCACACTCCAGCTCCCAGCATATAACACCCTATGAGCAGCCAGAGACATAGGAAGGTGTCAGTCCCTTAGGGCAATGCATTAGATTGCAGCCCATACACCGCAATGGAGCGTTAGTGTATGTCCAAATGCTACTTCAATAGTGTGGTGCAATGTGACGTGGCAAAGCCACATTTACAGTTCCTTGAGCAGGTTCCTGGTGCTTTTCCTTGTTTCCTGGTCTACTCCAGAACTGGATTCTACAGACACGACACTCCTGGGGTCGTCGCTGCAAACCTCCCCTTCGTGCTGTCGCCAGTCTCCACCGGAAGCCGATCCATCTCCTTCCAGATTTAGCAAAGATGAAGATCCCTTCTCCTTTAAGGCAGCACCAAGCACCAGCTCCGTCTGCTCACTTCTTGCTTCTAGAGGAAACTCCTCTCCTTACACAGGGAGAGCGTGACACAATAAGTCATTTGCTAAATGCAGTGTCAAACCTACATATTCAGTGTGCTATTACACTTGTAAGGGTCCAAAACAGCCCATAAATTAGCTATTTCCAACTTTGCAAAACTAAAGAGCTTTATAGTATTCCCCTGATAGGCAACTCTTATCCTTTATAAAAAAAAACTATAAAACACCAGTACTATCGCTATCAGTAGTGCCTGATGCCAAAATCTTATGATAAGAACCACGAAAGGACTGGGGACCGCTGCAAGATACCACTAGTTGGGTCGCCCAAACTCACTAAAAAGTAGTAATAAATGTTCTATAAAGTAAATGTATCTGGGCTGGTATCGGCGCTACAGTATAGTCACCAAGGATGGATATTGTAAGTTTTAGTAGTGAAATCAGTATTGCATCACTCCTTGTCAGTAGATTAAGTACCTGTCTTTATCGAGGTTCCAGTTAGGGAGGCGATCCTGTATGCAGAGAGTCCTGGAGTGCGATGTAATAGCGTCCCCTCTTCTGAGTACTTCCACTGTGTGCGCGCTGCCCCGGCCGGAAGCTGGCGTGCACGTGGGTTAACTCTCCTTGCCGTTGCCACGGAGAAGCTTCTGTGTGACGTCACACTTCTTGGTAAAGATGCCTGTAAGGACCAAACAGCGTCCAACGCATTTCGGAATAGCCAGGTTCCTTCGTCAGGGACAGTTTGTCTCTCTCCCTTTGGTACTTAAAAAGGCTTCCCTGTCCTGGCATTGGCCATACTCAGAAGATCAAGGAGAGCAATCTCCCCTCCCTCTTAGTCTCTGGATATCTTTCATTTCTTTAATTTCTTGATTACTTTAGTGTTTTAGTTTTAATCATTATTGCAATATTATACTAACATGGTTAGTAAATCCCCTTCATATATCTCTCATGCAGTCATCCATTAGTCAAATCAGTTGTTTTTGCATTTGCATATACTGCTCCATTGGGTTCCTCTATTATTCCTCCTATAAAAAACAACTTTGTATTTCCCCTCCTATTTTCCTTTTTATTATTTAAAAGCAAATAGTTTGATTTCCTGATTTAGTCCTCTGGGGGCCAAGCTGTTACAGTTATATATCCAGAGACATTCACTCCTGGACATCTGCCCACTATAATCTCCTCCTCTTATGTCTCTTTTCACTTTCTCCAGGCCTCCAAAGGACATTCCTTGGGGTTTACCACCATGATATGTCTTGAAGTGGCTGGATAAAGGATGACCTTCATATTTCTTTTCGATGTTTCTAATGTGTTCCCTTATCCTGATTTTGAGAGGTCTTTTTGTCCTTCCTATATAGAACTTACCACATGGGCATTTTATATAATAAATCACCCTCCTGGTACTGCATGTGAGATAATTTTCTATCCTAAAGAGGGATCGGAGATTGCTCTCCTTGATCTTCTGAGTACGGCCAATGCCAGGGGAGGGAAGCCTTTTTAAGTACCAAAGAGAGAGACGAACTGTCCCTGACGAAGGAACACTGCTATTCCGAAACGCGTTGGACGTTGTTTGGTCCTTACTAGAGATGAGCGAGCACTAAAATGCTCGGGTGCTCGTTATTCGAGACGAACTTTTCCCGATGCTCGGGTGCTCGTTTCGAGTAACGAACCCCATTGAAGTCAATGGGAAACTCGAGCATTTTTTGCAGGGGACCAAGGCTCTGCCTAGGGAAGGCTGGGTGAAAACCTGGAAACCTCAGAAAATGATGGAAACACCACGGAAATGGACAGGAAACAGCAGGGCAGCATGCATGGATGCCTCTGAGGCTGCCTAATCCCACCATTACCCCAAATTCTCAGGCAACAGCCTGGTGGTTACCCTCATGGCAATTGTGCTCACCCAGACCAAGAAAGGCGAGGCACATGCCCATCACATGTTAGGGAAGCACCCAACTAGGTGCAACGAAGGTCCATCACCCATGCCCATGCTGGCACTGCTCTCCTATCCCCAGCCACACGATGCAGGCATAAGCCTGACACAGCATGGTGGTGACACCAATAAGTGACCAAGTTAGATGAGGTAGCAGGTGAGCCACCCAAAAATTTAGCCTGACGCAGCATGGCGGTGACAACAGAGTGACCGAGTTAGACTGAGGTAGCAGGAGGTGAAGCACAGATGGTAATTCGAAGGAGGGGTTGGAGGAAGAGGCATAGTAAGTCTGAGAAACCGTGACCAAGGTAGGCCCCGCAATCCTCCAAGTGGGCAGTACATGAGGGCCCCAGGGTCAGACTCGGTCAGAGTCACCGAGCTACATGACGGTAGCAGGTAGAGCACATAAAAAATTTAGCGTGGCCCTGTATGTGGACGTTGAGGGCTTGTGCAAGTAGGTGGACTGAACTTTTTTTCTGCTTGCGCTCCAACGTCTGCTGTAATAACAGCTGAACGTTGCGCAGGGACACATTGGTGGACAGTGTGGAGAATCATGGAGGCGAAGGGGCGGTCCTGGGCTGGGGGTTGACTTGCAGAGGCAGCGAGTGACACAGGGGAAGGAGCAGTGGTGGGACCCGCATGAGGGGAACGGACGGCCTTGGTTCCATAGTGTTTAGCACTCGTATACCTGCGCATGCTGGTGGTAGTTAGGCTGGTAGTGGTGAAACCCCCACTTAAAAATTTGGCATCAACTGGTATGGCTGTTAACATTGAGCTTGAACTAGTGGGGCATGTGTGGTATCGATTCTTCTCAGTTTAAAATCGTATACGTCCCCTATCTTGGGGCCATATATTTCATGGATTTTTCGAACACGAAAAAGGAAAAAGAGCTTGCTCTGGCCAGGGGAGTGTCTTTTCTACTGCAGCTAAGGGGACGTGTCCATGCTCTGTCTATCACAGGTCAGGAGCCAATTAAAAGAAGAACCAAAAAAAATCAGTATAATATCTAATACGTCCTCTATCCGGGTAAATTGTTTGGAGAGAGGGCCTGTAGGTGGGGGGCAGGCTGGGGGGAAGGAGGTTGAGCTGGAAGAGCCAGAGGAGTGCCCCCTTGGCTAGCGTGTGTGGTGGTGACAACAGCCGGATGGAGTTCGAATGACGACACAGGACCCCAACTTAAAAATTTAGCATCAACCAGTACGGTTGTCAACTCTGAAATTTGTCAAGTGGGGCATGTGTTGTATGCATTCTTCTCAGTTTAATACCGTATACGGCACCTATCCGGAAAAATAGTTTGGAGAGAGAAAGAGAGGAAAAAGACATATTTTTAAAAGTGACGTTCAGTATAGATCAGTTAAAGAGAAAGAAAGGATTTTATGAAATGGATTTGTATCACTGAGAGCAAAAGAACCTATTTTTTCACGTGCCGTGCAGTATAGATCACTTGGAGATAAAAAGGGGAATGTGCAGACTTGGGCTGCTATAGTGCAAACCACTATGGTGGTGACAATAGAGTGAATGAGTGACACTGCGGTAGCAGGCGAACCACACAAACATTTTTCGTGGCTCTGTATGGCGGCGGTGACAACAGAGTTAGCATGCGGTAGCTGGTGAAGCACCCAAAAATTTAGCCTGACACAGCATGGCGGTTACACCACCAATGACTTTGTCCGACTGAGAATGCAGTGAAATGGCTTTTGTTGACCCTCCAAAATTTTTTTTCTTTTCGGAGTACATAAAGTCTACCCTCAGCAAAAATTTTTTTTTTTAAATGTCGGTACTTGCACCTCCTGAAAAATTGTTTTGGACTGTCTGTTTGATGCTCCTGAAACATTGTTTTACACTGTCTGTAGTTGACACTGCGGAAAAATTGTTTGGAGAGAGGGCCTATAGGGGGCCCTCCGGAAAAATTGTTTAGAGAGAGGGCCTGTAGGGGGCCCTCCGGAAAAAATTGTTTAGAGAGAGGGCCTGTAGGTGGACCTCTGGAAAAATTGTTTAGAGAGAGGGCCTGTAGGTGGACCTCCGGAAAAATTGTTTGGAGAGAGGGCCTGTAGGTGGACCTCCGGAAAAATTGTTTGGAGAGAGGACCTGTAGGTGAACCTCAAGAAAAATTGTTTGGAGAGAGGGCCTGTAGGTGGACCTTCGGAAAAATTGTTTAGAGAGAGGGCCTGTAGGTGGACCTCCGGAAAAATTGTGGTAAGAGTGCCAGTTGAACCTCTAAAAATTGCGTTTTTTGGGTCAGCGTTAGGCAAAGACGGCAAGGAGGAGGAAGAGTAGGAGGAGTAGAGAAGAGGAATCGGATACATAAGTAATGTTAATCTTTAGCTGCTTTCCCCCGGAGGAGATTTGAATTCCGGTGAAATCCAGGCTTTGTTCATTTTAATAAGAGACTCTTGGCAAATACATTTTGTACAAAATTATCTGAGCCCATTCACCACAATCGTCAAGGTGGTCTCTGCAGAATGGGAACCTAACACTTTGTCCTACCTGTTACGTGCCAGTCTTGGCTTCCATATAATCAGGGGGTGTTTTGTTCCACATGCATGTAATGTCCACTTGCCTTTTGCCATTTCTGGTACTACAAAGGCCTCCCCTAGTTCAGGAGTGCAGACACAAACATGCATGCCGAATCACTCGGCTTTATAGTTGCACTGATTAAAAACCACCTGTGGGGCAAATGGGCTGGTCAGGAGTGCATGACCAAATGGAGTAGCCACACCTCCAGTACAAACTTACAAAGAAAAAAAAAAGGGAATTTCAGTCAGCACATCCCAGAGTGCAGGTGCTGGTTGCTATGGCTAAATACATGTCAAAGGAAAATACATAAATTGCAGCCGCACACCGCTACCAGATAAAGCACAAAATGCCACAGTGATAGAATATTCCAAAGCTTGTGCTTTATCTGGTAGCGGTGTGCGGCTGCAATTTATTTATTTTCCTTTGACATGTATTTAGCCATAGCAACCAGCACCTGCACTCTGGGATGTGCTGACTGAAATTCCCTTTTTTTTTTTTCTTTGTAAGTTTGTACTGGAGGTGTGGCTACTCCATTTGGTCATGCACTCCTGACCAGCCCATTTGCCCCACAGGTGGTTTTTAATCAGTGCAACTATAAAGCCGAGTGATTCGGCATGCATGTTTGTGTCTGCACTCCTGAACTAGGGGAGGCCTTTGTAGTACCAGAAATGGCAAAAGGCAAGTGGACATTACATGCATGTGGAACAAAACACCCCCTGATTATATGGAAGCCAAGACTGGCACGTAACAGGTAGGACAAAGTGTTAGGTTCCCATTCTGCAGAGACCACCTTGACGATTGTGGTGAATGGGCTCAGATAATTTTGTACAAAATGTATTTGCCAAGAGTCTCTAATTTTTTAAACAAGCATAGCGTGAGCTTTGGAATATTCTATCACTGTGGCATTTTGTGCTTTATCTGGTAGCGGTGTGCGGCTGCAATTTATGTATTTTCCTTTGACATGTATTTAGCCATAGCAACCAGCACCTGCACTCTGGGATGTGCTGACTGAAATTCCCTTTTTTTTCATTTTAATAAGCGTCAGCCTGTCAGCGCTGTCAGTTGACAGGCGTGTACACTTATCGGTGATGACGCCACCAGCTGCACTGAATACCCGCTCTGACAGCACGCTAGGGGCAGGGCAGGCCAGCACCTCCAAGGCGTACAGCGCCAGTTCAGGCCACGTGTCCAGCTTTGAAACCCAGTAGTTGTATGGAGCAGAGTGATCGGTCCGGACGTTGGTATGGTCAGCTAGGTACGCCCTCACCATCTTTCTGTACAGCTCCCCCCTACTGTGCCTAGACTGGGTACTGGAAAAGGCCTTGGAGAGCGTTCCCCTGCCAGTGCAGGACAAGCTGCCTGCTCACCTCCTCTCCCTACTTGGCCCACAGAACCACGCCCTCTGCCGCTAGCGGCGTCAGATGGGAAGGATTGTTTGAGCTTGTGCACCAGGGCCTGTTTATATTGATTCACTCTCATACTCCTTTCCTCTACAGGGATGAGAGTGGAAAGGTTCTGCTTGTACCGTGGGTCCAGGAGAGTGAACACCCAATAATCGGTGTTTGAAAAAATGCTTCTAACGCGAGGGTCACGGGATAGGCAGCCTAACATGAAGTCTGCCATGTGTGCCAGAGTCCCAACACGCAAGAATTCCCTCTCCTCACTGGACTGACTCTCCATTTCCTCCTCCAAGTCCTTCTCTTCAGCCCATACATGCTCAAGAGTTAAGGACTGAGCACTGGTACCCTCTTCTGTCTCGCCGACATTCTCCTCCTATTCCTCCTCATCCCCCTCCTCCGATACGCGCTGAGAAACAGACCGGAGGGAGCTCTGGCTATCAAGCGACGTATCTTCCTCCACCGTCTCTTGTGACAAGTGCAGCCACCAGCCGCAGGGATACGTGAGTGTGATGATAGATAAGTTGTCACAGTGTACACGGTGTAGCCGGTGGTTCTACTCACGGTTGGTTGAATCTTCCCTGGGCAGTGTGCAGTTGTGTGGAGGGTGGACACGACTTCCCTCGGGGCACGCTCCGTACGCAGGGCTCCAGGATGGTCAGGTGAGGTGCCCTGGATGTTGAGTTTGACCATGTCGGACGGCTGGGCCCTGGTGTTTCGTGACGCCAGTGTCTTTTTAAAGGTAGACACACCCTTTGTAATGATGAGGAGGCAGTTGTTACTCAAACAAGAGGTATCTTTACTTTTGCCTTGAATGGTGATATAGTCACAATGAATGATGTTACAATTTGTGGTAGATAAGAAGTCCTCTTTGGCTGGTAGGTGGTTATAATAATAGGTAGTTAGTTAGGCAATGTCTCTTTAAATCCTGTTAATTTCACTCCTAGTGAGATCTTCTGCAACTAGCCCTGGTCCTGGACAATAGTACATTAAGGTCACTTTCATAAGACCTTTCTCTTAGAAGGATACTCTGTGGGGCAGGAATGACACGTCTGCACCAGCAGGTTCCTGAAATATATAAAGATGGCTACACCTCCCGGAGGGATCCAAAATGTAGGCCAATAAACAACTTGTGCCGGGTTGTTAATACCGTAGTCAGATGCCAGAGGCTCCTGTTGACCACATAGATGCTGGCAGAGTCTATGAAGACCTGGGACGGTCGATTACCTCTGTCAGGCTTGACAGTCCAAGAAATAGGTTCAGGGTTCTAGTAGTTCACTTTTCTTCCTCCTGCACACTACTTGGTTCCTCTTAACTAACTCCTTCCTCCTCTTATCTCCTTATCTGTTATCTCCTCTTCTGCTTATAACTAACTCTCACTTCCTGTGACAGGGCCTTATATAGAAGGCAGAATGCCACCATCTACTGGTGGGAAATAATATTGCAGTACTCAGCCATAGAGGTTCTTATACCACATTCACATTAATTCACAAATACATAACAATAAAATAGCATTATATATAAGATATGACATGGCTATTTAACCCTTTTTGGAGTGTCCCTTTTACACACTTTAGTGGGACACTACACAAGCGCAAAGCATCCGACTTTATGCTGAGCAGTGAGTTTTTCAACAGGCAAAGCAGCGGAATGGTGAGGCTGATAATGGCGGCATCGCCGCTGACCATCTGTGTTGACTCCTCAAAGTTGCTCAACACCTGGCAGATATCAGACATCCACGTCCACTCCTCATTGTAGACTTGAGGAATCTGAGTGACCTGACTACCAGTTCTGGTGGAAGTTGACATCTAGCAGTCTACAATCGCTCTGCGCTGCTGGTAAACTCTGGATAACATGTTTAATGTCGAATTCCATCTTGTGGGCACGTCGCACAACAGTCGGTGAGCGGGCAGTTGTAGGCGGTGCTGCGCTGCCCTCAGAGTAGCAGCATCTGTGGTCGACTTGCGGAAATGCGCAAAGATGTGGCGCACCTTGGTGAACAAATCAGACAGATTGGGGTATGTCTTGAGGAACCGCTGAACTATTAGATTGAACACGTGGGCCAGGCATGGCACATGTGTCAGTCTTCCGAGTTGCAGAGCCGCCACCAGGTTACGCCCGTTGTCACACACAACCATGCCTGGCTTGAGGTTCAGTGGTGCCAGCCACAGATCGGTCTGTGCCGTGATGCCCTGTAACAGCTCTTGGGCGGTGTGCCTTTTGTCACCTAAGCTCAGCAGTTTGAGCACCGCCTGCTGGCGCTTACCCACGGCACTGCTGCTGCGCCTAGAGCTACCGACTGAAGGCGCCGTGCCCATGGATGGTAATTCGGTGGAGGAGGAGGAGGGGTCGGAGGAGGAGGCATAGTACGTCTGAGAGACCGTGACCGAGGTAGGCCCCGCAATCCCTGGGCACTACATGAGCGGCCCCAGGGTCAGTCTCGGTCCCAGCCTCCACCAAGTTAACCCAATGTGCCGTCAGTGATATATAGGGTCCTGGGCAGGGGGTTGACTAGCAGAGGCAGCGAGTGACACAGGGGAAGGAGCAGTGGTTTGACCAGCAGGAGGTGAACGGCCTTGGTTCCATTGAGTGGGGTGTTTAGCACTCATATGCCTACGCGTGGTGGTGGTTAGGCTAGTAGTGGTGGCACCCCTGCTGATCCTGGTGTGGCACAGGTTGCACACCACAGACCGTCGGTCATCCTCACTTTCTTTAAAGAACCTCCAGACTTGCGAACATCTAGGCCTCGCCACGGGAGCTTCACTACGTAAAACAGTTGCTGCTGATGCACCAGCTCTGGCCCTGCTTCTCCCTCTGGCCACACCACTGCCTCTTCCAACCTATTCTGGTGCAGCACTCGCCTCCCCCTCAGAAGCAGTGTCTTCACTCGGCATATCAACCCAGCTTGGGTCAGTCACCTCGTCATCCTCCGATTCCTCAGTCTGCTCCCCCCTCGGACTTCCTGCCCTGACAACAACTTCACCACTGTCTGACAACCGTGTCTCCTCATCGTCCGACACCTCTTTACACACTTCTTAAACTAAGTCAACATTATCATCATCATCACCCACAGACTGCGACAGTTGGAAAACTTGGGCATCGGGAAAGAGGTCAGCAGCAACCTGAGAAGTGGTTTGTGACTCTGGGAAGGGTCCAGAAAACAGTTCCTGAGAGTATGCCGGATCGCATTCCAAATTTTCCTGGGAGGGGGCAGACTGGGGGGAAGAAGGTTAAGGTGGAGGAGCCAGAGGAGTGCTCCCTTGGGTAACGTGGGTGGACTGGGTGGAAGACTGACTGGTGGACAAATTACTTGAAGCATTGTCCGCAATCCACGACATCAGCTGTTCGCACTGTTGTGGTTTCAACAGTCCTCTACCACGTGTCCCTGTAAGTTGAGACATGAAGCTAGGGAGTGTAGCTCTGCGGCGTTCCCCTGCTCCCTCATCAGCAGGTACTGTCTCACCCTGCCCAGGACCACGGCCTCTGCCCCCTGCAGTAATTGAATGCCCACGCCCACGCCCTCGTCCTCGACCCTTAGCCCTGGGGTTCAACATTTTCTGTATATAAGTGTATTATATAAAAAAATAAAATAAATGGGCCTGCTGTACTGAAACCCACAAACTTGTTCAATCTGAACAAGAAAATATATAGGTGGATAAGTTAGAGCAAAATTATGTATGTTATTACGTACCGTGCAGTATGGAGCAATTAAACTGAAACTATTAGATTAGACAGACTTGGTCTGCTTAATTGCAACCCAGACAAATGTCGCACAGAGATTTTTGTAATGTAGCTGTATAAGTGAGAGCAAAAGACCTTTTTACTGACGTGACGTACAGAATGGGTCACCTGGACAGAAAATACGGATTGTGGTGACTGGACAGCTGAACTGTGACACACAGAATGGTTCCACACAGCTGTATGAAATGGATTTGTATCACTGAGATAAAACAACAAAAAAACTATTTTTTTTATATATTTTTTTTTTTAGAATTTTTTTTTTTTTTTAACGTGACATGCAGAAACTACCAGAGAGCAAACTCAGCCCCTGCTGACTGTGGCTATTTTGACGGCAACCCAGACAAATGTCACATAGAAATTTTTCTAATGTAGCTGTATCAGTGAAAGCAAAAGACCGTATTTGATTACGTGACGTACAGTATGGGTCACCTGGACACAAAATACGGATTGTGGTTTGTGGTGAGTGGACAGCTGAACTGTGACACACAGAATGGTTCCACACTGCTGTATGAAATGGATTTGTATCACTGAGATAAAACAATAAAAAAAAGGGTTATATATGGCGATAGCAGCACTACAAGTGCCAGCCAGCCCAGCCAGGAGACAAAAAAAATGTCTTGTAGCCCTTAGAAGGGCTGTTGGGTTCTTTTGAGATCACTCCTGCCTAACAGAGAACTAAATCCAGGCCCTAACACTCTCCCTGAAACGCAGCAGCTCTGTCCCTAACGACATCCAGACAGCATCTGAGCCGAGCACTGTGGGCAGTCAGCAGTATATTCCAGGGTCACCTGGCCAGCCAACCACTGCTATCGACATGTAAGGGCCCCACGTGATGCTGGGTGTACCGCAGAGTCTCCTGGCTTGTGATTGGCTGAGTTTATAGGCTGCAAAAATTCAAAATGCGGGAGATGCCATTTCCTCGAACATGGCGAGATACTCGTCCGAGCAGCGAGCACTTACGAGTACCGTAATACTCGAATGAGCACCAAGCTCGGACAAGCATGCTCGCACATCTCTAGTCCTTACAGGCATCTTTACCAAGAAGTGTGACATCACACAGTAGCTTCTCCGTGGCAACAGTAAGGAAAGTTTACCCACGTGCACGCCAGCTTCCGGCCGGGGCAGCGCGCACACAGTGGAAATACTCAGAAGAGGGGACGCTATTACATCGCGCTCCAGGACTCTCTGCATACAGGAACGCCTCCCTAACTGGAACCTCGATAAAGACAGGTACTTAATCTGCTGACAACGAGTGATGCAATACTGATTTCACTACTAAGGCTACATTCACACGACCGTATGTGTTTTGCGGTCCGCAAATTGCGGATCCGCAAAACACGGATACCGGCTGTGTGAATGTAGCCGGCCCTATGATAGAACTGCCTATTCTTGTCCGCGATTGCGGACAAGAATAGGACATGCTCTATATTTTTTGCGGGGCCGCGGATCGGACCTACGGATGCGGACAGCACATTGTGTGCCGTCCACATCTTTTGCGGCTCCATTGAAATGAATGGGTCCGCACCCGTTCCGCAAAATAGCGGAACGGATGCGGACCCAAAACTACGGTCGTGTGAATGCACCCTAAAACTTACAATATCCATCCTTGGTGACTATACTGTAGCGCTGATACCAGCGCAGATACATTTACTATATAGAACTCTTATCCTTTGCTGCCATCTACTGACTAAAGTCAGATGTTGCAGTAATTATACAATTTACAACATAGCATAGTAATACATTTAAGGTCTCTTGCCCCACATCCTTACACATTTACAGGAGGAAGCAGCAGACCTCTACTCCAAATCTGGGCTGCGCCGTATCTGCTGACTGTCCTCAGTAACATCTTACTCGCTGAAAAGCGGACCAGAGACAGCAACATACATCACTTGCCTGGCAAAAGATTCAGCAAAGGAAATAGGCAGGTTCAGCACTGGTGAGGGTGCAGAGCTTGTTCCTGGGCCATGCCAATTGAGTGTGATGTCAGAGGAACCCACCGAGTCCTGGCTGTGTGTGTCTGTTGTCAGTTTATATAATGTTGAAGACCGAGTCAGCCATTCCAGGACAGCGGGACTGGTTGTCAAAAGACAACCACTAGATAACAGTGGCAGCTCTGGCCTATTGCTGCAGCTGCTTATACCACCCCCCTTCTTCTGCTGCTACTTCTGCTGCTACAGCAACATTTTTGCCACTGCCTGTTCCTTTGGCACCTCTTTATTGGACATACTGTACAGTAACTGCATATGTAAAATAAATTATTCGGTGTCAGTGTGGACACCCCAATAACAGTAGTATTAGACAGCTTATTCACCCCAATTTGAGAATCAAGACCTAACTGAATTACTTATCTATGAAACAAGGTGGACACCCCAATAACAGTTAAATTTGACAGTTTATTCACCCCAATTTGAGAATCAAGAAGAAATAGAAGTGCTTATCTATTAAAGGGAGTCTTTCACCTGTTTACCTGTGTACACTTTGTGTCTGTATTACCATGTATTATATGTCCAGAAAAAGCACTATTATTCTGCTGGAAAACAGCTCCCAAGTGCCCAGCTGAAAGTGAAACTAAAACAGCTTTCTCTCTCTACTCGATTTCCAACAGCTATATCTTCTGATATACTGGATATAATGCTGTGATTTTGGCATCGGAATGTCAGCTTTCAAAGAAGGTCAGAACATTTTTCTATCTGCTACCAATCCCAAGATATGAGCAGCTAAAGCAGCCCTCCTCTCTTCAGTCTGGTTTGCTTTGGGCACTTGCAGCAGCAGAGCTGCTGTTTTCCTGCAGAGTAAAAGTGCTTTTCCTGGACATGTAATACAGACACAAAGTGCACATAGGTATGTCTGGGATGTGTCTGCATCTTCTGTGGGCCAGTGCTGTTAGTTATATAGGTGAAAAACTGGTAAAAGACTCCCTTTAAACAAGGTGGACACCACACTAACAGTTAAATGAGAAAGCAATTCACCCCCATTCAAGTATCAAGACCTGATGGAATTGCTTATCTATGAAACAACCTGGGCACCCCACTAACAGTAGAAGGAGACAACTTATTCACCTCAATTTGAGAATCAAGACGTAATAGAATTGCTTATCTATGAAACAAGGTAGACACCCCCCCCCCCCCCCTTTACAGTAGAAGTAGAAAGGTTATTCACCTCAATGTGAGAATCAAGGGGAATTGCTTATTTATTAAACAAGGGATGTGACATCACAGGGGATGCCCATCTGCTTATTGGCTGGCTGCATGGCATTATGGGTCATATTGTATTCCTTGTGTTCTTACTTTCACTTTGTAACACGTGTAGCCGCCATTTTAGGAAAAAAAAGATTAGTTACCACAAAGCTCGAGGAAATTCGGATTCATTGCAAATCAAATTTTTCCTAAACTTCAGATTCTTCGATTGCTCAACACTACTTGCACCTCATCACCAGACACATCTAACATCTTGGGTATCCCAGCCACCACCAGACAGGAGACCTCAAAAGTCCAGGGCTTGCTCCGAGGGAAGAAAGGGTGTTCCCTCCACTCACTGCAAACACAGAGCCCTGGAAGAGGGATTAGACTTCCTGACAACTGCAACCACCCTCACTTCCACTTTTTCCACTTCGCTGTTGTCAATGCAGGGAGGCAGGGAGAAGCTATTCTACAGTATATAGGAACAGTTATATATCATAACTGAAGGTGTTTTCACCCAAATGGTCGTGAGTATGAAATTATTGCTCACTTAAATCAAGCCTGCAATTTTTAGATTAACAGATCTAGCAGATCATCATATATAAATGACAGAAAACTATTTAGTCAATTGTGTTTGGCAATTTTAGCAATGTTTTCTTCATGTCAATTTTACAACCCACCTCTAGGTGTCAGGCAAGACTCACAATTAGAACATCCTAAAACTTTTCTAAGTAAGTTTTTACAATAGAGCTTGTCTATACGTCTGGAGACACATGGACTCTGTTCACACTGGTGTTTATATTTTTTGTCTGGTACTCTTTTTATATCAGTTTAAGTCCCATAAAATAAATAGGATTAAAAATATATTAAGAAATAAAAAAAACAATAAAATGTGCATCACAATGGCACAACATTAGACTAATAATGATAATAACAGCATAAGCAAATTTTGGTCATTATTTTGCATCTGTAGTGTTAAACCAAGAGTGAAACAGGAAAAAGTACAATGCAAACACTGCATCTCTTCTGGATTTTGGACCCACTCCTGGATTTGGTTTACAAATACTGACCAAATTACTGGTATGTTAAAATGGCCTTTCCTTTTATTTAGTGCCATTATGCTGCACGTTTATAATACATGTATCATAATGTCATAAGAAAACAAAATGCAGCTTTTAATTCATAGTATGAAAGGTAAAATCCAAATTGAGATGTATTTTTAATGATAGGTCCAGACTAATATGAAGATGTTCATCTGTACATGAGTGTCTAACACTATCAATATCCTTTGGTTATAAATTATGGCTAGTGAATTTATTATTCCTAATACATTATAATCGTATTATTTTGGGTTCGCTATTAATATGTCTTTTTAAGCTGTAACAATAACTGTACAGTCCAAACTCATCTATAAGAACAGTTCTTTATCAGAATTTTACAGGTAAATGATAATACCTTCATTCTTACTAACTGGCCAGATTGACTTGACAACATGTAAACATGCCTGTGCAATTACCTTGACGTAATATGTTGCACTACATCATGGTACTTCAGCTACTTGAAGCCCTTGAGATGCCATTATGTCAGGGTGCAAGAAGGGTTTTTTTAAAGAGGACCTGCCATCTTTCCTAACATGTTTGTTTTAGCAACTACATGGATTCCCTATGTAATAACAATTCTGCAGCATCTATTCTTATAGTTCTATGTTGTACCATTTGTTTATTATTCCTTTTAGAATTTTATGAATGAACTACTAGCAGTTTACAATGGCATTTCATCTGGGTGTTACCGATGCTTCACCATTGTTATTACATGGGGATTGTCAGATATAACATGTCCTCTTAAAACATTTAATACTTCCCATTAAACAGGATGCAGGCTATCCTTCAGAACTGTACACCTTGGTTGCTGAAGATGTTATTGCTAGTTAATACTGTACAAAGTGATCTAGGGAAAAAAAAAACATTTGGGGTCATTTATCAAACTGGTGTAAAGTAGAACTGGCTTAGTTGCCCACAGCAACCAATCAGATCCCACCTTTCATTTTCCAACGGAGCTGTCCAAAATGAAAGGGTGAATCTGATTGGTTGCTCTGGGCAACTAAGCCAGTTCTATTTTACACCAGTTTGATAAATGACCCCAATTGTCTAACTAAGATAACCAATTTAGAAACAAATTGGGCAATTATTACATATTTCAATTGAACATTTGCATACAAAAATATGTATGTATAAAAAAGCACTTTCCTGTACAGTTATTGTCTTATCTATCAATCAGCCATTCAACCAGTTTACATGATTATTATTATACACTGATTTTCTTCTACAATCCAAGTTGATATTTAGGCTGCAGTCATATACTTATCTGAATACAGTCAACCAAGTCATAGTATTTCCTGTGCTCCTGCCGAGTGGCTCATATCAGTGCTGACTTGTCACGTTGTCATGGTCAGAATAGACTTTATCTGCAGCATAATGAAAGGTAACAGTCAGGTAAGCAAAACTTTGAGGAGATGTAGAGCACCAAATGCAGAATTTCCTCTTTTGCTAAATTTTCTCTTATGATTTTGATTTCATGAAATTGATAGAAACATTTCGTCAATATGATAAACTCAGATGATCAAACACAATTCAACAGCATTCTGCAAACCCACTATATGAATAAATGAGAACCGGCATAAGATACAGAATCATAACCCGTATGTACGTCTTTAGCTCCTGAAAGATTAACTAAACTTTTCTAACACCTTCCTTTAAAATGTTTTAAATTACCATAAATTTTTTGGTGTTATTTTTCAGTAATACAATTTTCCTGCTCAAATTGGCACCCAAAGTCTTGTGTGCTATCGAGTCTTAAAATCATTACTCTAGTACAGCAATGACTTGTCAGCACTGTAGTGGTGTATGGATTTTAATGGGGGCCACAGGGAATGCTGTACAGGTCAGAGAACATATCATTGCTCCTGCCTGTGTTCCCCTCAAGCTTGGATAAATTCTGGCACAGCACCTCGGTACCCTGTGCCCTGTACAGATGTGCTGTGCCCACTTCACTCAGCTCAAGGCTTTCTATAGAACTTTGCTACTCCTGTACCGATGTGCTATAGAGAGACCATTTTCATTTTTGCATTTTCATATTTTCCTCCCCATCTTTCAAGAGCCATAACTTTTTTAGTTTTCCATTCGCATAGCCATATGAGGGCTTATTTTTTGTAGGACAAATGTTATCTTATAATGGCACCATTTAATGTACAGTACCATAGCTTGTATTGGAAAATGATTGGGTGAAATTGGGAAAAAAAAAATTCCATGAAGGTTTTTTTTTTTTTTGTGGGGGGGGGGGGGGGGGTTGATTTTATGACATTCACTGTGCCCTGAAATTTACATGATGTTCTAATCTATGGGTCAGAATGATTACAGCTATACCAAAATTGTGTATTATTTATTGTTTTTTAAATTAAAAAAATAAAAAACTTTGACAAAATAAACATTTTCTTTGCATCACCATTTTCTGAAAGCCACAAGTTGTTTATATTTCTGTCTATAAGACTACTTTCACACGAACGTGTGCAAATTGCGTGATATGGACAAGAATAGGACATGTTCTATTTTTTTTGCGGGGCTACGGAACGGACATACGGATGCGGACAGCACACGGTGTGCTGTCCGCATTTTTTGAGGACCCATAGAAATGAATGGGTCCGTATTTTTCATGTGAAAAATGCGGATCGGAGCTTGCAAAAAATGCTGTCGTATGAAAGAGGACTAAGGCCTCATGCACACGAACGTGTGCTGGCCGTGCCCGTGCTGCGAGCCGCAAACTGCGGTCCGCAATGCACGGGCACTGACCGTGAAGCCACCGCATGGGGATCTTGGACCCATTCACTTGAATGGGGTCCGCGATCCGCATCCGAGGGTCCACACCGCAAAAAGTAGTGCTTGCGCTACTTTTTTGCGGTGCGGAGGCACGGCCAGAAACACCACGGAAGAACACCGTAGTGCTTCCGTGGTGTTCCGATCCGTGCCTCCGCTCCGCATCTCCCGGATGCCGGACCCATTGAAGTGAATGGGTCCGCGATCCGTGATGCGGGCTGCACACGGCCGGTGCCCGTTTATTGCGGACCCGCCATATGCGGCACGCAGCACGGGCACGGCCAGCACACGTTCGTGTGCATGAGCCCTAAGGCTGTATTAGAGCTTACATTTTGTGGGGCAAACTTTAGTGCGTTCTTCACACAGGAAAAATTTTAGACATTTATGTATGTGGCAATACTAGTTATGTTTATTTAATATTTTATTTTTTTTATTTTTAGATGTAAAATTGGGAAAGGGGGGGTGATTAGAATTTTTAATATTTTTCAGGTTTTTAAAAAAAAATCATGTCTTTTAATTTTTATTACTATAATTTTTTAGTACCCTAAGCTAGGTGACTTAAACATGCAATCTTTTAATCACTGTTTTCCATAAACTGCAGACTATTGCTTTCTATGGGATTTTGACAGGTTGTCTCTAAAGCGGTGCCATGACAGGTCTGAGAACTATCACAAGGCCCCAGACTGTCCTGGCAACCTATTGGAGACCCATGATTTTGCTGCAGTGGCTCAGATTGGAGGACAGAACAAGCCCCCTCTCTGTGTCTAATCCCACAGATGCAGCTAAGGGGTTAAATGATGCTGATCCCAGTCACTGCCAGCAGGTGCCTGCTCTATTATACAGTCAGCACCTACCATATATGAAGAGATGTCAATATGTGAGCCTGCTCCATGCATCCCTTGCATGCTAATGCTGTACATGTATGGATTTATGCATTAAGAAGTTAAGATATTTTTTATCACCATCCATGGGGTGGATGGAGTGCTCATTGCAGATAATTGCGTTTCAATGGCAGACAATTGAGGATGAACAAAGAGTCAGGCGTCTGCCAAGATCTGGACTCTTAAGGCTGTATTACACAGCCCTATTGTGTAAGTGTTCCTTCCCGGGAATCGCCTGCTCGCTAGAGGAGGAGATTGCTGTTATTACATTCAGCGATCTGCTCCATAGTCCCAGCTCCATAGCTCCATTGCCTTCATGTATATCTCAATGATCTCTGCATAGAAGGGCATCTATCAGCAGATTTGTACCTATGAAACTGGCTGACCTGCTGCATGTGCACTTGGCAGCAGAAGGCATCTATGTTGGTCCCATGTTCATATGTGCCCCCATTGCTGAGAAAAATGATGTTTAAAAATATATGCAAATGAGCCTCTAGGAGCAATGGGGTGTTGTCATTATATCTAGAGGCTCAGCTCTCTCTGCAACTGCTGTGCCCTCTGCACTTTGATTTACAGGACCAATCAATGTAAACGTGATCCCGCCTTGTCAATCAAAGTACAGAGGGCGCTGCAGTTACAGAGGGAGCAAAGCATATAGGTATAACAATAACACCCCCATTGCTCCTAAATACTCATTTGCATATATTAAAACATCATTTTTCTCAGCAATGTGGGCACATATGAACATGGAACCAACACAGATGCCTTCAGCTGCCATGCAACAGGTCAGCCAGTTTCATAGGCACAAATCTGCTGACAGATGCCTTTCAAAGAAAACCTGTCACTTGGTTTGAGGCCTATACACATCTAGCATGCCATTTTGCAACTGAGTTTCATGGTCCCAAACCTGCCTTACCCATACCCAGCTGTCCCTGCAATGAATAGTATATGAAAATTGAACTTGGTGAAGAATCAGGGACTTTTCTCTAGTGACAACAGTTACATGCACTCACCAGGGCTTACTAGGACTTTTCTCATGGCAGTATTGAATTTTGATTTACTATTATTTGCGGGGTGGATAGATTTGCTATGGCCAAGTTTGGGACCCTAAACCCCACCAGCATAACTGCATGCCGATGGATTAATTTCCCCAAACTGTATGGCAGATTAACCTGTAAGCACAAAATTAGCATAAAGAACAACATACAATTTGTGGATTATAGAGAATATGTCCATATGAGGTACATTACAGTAATTGTATTTTATTTCTCATTGCTTATGTTCCACCAGCCACTTTAATATTCACCAGCTACTTTTACTATATTATAGAAATTAGAGATATAAGAAGTAAGATGATGTAATATTGTGTGAATGTGTCGCCAAGTCAGATCTCACCTTTAACACTTCTTCGCCACCAGTGTATGACTATTAAAAATAATAAAATTGTTAACCTAAAAAAGTTACACTAAAGACAGAATATTATGGTTCAATCTCTTTTTTATACTAAAGACAGAATATTAAGAAATACATGGCCATGGTCTCATGAACTTCTCCTAGAGCCAAGGTATAGAATTCCACAAGTGCATGTTTCTTAACTACCACAAAGCAAAAGGTCAATGTAATACTGTGTGCGGACTCCTGTGACAGACACCGAAGACATTTCTCTCACTGGTGGCAAATATCTAAGAAATCTCAATACATTTTTGGCACAGTAAAAATGTGTTCACTTATATCCTGACATGAAAACTTGCACTTGTCATAAACATAGTTATTCAAACACAATAAAACAGTCAAGTCAACAAGTCATCAACTCCGAGAGCACTGAAACACAACATAGAAATCAGTCATACAGTTCTCTCACTGCACATTCATAAAACAATAGAAAATTATTTGGGCTTAAATTCTAGCAATATTGCTTTATGTATATATATTTTGTTACAACCATTTATATTACAACCATTTCAATGCCTGACAACATCATTTAGGCATGATTAGTACCTAGAAATTAACCCATTTGTAACCAGCCTGTTTTGGACCTTAGTGATCAAACATTTTTTTTTATGTTTTAATTGTCACATTCCAAGAGCTATAATATTTTTATTTTTCCATCGATGTTGCCAAATGGAGGCTTGTTTTTGCAGGACAAGTTTTAATGGCACCATTTTGGGGTACACCTTACTGATTAGCTTTTATTACCGTATTTTTCGCCTTATAAGATACACTTTTTTCCAAACAAAGTGGGGGAGAAATGGCTGTGCATCTTATAAAGCGAATACTAGTAAGCGCTTCCATTATGGAAGTACTCACTAGTATGCATTAGGTGCCGTGAGTGGGGAGTGAAGCACTGCAAGTGTTTCCGGTACTCATCCTCCCTGGTCTTCCTTCCTGGGGCCGGCGTTGCACTGTCCTGAGCTTGTACAGTGTCAGGACGTAGTGCACGCACTATGACCTGACGCTACACGCAGTCAGGTAACAGTGCAGCGCAGGCCGGAGAAGACATCGGAGCGCTGCCGGAGATGGAGAGGAGCCAGTGCGCAGGAGAGGCAAGAGGAGTTTCTTATTTTACTCTGGGTCTGATGGTCTGGCAAGGAACTCTGGGGGGTCTGACAATGAGGGCTGATCTGAGGTCTGATTGGGGTCTCACATTAAGGGCTGATCTGAGGTATCATGGGGGTCTCACATTGAAAGCTGATCTGAGGTCTGATGGGGGTCTCAAATAAAGGGCTGATCTGAGGTCTGATGGGGGTCTGACATTGAGGGCTGATGGGATTCTGATATGGAGGGTTGATATGGGGGTCTGATGTGATGTGATGTCCTGATATGGGGGTCTGATCCAATGTCCTGATATTTATGGGGGTCTGATCTGAGGATCTGATATGAGGTCCTCCTCCTCTAAAACCTGGGGTGCATCTTATAATCTGGGTGGATAGGAAAAAAAGCAATACTGCCACAGAGCTTTTACATTATAAATTTAAATTTTTAAAGTGTTCATTTTTCGCCATTAAATAACATAACTTTATTCTCTGGGTCAATATGATTACAGCAATACCAAATTAGTATAGGGGGCATTTATCATTTTTGATCTATTTGGAGTCAGAAACTTTTAAGTTTGTCTTCAAATTTATGATTTGGTGCAGGGTAATGGTAATTTTGTCGCTATTTAAATTTTTTTTCATGTTATTGCTGTATGAATTTATGCCAGGGTGGTGACAGGCATAAATATTTGGCTTTTTTTGTCACACAAGCTTCATAAACTTTCGGAAGAGGCATTAGGTTGTGCAGATGACCGAATGTCACAAAATTTTGCGTAAAAATAAACGTGCACCAAAATGTGCAACAAGTTTCTCCCACACATTTCATAAATGTCCACCATAGTAACACCGCTTAAAAAAAAAAAAAGAAAATGTTTTAGCATCCCTACATCCCAAGACCCATCTTTTTTTTTTTTCTTTCTACATAGCTGTGTGGGTGCTTCATTTTTGTGGAATGACTTGTTTTCATTGGTATTATTTTTAGTTATTTTTATATTTATATATTAGTTCCACAATCTTTCCCTGTATTTGTGAGTAAAAGCGAATATAGGATCTTCTGATCGCTTCTATAATACACTGTACTGCTATGCCGTACAGGGTATTATACTGTCAATACTCCGGCACAGCCCAGGCAATCAGACCTGGGGGGTCTTCATTGGACACCTGGCTGACATACTCAGACCCCACAATCTTGTTTGCGGCAGTGCTGATGGCTGAGAGGATCCACCTCCCTCTTATTCACTTAAATGCCACTTTTGCCATTGACCGTATCATCTAAGGGTTTAAACTGCCCAGATAGGCTCTTCTGCCAATCCTGGCTGTTACTGCAGCAGCCCGGCTTCCATTTGATCCATGCACCGCTTAGACTAGACCGCCATAAAAAGACCTCCGTATAAAGCATATTGGCGGTCATTAGCAGGTTAAATAAGTAAAGAAAACATGAGACCATGTGATTCCTGGATTTAGTTTGTGTTTATTGAGATAAAAGGGATCTTGAAATTACTTTGTATAGTGATTAGGACTTTTCCGTATGAGATAACCACTCCCTAATATATGAAATGTCTTGTGGCAGATTTTCAGTCATGCATACTAACCATCTTCTTTGAGAAGACCACCCCTCTAGAACATGACTTTTCAATGCAATTTTAGGTGGACAGCTCAAAGATGTTCCTTTGTATATTCTGGAACTAGAAATTATGCATGGATGCTTATGCAAATACAGATTTAAAAAAACATGTAATCACTGAACACAAACACAGATAATGTGTAACAACCATAGAGCTCACCAAACCTAGAAAAAATTGCCAAATACTCAAACACCTATACAAAATAGTAGAGAAAGTATTGCAAAAAATGAATGTCAGCCAATGGATTCCTAGCCCACAGACACCACCGATCAAATGTATAATTGAAGAAGGTGAGAGCACTGCAGATTTATTATTACTCACTATATAGCGCTGACATATTCTGTGCTTTATATACACTATCATCACTCACAGTATGTCTTCGGAGTGTGGGAGAAAACTGGAGTATCCAGAGGAAACCCAAGCAAACATATGAGGACTGCAGCAAAAGCAAGGCACCAGTGCTTACCACTGAGCAACCACGCTGCCCATGCAATTGTGTTTTTATTCACCTTAAACACACATACAACAATTGTTTCTTGTCACTGACTAGACTACCATACATATCAAATGGTAAGCATGCAACCATACCTAGGTGAGTTTATTGTGTGCAAAATGACTTTTAAGTCACTTATATCATAGTCTATTTTAAAATTAAAGGGGCTGTTGAGAACTTTTATATTGATGGCCTATCCTCAGGATAGGATATCAATATCAGATAAGCAGGGTCCAATACCCTGCATCTCTGCCAATCAGCTGTTTTATTGTAGCATCTGATTCCAGAAGTAGGTGCCAGAACTACACAGAAAAATCCACTGTGTGGTGGACTGAGCTGGTTCTTGCAGTGCTGCGTCCATTTACTTCAATGGAAGCAATGCTGAAGTTACCAGCTCAGTCCACTATACAATGGATAAAGCTGTGTAGTTCCAGTGCCTACTTCTGTTACCAATACTAACCTGAAACAACTGATTTGCGAGGGTGCAGGGTATCCTGAGAATAATTGATCAAAATTCTAGACAACCCCTTTAAGACTGGGTTTATATGTTGCAGTATTGCACCAAAAAAGCCAATTACTGAATGGCAAAACCACATGTGCTTGCTTGCTGTGTTTTGCCTAAAAAATGTGTTTTAAAAATGTAATGCAAAACTGTGGCAGTTTTGGCACATAGTAATTACATAATAAATAATTCAATGTGTTAACCCAGCCTTATTTGCTATAAAAATAAAGTGATAATTATAATTGCCATTAATTCTGATAACTGGTATCTGACACAATAGCAAAAGCTATATTCGCTTTTACTCACAAATACAGGGAAAGGAAGGTTTATTTAACCTGCTTCCTGAGAATGCTGTAACCAAGGGTTCTCCAGCCACCACCTTCCCCACTCTGTTTTCGATATAGGTGAGGGTACTAGTGGTTGGACCCACACCTATCAGACAATGGGGACATATCCTAGCGATTGTCTCAGATGAGAATACACCTTTTAGAAGCAGCAAGAAGTTAACGCTTCTTTCATTAGCAGGCTGCATTGCAGGCCCAGCATGGCCATTCAACTGCTGTATGGCGGCCGCCAAGTGTGACAGCATACTAACAATAGTTAGATGAAAATGCTTAAATGAATTACTCCAGATACTTAAACCCACTCTCCCAGCCAGTAGCATCAAGCGAGCTTGCATCCTTGAGTGAGATGTAAATTTAATCCATTTAAAATAATGTCCCAGTATTGATCTTTTTTGCTCAGAATCAGTATCTGCCTATTGAAGGGAGTCTGTCCAGGATTTACTTTTAAACCAGGTACAATGCTTTGTAGAGCTAGCTCAGCTGAATGAAGTTGAATCAATCCATATGCAAAGGAGTAATTAAGTGCACCAAGGGCGGACCAGAGCCACTCTGTGCACCCTTACTGCTCCCTCTTCATCTGTCGGCTCCTGTCTCCCCTTTTTGATTGACCAGGCCAGGCAAGGTGACTATGCAGGAACCCAGCCCAATCAATCAAGAAGTAAGAAGGACAGGTAGGAACACTTTTATGCTTACTGCTTTATTCCATATGTGTCTCTTCATGTCTTCAATAGGAATCTACAAAAAAGAAAAATCATGGAATGAAAAGGCATGTCCAAGTTTTTGACTACTGCTTTAACTGCTCTTTTGCATATGGATTAAAAGTACCTCAGGGGCTGCACAGGGGCCCAGTGCGTGAGGGGGGCCCATGAGAGGTTCGGTGGCAGGGAGAGATGAGCGCTTCCATTGTGGAAGAGCTCATCTCTCTATAGTCATCTGTATCGCCGTCCTCAGGACAGCGATACAGATAGATGCTGCAGGGGAGGGAGAGGCGTCTGCCCGTTCCTCTGATAGGCTGCAGGCCTGAGCTGTACAGCGCGGGACACAGGCCGGAAGAGGCCTGCATCGCCTGGCTGAAAGCGGCAAGGAGGTAAGTATAGGTGTTAATTTTTTTAATTACGCTTTACTAGGGGCCCTATCTGGACATCTGCTGGGGGCCCTATGTTAAGTACTGGCACATATGGGGGGCACTATTGAGAAGGAACACAATGGGGGCCCTATTTTAAATACTGGCAGACATGGGGGGGTTATGTTATGTAATGGCACACATGGGGGCACTATGGAGGGGGAGGAGCACTATGGGGCCCTATCTAATATACTGGCACACATGGGGGCACTATGGAGGGGGATGAGCACTATGGGGGCCCTATCTAATATACTGGCACTCATGGGGAGTACTATGGAGGGGGAGCAGCAATATGGGGGCTTTATCGTATATACTGGCACACATGGGAGCACTATGGAGGGGGAGGAGCACTATGGGGGCCCTATCTAATATACTGGCACACATGGGGGCACTATGGAGGGGCAGGAGCACTATGGGGGCCCTAATCTAATATACTGGCACACATGGGGGGCACTATGGAGGGGGAGGAGCACTATGGGGTCCTATCTAATATGCTGGCACACATGGGGGGCACTATGCAGAGGGAGCGGCAATATGGGGACTTTATCATATATATATGGCACACATGGGGGCACTATGGAGGGGAGGAGCACTATGGGGCCCTATCTAATATACTGGCACACATGGGGGCACTATGGAGGGGGAGCAGCAATATGGGGCTCTATCGTATATACTGGCACACATGGTGGGCACTATGGGGGCCCTATCTTATATACTGGCACACATGGGGGGGCACTATGGAGAATGGGGGAGAGGAGCACTGTGGGGGCATCTCCTGGGGCCCTATCTTATATACTGGCACACATGGGCGGCACTATGGAGAAGGGGGGGATCACTATGGGGTCATCTACTGGGGACTCTATCTTATATACTGACACACATGGGGGGCACTATGGAGAATGGGGAGAGGAGCACTATTGGGGTAATTATATAGGGGCATTATACTGGCACACATTATGTGGACATTTTATACTGGCACATTGTTAGGCACCATGGGGACAAGAAGAGGTGCACTATTGGGGCACGATATAGGAGTATTTTATACTGGCGCAAATTATGGCACTATGGGGACCTTCGCTCAACTGGGGTCGCTACGACAGTTTTTTGGGCACACAGTAGGGGGCATTAACACACATTATTAGGGCACTATGGGGACATTGGCTCTACAAGGGGCATTAAAAAGAGGTATTATTTTATACTGGCACACAACAGGGGATTTTTATTTTTACTGTTACGCATTGTAAAGAGAATTATTACTACGGGGGCATTATGGTGGGCTTTATTACAGTTGAGGGAATATAAGGAACATGAATAGTAGTATTAGCACTATGGGAGCGTTATTACTTCTGGGACACAGTAGGGACATTATTACTGTTGGGGCACTATTACTACTACGTGTTGTCTGGTAGATAATGATTTCTATTGGTGGGACTTTTGGGAGCACTATTACTGTGGGGGGCACCCTGGCACAGTATCCGCTTCGCACAATTATTTTAGGGGAACATTATGTTTACACTGTTAGTGTTGGGGACACTGTTTCCTGGGTGCAGTTATTTTTAGGACACTGTGTGGCAGTAATTATTAAAGAAGATCTATCTGTGTGTAACTAGTATAGGGAGCACAGCAGGCACATTATTGGTGTTGGCAGGATGGGGTGTTCAGAAGGTGGGAGGATGATGGAAAACTAGGAAACTAAGATGTCTGTCTGTCAAACTCTGCAGAGACTATATATGGCTGAAAGAAATCATCATGGCGGGTGGTCTGAAAGGAGAAGATGAGGACAGAGAACATCTACATCTAAGGAGACATCACTGGATGTAAGAGGTATGTGGACCTGTATTAGGCTACTTTCACATCTGCGTTAGTGATTCTGGCAGGCAGTCCCAGCAGAGAATTGGCTATAATGGGGTCCGGCAGAGATCTGGCGACAATCTGGCAAAAATGCAGAGAATCAGTGGGACACGAACAGCTGCGTGCTGCGGTTTGGGTCCAGCTGATTCCTTGCATTCTATGCCATATCAGGTGGCCTGAGCATAGAGCTGCAGGTGTGAAAGTAGCCTTACCCTGTATATTTTGTATTGCTGTATGTAATGTTAGGACGGAATATGTTAGGTTGAAAATTTGGCTTGGGGAGGGGGCCCAGGCACATTTTTTGCACAGGGGCCCTCTGATGTCTGTGTCCGCCCCTGAAGTACCTTGTTCTGTAAAATGAAGCCAGTGAGCAGAATTATTACATTCAGCTAAGCTAGGCCTACAAGGCATTGCCTCTAGTTTAAAGGGGTTCTCCGGGAATCAAGAAAATGAAAATACGTAAATATTACTTTATTATAAATATATTCCCAAATACCTTTCATTATTTATAATGGCTCGTTTTGTCTGGGGAGCAATCATCAGGGGAAACAAAATGGCCACCGTCCCATTAGTTCACATAAAACCTGTCCTAATCACACAGAAGGACAAGTTACTTCACAACATTGAGGTAGGGAGCTGCCTCATCCTCCTCTCTACTTCTCAGAGATTATAATCCTGAATACAGATTATAAGAACTTTAGCTGAATCTCTGGGGAATTTAGTTCATGAAGAGACATGAAGTACAGAGAGGACAGACAGGACAGAATGTGGTAATGTGGGGCTGTGGTAATGGAGACTGTAAACAAGTGCTGCTGCTCATTAGCCACACCCCCACCCTCCTTTCATGTTTCCTCATCTTTTCCATTCCCACAGAGATTCACCTGTATTCAGGATCACGATTCCTGACAGGCAGAGCAGAGAGGAGGATGAGGCAGCTCTTTACCTCAGTGATGTGAAGTAACTTGTCCTGCTGTGTGATTAGGACAGGTTTTGTGTGTACTAACAGGACGGCGGCCATTTTATTTCTCCTAATGATTGCTCCTGAGACAAAATGAGCCATTATAACTGATGAAAGGTATTTGGGAATATATTTATTATAAAGTAATATTTAAGTATTTTTATGTTCTTAATTCCTGGAGAACCCCTTTAACTGTGAGCTTCCTGGTGACAGACTCCCTTTAAACTATAAGATACTCCATTTTTGCTTTCTTGATAACCATACCAATTCATATAGCACCTCTATTCTTTTTTACAATACAAAAGGCACCAAGTATAGAAAACAGTACTGTAAGAACACCATGTTTTAATTTGTCCAAAAAGATAGATATGATTTTTTCTAAAGCAGATGGCAGATGCTTCTTCTATTTACTATGATTGTATAATGCTATCTGTCCAAGGAATGCTGCTCTTTACACGCCAAAGAAACTGACATTTATTTTACACTTAGTGGAAGTAAGGTAAATTCAGCAGTCCTACATTCAAGTTACCAAGGACACTTGTAGTCATTTTCTTAACTGTCCTTGACAGTGTCCTCATTAAAGAAGCTAGCGTTAATTAAGGATGAAAATAGCCACATTTTTCTAGAATCCAGCTTGGCCACATAATAGGTGTCTTCTTTTCTCTTTTTCTGCTATATAAAGGGTCATCCATGTTACAAATGTTGCCTTGATGACACATAAACATCTGGAGCATGCAATTGTGTGTGAATTGGATGAATGAAGCCAATGCTGACAATGTTGTAAAATGTTTTCAGACCCACCGTTTCTTAAAGAAGCTTTTATGCTTTGATTAGTATCACTGTTTAATTGACAGCCTCTCCAGTTACTTAATTATTTTGGAAGGTAAGGCAGACAGCAAGGAAATGAATAAGATTCAATGAATAAATTCCCCTTGCCGTGGAAACAAATGAGAGAAATTGGCAGAAAATAAAAGTGTTCTGAATCAAACAGAATGATCTCTGCATTGGCCATATAAATGTCATTGGTATAAAATCTGAAGAGCTACGTAAATTAAAATAAAACTCAAAAAGTATATTAATGTAATACAGGACAGAAAATGTAATTTGCTTTCCTAAAATGAAATAAAATGAGTAGGCATTGCTTAAAATTACAACTTAGCTGAGTCTCTGTTACATTAAAATAGCCATCACACTTGTCCATATGGGCGTTCTCATTTTCAGCTAAGGGTGTATATGTATTATATGGACAATAAATGTCTGATAGATCTGGGCCCCACCTGAGATCCAAACCTATCACTAGAATGGAGCCCCCTGACTCCATCTGTTTTCTGTAACTCCTATTTACTTGTATAGGAACTACAGAAATGAGTAGCATGGCACACTTGGCTGATTCCAAAGTTCTGACCACGTCTGGTTATCACATCCTGGTGGAATGAGGTGGGGGCACCATTCTAAGATGGGAATACCATTTTAACTCTGTGTCTATAGAAGGCTTAATATTTAGGGCTTGGTAACACTACCGTAATTGAATCACCAGCAGCCTTCTCAACTGTGAATTAGACCTGATGCCAAATTCTCATGCATGTTTTCAAAATTTATTTCCAAAAATGTAAATTTATTGTATTGTAATTTGTTGCAGAGTTTTGGCTTGGATTTTTAGTGCAAATGCAAGATATGTAGGCCATTCGCCACATGTAAACTTGGCTTCTTTTTCTCTTCACAACAGATTCATGAGCAAACTAGAATTTATAATTAAAAGGATACAAAAGCTTTAAGCCCAAGCGTAAATCAGCTACATTGATCGGCAACACTTTTTCTTGGTCATTAGTGATACAAATGCTACAATCATACTGCACACTGATATGTGGACCAATACAAACATATGATATCCCCCAGTACAGTTTCCCATGGTTAAGAACCTTTAGATTGTGGGAAACATTCATATTGATTGCAGGCATCATACTCTTGCATATCAATAAGGTTGACACTTTAGCTATGGATCATAGAGATGGATCACCTTTGTTAAATCCCATCATCTGCTTAAGTCCCAGAGCAAAGTAAAAACATTTGTGAGTGGCCACCTGCAGCTGTTGAAATAAGATGTGTAGTTGCCATTCTTGTGGATGTTGGGTAATAAAACCTGGATCCAGGACTGTGTAAAAGCGATTACATTTGGGGTGATGTACTCTGGCAGCTGGCACGCATTCTGTCTGATGTTACTTCATGGCTTGTAAAATCTATTCCTTTAGAAACACAGTGGCAAACTTTGTAGTTCAAGCTTGTACTTACATCATGTGCCATGCAGATCTGAAGCCAGCGCTGAACTGTTCTTAAATCTGTGCAGTTGTTATACAGATAATATAACAGACTTCCTAGCATGTGCAAGAGTTCTTTCAGAGGATTAACATGCGGGCCACATGGACCATATGCATTGGCATCAAACATCCATATGACCTGTATGTGTATTTTCTTTTTTAATAAAATAGGTAAAACATATAAACATAAAGGATAATCTAAACGGAGGGAAAGGTACATTGGGTTTGTTATCACTATCGCAAATTAATATTTTAATTTTATATGTATAAAAAATATTTTAATTATAAAAAAACTAGGGAAACATTTTATTTTTATGCACTTATTTTTTTTTTCCTAGCATCTCCACCACATTTTCCTTGTCAGAGTAGCGGAACTGCTACAGTACAAGAGAAACTATTTTAGAATCTAGGGGTAAAGCTATGACATAACTGTCATTTAGCGCTCTTTTGGCTGAAAGCTATCTCTCCAGATTACTCCATAGACATGCATGCTCTGCTCAGCCAAATATACATGTGTTGTTAATGGAAAAAGGAAGACACTACTGGCAGCCGCTTATCTCTCCGAGAGCAAAAGGATCCAGCGTGTTTAAATATAACTTTTCTCCTGGATATATGCAGTCAGGGGACAGTCCGAAGGCCTCCAATCACATTAAATGGTCATCAAAACCTGCCAAAATCAGTGGGTTTGCAACATACATCTAATGCGTATGGTTTTGATGTTACTATACATTAACTTATATTTTTCTCTGCATAATATTTATTTTGTGTATGTCACACCCAAAACTAATACCTGATGAGCTTTATGTGTCTGTTTCATTCATGAATAGTGCAATAGTGCAAATGCAGTTACACTTTAAGCATACATGCACCTTGGAAATCTTCATTAGGTTGACACCACTTTTAATGACAGGAATCAACATAAAATGTAAAGGTGCAGGCCAATTATCGGGAACAAAACGCTCATTCCTGATAATCAGCCCATGTAAAGGTCCACTGATCACCCAATGGACGAGCTAAACACTCATTCATCAGGTGCGTTCACTGTTTATACAGCACATTAAAAGGGTTGTCCAAGTTATGAAAAATATATATAGCACTGTAAATCTGATGGGCAGCAATATATAACTAAGTTCAGCAAGTTTTAGGCAAAAAAAAATCTATATTTTCTCATTTCCCTGGTTCTCTTCTGGCCTTTGTTTACATGCAATAACAACAATCTCAGCCCCTCCCCCCTTCTCTGCAAAGGCAGTGAATACAAGTGCTGAGTTGTCTGCCTGCTGGAATACTCAGCAGCATGTTGTATGTGTAGGACTACAAGTCCCAGCTGTACAATGACACTGCTGATATATACAGGAATTTCTCCTTACCTGTTCTTGTACAATACAGTTCCTCTACAGCTCCTGTGCCCAGCATTTGTCTCCTCTCACTGCTGCAGCTACTATTTGTTGTAAAGCCTTGAGCCCTCAGTGTGTTCTGGCTGAAGGGGTTAATGTTTTATCTGAAGGAATCCAGGGAGAGAGCAGATAGCAGCCCGGCAAAGAAAGGGGGCATGGCCAGTGACGTCTCGTGTACAGACTGTTATCTGAACTCTGAGGCTTGTACACGAAACATTACAGACCAGGGAGATAAGGTGACATTACAGGTCATGTGACCCTCAGTCAACTCTGAGAAACCAGCAGCTTTAGAAACACAAAGTATATGGGAAAGTTGTTATACCTGACAAGTTAGAAACATATAAAGAACAAAAAAATAACTCGGACAACCCCTTTAAGTCATCATTTCTGGGCAGCAGATGATGCTGTGCGAACAACAAACTGCTTTCCAGAAAAAAATAATCTGTATAAGGACGAGCGACTATAGTAGCCGACACTTGGCCCCATACAATAGAGGGCATTACCTCCACCCACGAGCACGCAGTTCCTTCCCAATAATTGCCTGCTTAGTCTACACTTGTAAATGAGAGTTAAGACAGGAAGACAACTATTCATCCATAAAATATTGAATGAAACCACCTAGACCTTTGGTCACTGATCCAACATTTGCCTGAACCTATACATTCCCCAATTTATTGATTAGGCAGTTTTATATAGGCAGTCATCTTTTGGTTTTATTGTGTGCTGTAAGTTATGGTTAGTTAACAGTTAGTTGCGGCGCAATCTGCAACTTTTCCCCCGCTCACGCTAGGTCTAAAAAAGTGGGCATGGTGTGGGTAGGGAGGGGGATGGGTCAGCAGACCCGTCTCATTTACCATTTTCTACACTGTTTCAGGCAAATCGGAAGCTGTCTTACATTTGGAAGCGGCGCCTCTTCATAACTTCGGAGATCGACCACCAGAGCAAGGGTTTATTAAGATCAGTATCTAAAACTCTGGTCTTAATAAATGACCCCCTATATATACATATAAGTATATTTAGAATAACAATAGGTATATAGTTAAAGCGTACAATAACAAAAGTTATATATTTTGTTTTACTTTGTTGCATTTGATTTGTGTTTGGGTATCCTGGGAGAAGCAGGATGTTGTCACTTCATTGAGATAATCACCTTCCATATTCTAGCAGTTACATAAAGCTTTTAGTGCTCATGTTACCAAAGACAAAAAGGAGGCTTAAAAGCTGTCAAAGAAAAAAGCAGAGAGGATTTTGTCTTTCCATTTGTATTATGATAGTGCTGTCATGGTCCGAAAGACACTCAGAAACCACAAACACAGTAATTTGCTGCTTCATACATGCGGCAGTAGACCACAAAAGCTTTAACAGACATGATACACAGTGTAAAGCACTTAAATGAATTCCACTTTACACTTAAATACTATCCTTTAAAATATACGAAGATACCTGTATATAGTGAAATATATGGAAAAAAATAGTAGTTTCTTTTTTGCAACTAGCAAAAGAGATTTCAATCTATTGTCAAACTAACAAAAAATTTGAATCTATGCTTAATGAGAAAATAAGGTCGGTTTTACACAGGCATAATGCAGCCATATTTTAGCATTCATATTACAGCCTTGACACCAGGACTCCCTCAGTTTTACTGAATCAGTATAATCAGGAGGAAGGGGTTGTAGCTAGGGATGAGTGAACCCAAGGAAGTTTGGGGTCGCCTGGTTCGGCCGAACTTCAGGTCAAAGTTCGGGTTCGGGACCCGAACTTGACCAGAACTTCATCCCAAACCCGGACCCCATTCAAATCAATGGGGACCCGAACTTCCCTTTATTATTTTCCGTTATAACATGGTTATAACGGAAAATAATAGCATTCTTAAGGCAGAATGCTAAATAATGCGATCAACGTCATCGCGCTTACCATGTGGTGAGCGCGGTGACATCACCGCATATCATTTTGCAGGTCCAGAAAGAAGAAGAAGAAGAAGAAGAAGGAAGACACCGGCTGCACGATCAAGTGGACAAGGTGAGTTTTTTTAAAATTATTTTTAACCCCTAGAAGGCAATTTTATTTAGCAATCTGCCTTAAGAATGCTATTATTTTCAGTTATAACCATGTTATAACAGAAAATAATAAAAAATTAACCAAACACCAAACTCGAACCTGAACTTTTGTGAAAAAGTCCAGGTTCGGGTTCGGGTAACTTTGCGGTTCGGGTTCTCTCAACCCTAGTTGTAGCTGCATTATGGACAATAAATGTGAATGTATTCCCATCTGAAACAGCTAGTCACAAATCTGATGATTATGATCCCCAGCAGGTGTCAGTTATCAAACCTTCAAATGTCCAAAGAACAATGAGTTAAAGAAAAATGTTTGAAATTACATTAGTCAGTGTATTTTTACCATTTCATATTATATGCATTAGATATCAGTTTTCAGGGGTGGAGCAATCACATTCTATGATATGTCAATCAAGCACATGGTAGAACTTTTATAGTAGAAATCCAACCAGTGGCTCCCAAAGTCTTAAGACTGAGAGGAAGGACACAAAAAAGAAGAAATGGGTTTCGTTCATAGTACAGATAAGCCTGTGTCTCAGAGGTCATCTCCCCATCCTATTATTTTATGTTTTTTAATGAGCTTGTTTAGGAGAAGAAAAAAAATAACTTTTTTCACCCAGAAACACTCTTGTCCTTTGGCTACATCTGGCATTATGGCTCTGTAACACTTTAGGATGAGATGTACTGTAATATCAGTCAATGGATAAAAATATCACTGTTTCTGGAAAAAGCTGACCCATTGGAGAAATCTTTTGGTAGATCAAGGTACACTTTCAATGCTGTCAAGACTCTTTCCTTTTTCTTCCTGTGAGTTCAGTGCCAATTTTTCCTTGATTGTGTAATGTGAGACAAACTGATTACAAAGGATGAACTGCTTAACAACGTTGTTGTTGTTAGGTAGTGTGAACTAAGCAACCAGATTGTCAGATGTTCAGTTCACTTTTGGATTGGCATCAACTGAAATCACAACATTTAAGCTCTAGTATCAGTCAGATTTTTCTCCGAGCAAAGTTTGCCAGAAGTGAAACCATCATGTAATGGCATTGCAATTTCTTTTAGGGGCTAATGGAGGTAATAGAACATAAGAGGTCTGACAATAAAGTTCACAAACTCTTTGCGGTAAAAGTGCTACATACCTCATTGTTGAATTTCACTTTGGTTGCCTTTTAAAGCTCATTCACGTTTGAAGCAATTTTATAACTCATTTTGTGGAAAGGCCTTGACCGTTTCTGTTGTATTACCTTTGATTGATATCATCAAAATACCTTACCTTCAATATTTCCTTTGTCTTTGGGACCAGAAAAAAAGTAATTGGGTGCTAGAACAGGTGAATAGGCAGTGTATTTCAACACAATTATTTGTTTACTAGCCTAAGAACTCCCTCACAGACAGTGCCATGTGAGCAGTTGTGTTCACAAACAATTCAGGCCATTTCTGTTTTCATGCAGTCTTTTCAGTACTTCAGAATAGTAAACTTGGTTGACTCTTTGGCCAATTAGTACAAATTCATAGTGAACAATCCCTCAAATTTTAAAGAAAGTTACCAATATTGGTAATAAGATTTTTTATTTGAACTGGTAGAACTTTTGTAGTCAGGGAGAATTTATAGTCTTCCATTGTGCACTTCATTTCAGAATTTTTATTGGTAGACCCATGTTTCATCACATGTAATGACATGGTCCAAAACACCATCTTGCCTCTTCAAAAGGTCTTGGCAATTTTTTACTCTCCTTTGCTTATGTTTATTGGTTAGCATTTGGAGACCATTTTTGAACAGACCCTCGTCATGCCAAAATTTTCAGATAAGGTTTTCCTTACTGTTTTATTGATTACTTGTTCTGTTATGCTAATGACAGCAAGCTAATGCTTTTCTTGCACAATTTGACTTACTTTTAAAATGTTTTTTTTTGTTAGATCTTCTTGTTTTTGGCCGTCCCTATCCCCATTTAAAGCATTATCCCCATGAACTTGCAATAACATCTCCCTGATTTCTCTTCCACTATTGCCAAGTTTAAGAAGAATTTTTTTTATCACTGTTCATATCTCTAATTCAGGCTCTGACATTCTTGCCAAAGGATACATAAACACACAGAGGTTTTTGTGGGTCTACAAAAACACAGCAGTAAAAGTTGATATGACAAGGATATGAAACCATACTGGACTTTCTGTATAGTGCCGCCCCAACAAACTCACGGTGGGGAGTTTGTGAACTTCAGACCTTGTATATTTGTGTGTGATAACAGAACCCTAGCTGCATATATTCTAAGTTCCTAACATATTTAACATAGATGTAGGGAGCACTTAAAAAAATTCTCCCATTTGCCAGCTAAAAATTTTGACAGCCAGAGATCAGCACATTCAAATGAGTTGTAACAGAAACTATTTTAGGAAATCACAGTATGTATATAGATTTAATGAATTCAATATCCGCATATAGTAAGGTCCACAGAAATGTATAATTTCCTACGTTATTGGTGTTGCAGGTATGGCAAATGAGACTATGTATGTAATCCTACAAATATTTTTGAGAATTTGTAGATTCTATGATACTCACAGCTCTTCACCCTCTATAGACAATTCACAGTAATCTCTGTCAATTTTGTGACAGCAACTCATGCAAGATCCTTAGCATCTTTGTTTTCTTGATACCTTCAGGCCGTGGCGGTGCACTCTATGGTAATCCCAGGCAAAGTAAATGTTGAAAATGTTTCTAATCCTTGTGTTTGCCTTTCTTCAGCAATAACATTCAATAAATGACTGAGCTTTGTTTTTAAGAGCCTCTGGCAGGTACTTGTGGCACATTTTATCAACAATAGCTAATGATCTCAACAATTAAATATAGTCAAACAGTCCTTTACAGAGGTTGTCCAACAAGTAAATAATGATTTACTCTTTTATATCACACAAAAAAGAACAGTTTTTCAGTCAGAACCATTTTAAAACAATGCTGTGTCTAAATAATGCTGTCACATACAATGATGTTTGAACACTTCAGAATTTTTATATTTCTGCATACATTTGATCCAAAACTACATCAGATTTTCACATAAAGCCTAAAAGTAGATAAAGATAATCAATTCAAATGAATGAGTCAAAAATACAGTATTACTTATTGAGGAGAATGATCCACTATTACATGTCTGCGAGTGGCAAAAGTATTCAAACAGCTCATTGCAGTATTTGGTGTGAAAGAAAGCAAACATGGCTAAAACTACAAAACTACAAGAAACCACAATGCATTTGCACAAACATAACTATCTAAACTAAAGCTATATTTCCAATACAAAATGAATATTGGCTGTTTTTAATTGGTGCAGTAATTGGCTGTAGTCTGTCGTCCCTAAATTCAGAGGCCTGCTGATACAAAGAGAAGAGTCATACTGCAAATACAGTACACATGTGGAGCTTCCTTTCCCTAAATCAATTTTAGGCTGGTTAGTACAGAAAAATGTGTTAGTGAAGGTTCCCATTCAGAATGAGGTCACCTTGGCATGGTGGATGGGCACAAATAATACTGATGAAAATATATTTGCTAAGTACCTCATATTCATTTTGTATAATGAATATACTATTAGTCCATATATTCTATGTTGGCAGAGTGCTGTTGCATTGTGTTTTCTCGTACTTTTGTACATTTAGCCATGGCAACACGCAACTGCACATTCACCTCATTTTACAGGTTGTGCTAACTTTGTTGTTTGTTTTAGATAAAACAAGTCACCTGATTGTCATCCCATTGATTGAAAACACCTGATTCTAATTTCACCTTCACATTATCTGCAAATCTTAAAGGTTCACATACTTTTGCCACCCATAGACTTGTGATATTGGATCATTTTCTTCAATAAACAACTACCAGGTGACATAATACAATATGATATGATGAAAAACATTGTGGGCTACTGTTTTGTATAGCCTGTATCATAAATGAAAAAGTAAGCATACAGGAAGTAGCAACAAGACAAGCAATAGAATCAGGCTTTCCTTCTATAATGAGAAATGAATGAGTTGGGAATGAAAGGAAATTTCAAACAAATCAGTACATGTAACATTCATTTATGAAGCCCCCAACAAACAAACTTCAGGACAAGGAATTGAGGAAACAAAACAATTTAACTGAAGGAAGATAATGAAAAACGTATGGAAGTGGATGTATAGAGACCATACAGTGGTAATTGTGCGTGCTCAAGCTTTCATTGACCTCTGGAAGTTGGAGGAAGTAATCCTGTCCAAACAATGGCAGCTCAGGTTGCATGGGATACGATGATCACAGCTGCATTTGATGCAATCATTGATTGAGTTGCTTCTAACGTCTAAGCATCTAAATGTAACAAGCAGAAAACACAGAAAACAGTCATCCACTTCAGTATAGTCCATCAGTGGACTGCGGTCTAGTACAAATCATAAAAAAGTACATTAGGTATGTCAATCTGTGAAACTATTTGATTTAGCAAGTGCCAAGTGACACGGGTGCCCACATTGGACACGGGAGCCAAAGAAACAGATAGCCTTTTTGCAGATATTACAGAGTAGGCAGCACAGACCCTCAACTGCCTGGCTACAGAAATTCGCTAAGAACAATCCATAATGAACTAAACTGAAGACTTAAAGAGGTTTTCCATTTCCAAAGGTTTTTTACTATTTTGCCAACATGTCCACTATGTTTTAAAAAGATCAATATAAAGTCTTGCTTGATTTCAATAAAACTGCAGGGCAAACCTTATGCTATTAGGTACATTGGCATCTAATCTCAGATGAGTTGGGGTCATAACCAAAGTGCTTTATTCAATATAAGTGAAACTAATAAATACAAATAAAAATGTATATCTGTGAAGCCTTCCTTAGTAGTTAATATTATGAGAGGAACAGATTTGAATGCACAGCATGACCTTGGAACCCACAACAGAAGGGGTTAGAATCAGCCAGTTCTTCTCAGCTCTCCTAAACTGGTTGTTAAAAACTCTCAGAAATATGATGCTGGTCCAGATACATCTTGAATTGAATGGTACTGCATTTTATCCATGTCTTTAGGACATATATGAAATTCAAAATAAAGACTGCACCTACATGTGCAAGAGAGACTTGCTTTGGCTCTCTGTCCCACCACCATACATATTCTATGCTACTTAGGTGGCACAATGATGTAACCATGCTGTCTGCATTGTTCCACAGGTGCATGGCCAGAACAAGATAGGCTGAGTCTTCATTATTAGCAGACAGTGTGGGAACAGGGGCTGGTGAGTATTTGTCAGTAGTAGCAGTATGTATGTGTGTGTGTTTGTTGTGGGGTGGGGGACTTCAGTAAGGCATAATGGTCAGGGGACATTATGTGGAAGCTAAAACTCTTAGGGGTAATATATGTGACATTTTATGAGGTGAACGGCATATGGCACTGTTCCTAGGGGGCACAGTGCATTACTATTTTATTCAGAGGTACTGTTTATGGTACTATTCTTAGGGAAAACAGTGTATAGTACTATATTATTCAGGGGGACTGTGTGTGGCACTATCCATAGGTAGCACAGTATGTATCACCATTATATTCAGAGGCACAGTGTGTGACACTATTTTCAGGTGGCACTGTAATGGTGTTATTATTTTCAGAGGACACTGTGTGGCATGGTCATTTTCAGGATTCAAGGTGTGAGTCTCTGTTATTTTCAGTAGGCTTAATCTGTGTCGATATTAGATTCAGATAAACATTGTCTTATGCATTTAAATTCAGAGGCACATTACATAAGAGAATTTTATTCAGAGGCACATTACATAAGACAATTTTATTGAGAGGCACATTGTAATGTAATGCAGTTATGCACAGTGCATAACGCAATAATATTCAGTGGCACATTGGTAATACAATTATATTCAGAGACGTGTGGCACTATGAAAAGTAGCCATTGGGGGTGAAGATGTGTTGTAAAACCAAAGAGCTAAAGATTTTTTTTTACTAGCAAACTGCTTAGTGAATTGTGGCTGGGGGAAGTCAGCATGGTGATCTGGATTGGTTGTAGAAGAGAAGAAAATGAAAAAGAAAATAATTTCAGTAAGAACATGACACCACCTGTGACTCACTGAATTTAAATTTTTATCATGCCAAATGTGTCAATTATCATTGAGCCTCTAGTGCAAGTGAATATAAAATTATCAGTAAGTTGTCATGACTAAGAAAATAAGTAAATTCCAAATTATATTTTAAATTCTTGCTGATTCATCATTGCTTTAAAACAGGCTTATTTGACCCTTTAAAGCGAAAAAATAGGATTGCACCTTAAAGAGGAGTTTTTGCCACTCCTGACATGCCTATTTTAATAGCTTCATGCATTCCCCATGTAATAATAATTCTGGAACATCTATTCTAATGGCTCTATGCAGTGCTATTCCTTTATTCTTTCAACTAGTAATTATGAATGAATTGCTAGCAGTCTACAGTAAGGGTACAGAGGGGTGGTAACAAGTTGGGGGGGGGTACCTGCACAGTCTGAAAATGGCAGCACTGATTGGATAGAGTGAGTCTGTGCAGGTACACACCCCCAACTGATTAACCCCCTCTGTACCCTTACTGCAGACTGCTAGCAATTCAATTATAACCTATAGTAGAAATAATAAAGGAATGATGCAACATACAGACATCAGAATAGATGCTCCAGAATTGTTATTACATGGGGAATGCATCTACTAAAACAGGCATGTCAGCAGTGGTCACAGGTCCTCTTTAAATGGCATAGATGCCATAAGACGCATATAGATTAGGAAAAGATGGCTGCTTTCTTCCAGAAACAGCACCATATGTACCTATCTACATGTTGTGTCTTTTATTGCAACTCATCTCCACTGCAGTGAATGGGGCTGAGCTGAAATAACACCTCTGTTTATGATGTGGTGCTGTTTTTGAAAGTCTTTCTTAACCACGGATCCGCAAAATACAGATTTTGCGAGTGCAATCTCTGATTTTTTTTTTCGTTCCCATTACAAGAAATGACTTTTCTTGTATGGAATATGCACAAGAAATGTTCTGTAATTTGTGGAATGGACACATAGATGCATCTTTTTTTTTTGGCTGACCCATTGCAATGAATGGGTTTGTGTGCAATCCGCAAAAAATGCAGATCAGACACAGATACAAAATACGGTCGTGCGTGAGGCCTTCTGGGCACCCTCTGAAAGAGTTTTGTAGAAAGGACAATCTCAGAGAGATAAAAAAAGAACAGAATTGTCTTCAGCACTTGTCCAAGGTACTTAAACCGTTATAATTTTAGCTGCCTACACTACACAAAAATTATATGCATTTACTGAGGTACCTTTAATGTTTAATGAAATATAAATTACACTCTTAGGGAACTTGCCCACGACTGTATGCCCTCCGAGACATACGGTCTGTGAGGAAGCGGCATTGATCGTGCGCACGGGAGCACACAGCATGATTGATTACAATGATGCTGTGCATGTCGGGCAGCCCGCGGGACTATTGTCCCGCACTCATATGATCTTGTGCATACGATCAATGCCGCTCCGGTACATATGGCCCACTCATGGACCGTATGTCTCCGAGGGCATAAGGTTGTGTGAAAGGGTCCTTATAGTTATCAAAAATTGGCATATAGTGCATCAGCTCTGGTTATTTTTTACACTGCAATTATTTTTTACCAATTTATGAAATATTTTCTTTCAGCTATATATTTTTTGAAGAAAATAAAGTATCTTTCCACTGAACACCAACTGTATAGCACCAACTTAATGAAATGTAAACCTAATCCTTATAATAATCAGTAATCAATATGATACACTTATCTTGTTTATCTTAGGGAGAAAATTTGTTTCGTATTGAAGACCCTTGCTGTACAGTTTAATGGACCATTAAGTAAAAACTATATATAAAAATAGAAAAGGAAAAATGACTCAGGAATAACAAATAAACATTAAGCCAAAGTGCAAAAAAAGGAAAGACTAATGCAAGATGTTGTTACAGCCTAAGTAATGACTTTGAACTGACTTTCCAGCAAGTCAAGTGTATTCACTCTCTAAGAACAGCAAACAGAAAGGGTTGCATAGGCCATAATGGTGAATGAAGTAAGAAGCCTTAAAATAAATGTGTCATTTGAGGAGAAACCAGACACACGCACAAATATATTGTTACATTCCCTTGTTACTAGGCAAAGGTTAATGTCTGTTGTTTAATGGTACAATATAGAGTTAGAATAAAATTGAGCAGCGTCCTCTGTGTACATTCAGTAGCTCACTTTGAACATTGTTTCCATTAGCTTAAATGTAACTGAGATTTTAAGTGTTTTTCTAGGGATCATGAAGAGAGACACGAACTCAAAGTCTTAGATCTTAAAATGCTGTTTTCAAATAATAAAAAGTTGTTTTAAATTGGAAATATATTCAATGAAGAATGGTCATGTCTGAATTGTCATAACTAAAATCCTGCCAGGCTACAAAGAAATACATTTATTCTATGTTCTTTGAAGATGGCCAATGTTCCCTAATAGTTATGCCTGTTAACTGGCTTTGGTATTTAACTGACTGAGAGTTCTAGAACTTGAATTTTTTATAGAAGTTGAACAGTTATAGAAGTTACAAAAAGTGATGTCAAATGCACTTAGAATCACAGAATAAGCATCATACTGATACAAAGAAAGGTGCAGACACCCATGAGAGGGGACTAGAGAGGAGGACAGAAGTAGTAGTAGCAATAATGGTGGTAGTGGTTACTCACTGTGGCAGTCCACAATCTGGCACCCCCTTGAGATGTACAGTGATGGGAAGGGTTCACCTTTTCTTCCATATGAGACACACCCTGGTTTTAGGGGTTCCTGCCTAGTGTTATGTGGGGTGCCTTTGTTTGAAATGAGTTTTGAGGTGCAAGGCAGGGTTCCCTGGAGTGTGAGGCAATAAAGAGTCTGGCTTAACAGTTGAATAGTTTTTACTGGCTATAAAAGTTCCAGTATTACAGTCACAGTAATTGTCACAGTTCAGATGATGCATGGACTGGAAGATCTTGCAGTTTTGCAATTCCACAGTTCTTACAGTTCTCACAGTTGTAATGGTAGTTAACAAGCCTATTTTAATTCTCTGGAGCAATCTACCTCACATTGCACCAGTCTCTAGCTTTAGCATCGAAATAGGGGTGAAACACTTCATTTGCAGCTTTTTGCCCTCAGTTTCTCTCACTTCAATTAGGTACTCACGACGTGGTACTACAGGTTTCCACTGTGGGATGTAGTCCTTAGCAGAACCACAGTCTACCTTTAAAGCATGTCCAGGCTCCAGGCTAAAGCCTTTCATCTCCTGGACAAATCATATATGAGATAGTCCATAAGTCTCTCAGACAAGTTCTCTCAATCTTTCAATTTTGCATACACCTGCTCTTAATACTGCTATGCTCTACAAAATATCCCTTTTCTCTTTTCCTCCACTTATGAAGATTTTAAAGCTTTCTCTGCATTGTTTGTTCCTCTCTTGCTGTTTTGTTTTGTTTTTTCCCAGGGTTGTTCTCTGCTTCTTTCTTCTTCATTATCTCACTCTGTACTCCCTGTGGGACGTTGCACATGCAAAAGCCACAATACTATATGGGGAGGTTGCACAGGTGGAAAAGTTTGATGAACAGCCACTCACACACATATCATTCATGAGTGAAGTAGCCGCTTAGAATTAGGTTGGGTGTCCACCAGGGGCAGCTTGGTAGCTGCTGGGTATTGCCAAAACCCATGCCCACCTACAGTCACCAGTGATGCACATATTTGAACGTAACACCTATCAATTTGTGGGCCATGCAACCTATTGGTGATACCTATACTATTAGATCAGACAGGCAGTCCAGTACCTTTCAGGTGTACCATTAAAGGGGTTGTCTGAGTTATGACAAAAAATATATAGCACTGTAAATCTGATGGGCAGCAATATATAACTAAGTTAAGCAAGTTTTAGGCAAAAAAAAATCCATATTTCCTAATTTCCCTGGTTCTCTTCTGGTCTTTGTTTACATGCAATAACAACAATCTCAGCCCCTCCCCCTTCTCCCCCTTCTCTGCAAAGGGAATGAATACAAGTGCTGAGTGACATGTCTGCCTGCTGGGATACTCAGCAGCATGTTGTATGTGTAGGACTACAAGTCCCAGCTGTACAATGACACTGCTGATACACACAGGAATTTCTCCCTACCTGTTCTTGTACAATACAATTCCTCTACAGCTCTTGTGCCCAGCATTTGTCTCCTCTCACTGCTGCAGCTACTGTTTGTTATAAAGCCTTGAGCCCTCAGTGTGTTCTGGCTGAAGGGGTTAATGGTTTATCTGACGGAAACCAGGAAGAAAGCAGATAGCAGGAGCCCGGCAAAGAAAGGGGGCGGGGCCAGTGACTTCTCGTGTACAGACTGTTATCGGAGGCTTGTGAACGAAACATCACAGAGCAGAGAGATAAGGTAACATCACAGGTCATGTGACCCTCAGTCAACTCTGAGAAACCAGCAGCTTTAGAAACACAAAGTATATGGGAAAGTTGTTATACCTGACAAGTTAGAAACATATAAAGAACAAAAAAATAACTTGGACAACCCTTTTAAAAGCAATGACACTCCCTAGAACCCCCCCCACAACATTACAAGGCCCGACTGCATCCTGTAAAAATGGCTGAAGGGGTGTACAGATCGGACTTAGGTGCTGGCTGCATTATTTACCTGAAAACTGTTCCTAGTGATTTAACCCCTCCAATGTCACAGCAAAATTTGCAGATCCTAGGCCTGCCATTGTAATATCCCTATAAAGCCCTGCCTGTGACAGAACTTAATAGGATGATGTTACAATCATCAAAGACTGTGATGCTTGGTAATTTTTGGCAGTCCCATAGAAATTAATGGAGGGGGCAATTCATGAGGCATATAGCGGGCTCTGTTCTAAGTTTAGGTATGGGTCCTATAGTTGGGACTCACACCTATCAGACATTGGGAGCATATCCAAGTGATATGCCCCCAATGTCCAAGATGGGAATGCCCCTTTATCATCAGGGTCACATGCTGTCTAGGGTCAGCAGTGATTTTACAGGCCTACATGTGCATCTCAATAAATTTAAATATCATCAAAAAGTTGTTTTTTTCAGTAATTCAATTCAAAAAGTGAAACACATATATACAGTCATTACAAACAGAGTGAACTTTTTCAAGTGTTTATTTATGTTAATGTTGATTATTATGGCTTACAGCCAAGGAAAACCCAAAAGTCTTTGTCTCACAAAATTAGAATATTATATTAGACCAACTGTATTTTTTTTAAACACAGAAATGTTGGCCAAATGAAAAGTATGTACAGTAAATGCACTCAATACTTGGTTGGGGCTCCTTTTGCATGAATGACTGCATCAATGCGGCGTGGCATGGAGGCAATCAGCCTATGGCACTGCAGAGGTGTTATGGAAGCCCAGGTTGCTTGGATAGCAGCCTTCAGCTCATCTGCATTGTTGGGTCTGGTGTCTCTCATCTTCCTCTTGACAATATCCCATAGATTCTCTATGGGGTTAAAGTTAGGCGAGTTTGCTGGCCAATCAAGCAAAGTGATACTGTGGTTATTAAACCTGGTATTGGCACTTTTGGTAGTGTGGACAGATGCCAAGTCCTGCTGGAAAATAAAAATTCCATCTCCAAAAAGCTTGTTGGCAGAGGGAAGCATGAAGTGCTCTAAAATTTCCTGGTAGACAGCTGCACTGACTTTGGTCTTGATATAACACAGTGAACCTACACCAACAGATGACATGGCTCCCCAAACCATCACTGAGTGTGGAAACTTCACACTAGACCTCAAGCAGCTTGGATTGAGTGCCTCTCCATTCTTCCTCCAGACTCTGGGACTTTGATTTCCAAATGAAATGCAAAATTTACTTTCATCTGAGAACAACACCTGAGAACAGTCCAGTTCTTTTTCTCCTTGGCCCAGGTAAGACGCTTCTGGCATTGTCTATTGGTCATGAGTGGCTTGACACATGGAATGTGACACTTGTAGCCCATGTCCTGGATACGTCTGTGTGTGGTGGCTCTTGAAGCACTGACTCCAGCGGCAGTCCACTCCTTGTGAATCTCCTCCAAATTTAGGAAAGATCTTTTCTTAACAATCATATCAAGCCTGCGGTTCTCCCAGTTGCTTGTGCACCTTTTTCTACCACCTTTTTTTCCTCCCACTCAACTTTTCATTAATATGCTTTGATATAGCACTTCCCCATGATTGTGTTGCCTACTGAACCAGACTAAGGGACCTTTTTAAAGGCTTAGGAAGCCTTTGCAGGTGTTTTGGGTTAATTATTCTAATTTTCTGAGATAATGAATTTTAGGTTTTCCTTGGCTGTAAGCCATAATCATCAACATTAACATAAATAAACACTTGAAAAAGTTCTCTCTGTTTGTAATAACTCTATATAATATATGTGTTTCACGTTTTGAACTGAATTACTGAAAAATAAACTTTTTGATGATATTCTAATTTATTGAGATGCGCTGACATTGCCATGACACATGCACTGTACTGGTACGAATAAAATAATGTAGCCTATTTAACTAGGCATGTGCTTAATTGCCAACAGTGGAACACTGAGTATTTCATGTGATCTCTATTTATTTTTAATTTAGTTGTTTCAGCAATGGTTCGACATAGGAGCTGGCTAGTGCAGCACTGCTCCCACTACACCGTAGACGTAGCTGTGTAGTTTGGGTGCCAACTTCCAGAAACGGATCTACCCAAAGCAGGTGATTGGTGGGAGTATAGAGTGTTGGATTCCTGCTGGTGAGATGTTAATGACTTATCCTCAGGATAGGCCATCAATTGTAAAATCCTGGACAACCTCTTCAATTTGATAACCACATTACATTGTGAAACTTATTCAGAAAGTGACATTGCAGTTGACAAGACATAACTTACAACTGGCCCACAAGCTGAAAGCATAGTTAACATCTGATATTTCATTTCCAGGGAGAAAAGGTGCATTTATTATTTTAACTAAGTAAATGATGAAGAAAAGTAATAGAAATCTGGGAACGATGCACTACATTTATTCCTACACCTTAATGCATCTTTGAACACAAGTGGCTGAAAGCAGAGGTAAAAGAATCATCTTCTTAAAGAGGATTTATTTTCTGCGAGATGTTTAGAAATCAGGTCTACGGCTTTCTGAAATTAAGATATGTTGCTTTCTTGTGCTGCTGTGTTATTAATTTTGACCAGTGTCTTAGAAATTAAAAAAATAAATAAAAATGAAGCTGGTCTAAGCAAATGAAAGCCATTTGTCACAATATGTCCCTCCACTTGGCATGTCCTTGCAGACATAAATTCAAGGAATAATGTAACAATGTACGTAGTCACAAAGAATTGCTTTCCATTTACTAAATTCATAAAAAAAGATAGAAAGGATCCAAGGCCAACTGGCTTTATAGAAACTCTAATGATTTTCAACACTGTTAATAGTCCTCCGGCAGTTAGCCATTGTGATGTGATGGATACATGATGTAATATTGCTGCTACATATTTTAGGGATAAAAGGTTCAGAAATAATAAGAATACTAAAGAAGAATTTGTTTTTAGTAAAACACTAGGTTTTCTGCTTAGACTTTTGTCTAAAAACCAAAGCTATAAATGTTCCAGCACTTAACAAGCAAAGATTCATTAGTAATATGTATGCTCAGATGGTGTTAATAGGGATCTAACTGAGTGACGGCGTGAATATGATTGATTCTTTCAGTGTTTCTGTCTATCTGTTGTTAATTTTATAAATGTATGTACCCTATATCCATTCAGTTCATATTCAATATTATTCAGTATTACAAGTATTACATGGTTTTTGACAAGTGTTCCACCAGAGTAGCTGAGGAAAGAGTTAATACATATGTTTTTCATAAAGTGTCTTTTCATTTTTTTTAACACTGTCCATTCCAGACTGCTTATCATACAGGAAACAAAGCTTACCCTCCTACTCTATAGCTGAGAGAACTATATCGATCAGCCAATATGGATGAAAACAACGACATGAAAGGAAGCGAAAAAGATACACAGCATAAAGCTGGTGCTTTTCTGTATTTGGATGGTAAGTATATATCTAAAAACCCTAACCTTGAAGACTTGGGTCAAGATATGTGTTTAAAATATGTTTTAAGGGCATGTGTCATCAGAAAATGACCTATTGTTTAAATCATGTTTTTATGTTTAACATGTTTTAAAGAAGTTTTGATGATGTTATTTTTAAGTTTCCTTTTCACTATCTATATTTAAACAAAAATCAAATCCTGTTTTCCCACTGGCCACTAAGGCCTCTTTCACACTAGCGGCAGTCCGGATCCGGCAGGTGAACGGTGCCGTCGGATCCGGACTGCCGCAGGGACATGTGTGGGGCCGGAACCGCGTTACACAGTACCATATACAGACATACACACACATACACACAAACACATACATACTTACATACTCCAGGCAGGCCGCACGTCTTCATGCCCAGGAGGTGCGCAGCTATGACGATTCCCCACAGCGCCCTCTGCTGGGCGCTGTAGGGAATCGTCATAGCGGCTCGCCTCCTGGGCATGAAGACGTGCGTCCTGCCTGCCTGCCTGGAGTATGTATGTATGGGTTTGTGTGTATGTGTGTGTGTGTATCTATATGTGTCTGTATGTCTTTTTATCTGTCTGTCTGTATGTATGTGGTGACGGATCCGTCCTGAACTCCATTGAAAGTCAATGGAGGGCAGATCCGTTTCCGTTTTTGGTCACACCAAACGGATCCGTCCCCATTGACTTGCATTGGGGGTCATTCCGGATCCGTCTTGGTGCGGATGCCTGTATGTGGTATGTATGTGGTGACGGATGCTGCGGTTTGCTCTCCGGTCTGAAGACGGAACGGAATGCTTTCAGGAGCATTCCATTGTCTTCAGTTCAGTTTTGTCCCCATTGACAATGAATGGGGACAAAACTGAAGCGTTTTTTTCCGGTATTGAGCCCCTATGACGGAACTCAATACCGGAATTTAAAAACGCTAGTGTGAAAGTAGCCTAAGCCTAATAATTGTTGCCACTTCTGTACAGTTCACTTTACTGAAGTTACCTGCTTATCTATACACAGAGGTGATATTAATACAGAGAGGATTAGAATGACAGATAAGACAGGATCCACCATTCACAAATCTTATCTATTCTTTCCTTGTGCAGGTCACAGAGCATGTCTAGAAAACTCCTGTAGAAGGCAATGAGGTCCCCTCCTGTCCATTGTGTCTATGGCCCATGGGGCTGTCATTAAGCAATTTTCTTAATGCTTTCTAAATGCTCTTAAGAACAGCTCAGGCAAGATGGCAGCCCCCATAATTATTTTCAGGAAATAGAATAAAAAATCTGCAATCAGAAAATAAAAACAGATTAGAAAAAAATTATGTGTCACTATTTGGTTTTAACTGGAAGAAAAGAATTTGGGTGACACATTTCCAATAGTTGGAATGTCCATCCCTTAACTATTGCCTGTGGCTAACTGTCTTTACGTGTGGCTAGTTTGTAACTGCATTTATAGGTTGGCTATTATCTCAGTGACTGATAGCATTCTCTAGGAAAAGGTAGTAATGGCATATGTATATCTGTTAAAGGTTGAACTTGATGGCGATTGCATGGAGATTGTGTATTGTAAGATTACATTGTGTATTTTATAGTAAAATTATTTTAGTCTGGCAGACAATGATCTATAAATTATTTATAGAAATAGACTTGTTCTACCCAAGTCTTCTAAAAGTAGAGGCCTTCAATATTACTTTGGCAGCCATTTGAAAATCCGCACGACCGCCAATCAGCTGCTACCTTGTAGCTTCGGTACCGGGAGTTGAATGTGGTACAATACAGTTCTGCTTCTGTTGATCATGCACTGGACAGAGTTAGTAACTGCATTCACTGTCCAGTACCCTATGGGTGGAGTTGTGTAGTAGCAGTGAAAACGCCTAGAGCTACAAGATAACAGCTGATCAGCATGAAAGAGGGCTGTTGGCCCTCGGCCACTCTTATAGGCCATCAATATGAAAATCCTATAAATCCCTTTAAGGCTAAGGGCAATACTCATATAAATATCAAAATCTTTTAAATTGTTTGCTATTTCTTCTCATCCGTTTTCTCAAATGGCTTTAAAAATCATGAAAAATTCTTTGTGGACAGCTGCTGCTCACTGGAGTATCAAATGATGTACAAGTCTATGGAAGAGGGAAGGGGAATGAGCAGGAATTAAGTAAGACACAAGACAACACACAAACAGCTAGAAAGACTACGCAGCTTAATAGAAAGTTTATGACTCAGAACAAGTGTTATATTTACATCCATACAGGTCAGTGCTTATTTATAAGGTTTCCCATGATTCTGGGACTGCTTCTGCATGAGTTTGAGAAAGTTAAGAAACAGATTCTCCATTGCTTTCTGTGCATAGTAGATGGGAGTTAGTCTTTACCCACCAGAACCTTGAAAACTGCAAAATAGATATTCAGCATGTATAGGGGAAAATTGGCAATAAATGCCAGATAAAAGTCATACAATGGCCATAAATAGTATTATTCCTCATGTACACACACTGTGCTATTGATTAATGCAAAGTTTTTGGAAGGTTAGGTACACGTTAAGAAACCTGTAAGGAAAGAGTATATTACTTCCTTCTTAAGTACCTGTCACTTCAAAAGTTCCCCACTCTACTTTTCTCTACTCATGTTCAGAAACTGATGGCTAACCTAGAAGACGTCAAAACATTTGAGCTTTTACTGAGGGAATAAAGCTCTCATACCTGTGAAAACTGACACCTTAAGAAACCAAAACCAACAACAGCAGTTGTGAAGGGATGTACAAAGATATACCAGGAGATGGGGGTGGATTAGCATTGTTGTTCTCTGCTATAAAGTGCTTATCATTCCTTAGTTATCCCTAAACACTCAAGGTGTGTAGAAAACATGTCACAGGGTATTTTAGTTGATTAAGAACTGTTTGTCTTCTAAAAGTGACATACATTCCAGTGATATTTTTCATTAAATATAAAGTTAAAGATTGTTCGAGAACTGGAAATATTTCAATAATGATTATTTGGAATAAAGTGCATCACAGGAAGTGGAGTAAAGTTTGACATGTAATAAAAGAAGGTTAAACTGTGCTAAAATATCACTAAAATTAAGAACTGTAAGAGAATTATAAAAACTCTTTACTCAGTGGTCTGACCTTTGAAGTACTTTAGCTAGACAAATAGTTAAAGGGGTTGTCTGTCCGTGGAGCTGACTACCCCTGGGATCCTAACCTGTGCCCCTAAGCAAAAAAAACAATAATCACCTCTCTGTTTTCCTGCCGCTGCTCCATTCGTGGCATCTTCAGTCCCCACAGGACCAAGAAAGGCTTGGTCACATAAATGCTGCGGCCTATCACAGACCTCAGCAGTCATATCAGCTTGAATGATAGATTGCAGCTGTCATGGGACCAACTAATTCTGTTCCCCACAGGAACGTTGCAGCCAATGGCGTAGCTATAGGGGTCACAGCGGTCGCAGTTGCGACCGGGCCCCTAAGCCAGGGGGGCCACCAATTAGGCAGGTGCGGCACGGCCCTGTGCATAGTTGGGGGCGGTGGCGGGGCAGAGGGAGATGAGCGCTTCCATTGTGGAAGCGCTCATCTCCATAGTCATCTGTATTGCCATGCTCAGGACGGCGATACAGATGCCTGTATTGCGGGGCAGGGGAGCGAGAGGCGTCTCCCCTGCCCGTTCCTCTGACAGGCTGCAGGCACTATCAGAGGCCGGCTGATGACGTCATTGCGCCGCCTGAGCCATACAGCGCGGGACACAGGCCGGAAGAGGCCTGCATTGCATTGCTGATGGAGGTAAGTATAAGTGTTTATTTTTTTTTATTGTTGCAATTACGGACCGGAGCTCTATTGTGGGCACTGGGGGCATTTTTATTGGCACTAGGGGCACTGGGGGAATTTTTACTGGCACTGGGGGCATTTGTTACTGGCACATGGGGCACTGGGGGCATTAGTTACTGGCACATGGGGGCACTGGGCATTTGTTAACTGGCACATGGGGGCACTGGGGGCATTTCTTACTGGCACTGGGGCATTTCTTATTGGCACTGGGGGCATTTTTACTGCACTGGGGGAATTTTTACTGGCGCTGGGGGCATTTTTACTGGCACATGGGGGCACTGGGGCATTTTTTACTGGCACATGGGGGCACTGGGGCATTTTTACTGGCACATGGGGGCACTAGGGGCATTGTTTCTGGCACATGGGGGCACTGGGGGCATTTTTAACTGGCATATGGGGGCACTGGGGCCATTTGTTACTGTCACTGGGGGGCATTTGTTACTGGCACTGGGGCATTTGTACTGGCACATGGGGGAATGAGGGCATTCTTACTGCACTGGGGGCATTTCTTACTGGCACTGGGGGCATTTCTTACTGGCACTGCGGGGCATTTTTACTGGCGCTGGGGCGGGGCATTTTTACTGGCACATGGGGCACTGGGGGCATTTTACTGGCACATGGGGGCACTGGGGACATTTCTTACTGGCATATGGGGGCACTGGGGGCATTTGTTACTGACACTGGGGAGCATTTGTTACTGGCACTGGGGGCATTTGTTACTGGCACATGGGGGGAATGAGGGCATTTCTTACTGGCACTGGGGGCATTTCTTACTGGCACTGGGGGCATTTGTTACTGGCACATGGGGGCACTGGGGGGCATTTCTTACTGGCACTGGGGGCATTTGTTACTGGCACTGGGGGCATTTGTTACTGGCACATGGGGGAATGAGGGCATTTCTTACTGGCACTGGGGGCATTTCTTACTGGCACTGGGGGCATTTCTTACTGGCACATGGGGACACTGGGGGGCATTTCTTACTGGCACTGGGGGCATTTTACTGGCACTGGGGGCATTTTTTACTGGTGCTGGGGGCATTTTTACTGGCACATGGGGGCACTGGAGGCATTTTTACTGGCACATGGGGGCACTAGGGGCATTTCTTACTGGCATATGGGGTCACTGGGGGCATTTGTTACTGGCACTGGGGGCATTTGTTACTGGCACTGGGGGCATTTGTTACTGGCACATGGGGGGAATGAGGGCATTTGTTACTGGCACATGGGGGCACTGGGGGGCATTTCTTACTGGCACTGGGGGGCATTTCTTACTGGCACTGGGGCATTTCTTACTGGCACTGGGGGCATTTCTTACTGCACGGGAGCACTGGGGGCATTTTTTCTGGCACTGGGGGCATTTTTACTGGCACTGGGGGCATTTCTTACTGGCACATGGGGCACTGGGGCATTTTGTTACTGGCACATGGGGGCACTGGGGGCATTTCTTACTGGCACATAATTTTGGGGGCATTTCTTACTGGCACATAATTTGGGGGGCATCTCTGGGGGTGGGACACTTTTTACTGGCACATGATTTTGGGGGGAATTAATGGGGGAACTTCTGGTGCATTATTGGGGCGTTTCTTACTGGCACATAATTTGGGGGGCATCTATGGGTGGGGAGCACTTCGTACTGGCACATTATTGGGGGGCACTATGGGGACACTTCTTACTGGCACATTATTGGGGCACTTCTTACTGGCACATTGGAAGCATTATTAATTCTGGGGCACAGTGGGGACATTAGTACTGTTAGGGGCACTATTACTAACAAGTGCACTCTGGCAGAGAATTATTACTCTGGGGGGCACCCTGGCACAGTATCAGCGCAGTTATTTTTGGGGGACGTTATGTTTACACTATAACTGTGGGGGGCACCCTGGCACAGTATCAGCATAGCGCAGTTATTTCTGGGGGACGTTATGTTTACACTATTACGGGACACTATTTGCTGGGCGCAGTTATTTTAGGACACTGTGCCAATAATTATTGAAGGGCACTATCTGTGTGGTACTAGTGGCACAGTACTGGGGGTGGTAGGATGATTTGTCCAGAAGACGGGAGGATGATGGAAAAGTAGTAAACTAAAATTTTTTTTCTGTCAAACTGCAGAGATGAGAAATGGCTGAAAAATGGCATCTGGTCTGAAACGAGAAGATGAGGAAAGAGAAGATCTACATCAGAGGAGACGTCACTGGATATAAGAGGTATCAGGCGCTGTATTATACTGGATGTAAGAGGTATGGGACGCTATATTATACTGGATGTAAGAGGTATGGGGCGCTGTATTATACTGGATGTAAGAGGTATGGGGCGCTGTATTATACTGGATGTAAGAGGTATGGGGCGCTGTATTAGGCTACATTGACACGAAAATTGTGTTTTGCAGACTGCAAATTGCGGATCCGCAAAAAAAGGATAATGTTCCGTATGGCATTTGTTTTTTTTCCAGATCCACTGTAACAATGCCTATCCTTGTCCGCAAAATGGACAAAAATAGGAATGGACATACAGTACAGATGCGGACAGCACATAGTGTTCATTTAAGTGAATGGGTCCGCATCTGAGCCGCAAAATATGCAGATCGGAGGCTGCAAAAACAACGCCGTCGTCGTGTGAATGTAGCCTTACCCTGTATGTTCTGTAGTGATATACGTAATGTTAGGAGGGAAAAGGTTAGGGTGAGAATTTGGCATGAGGGGGGTTTCAATTTTTGACTTGGCCGGCAGAAAACCTAGGTGCACCAGAGCTGAGGGAAGGGGGGTGTGGCCCAAGCCGAACTCTTGCACCAGGGCCCATGAGCCTTTAGCTACGCCCCTGGTTGCAGCTGTGGGACCGCAGACATGTGAGTGGTGTTTTTTTTTGGTTTGTTAAGGGGTACAGGTTAAGTCCCAAGGGGTATCAGCTTCACAGGCTGGTAACCCCTTAAACATTGTTTTTTGCTTTTAGGCCATAATGTTTCATCACCAAGTAAATTAAAAGTTCTATGATTTCTCTTTTTTATGAATTTAAGGCTAAAACTTTTCATAGCTCTTAGCTGAGAATTGGATGCAATTGTATCCTTTCTAGGAAACGCTCAGCCACATCTACACAAATCTCTGCTTGTTTTCTACAGTCCCTCAGACTAGGCTCTGGACTTCATACAATTGTATTGCATGGCACACTCACTATGAAACCAAGGATAGACCTATGTGTATGCCTATAGGTTACCAGAGCTTTTCCACCAAATAAATCCCAAAGTATCCCAAAGTATGGAGTCAATGCATAATTAAAACAAGTTTGACTACAATTGTCACCCATACTGTAAAATGGGAGCAATTTTTCAGGTTTTACAATGTAACCAGATACGTAGACAAGTAAAATGTAACATTCCATTAGTTTAACAATGGTTGCAATTAAAATGGGTCATTTACTATGAGATATATGCCATTTTTCAGGCATATATCTGGTGCAGATTGCAACACAAAGGTTATTTGAGCCGCAATCTTCGACACTCATGCAGGTCTGAAAAATGGGGCTTGGTGTGGGTGGGGAAGAGAACGGCCTGGCAGGCCCATCTTATTCATCATTTTCTACACCTGTTTTAGGCATAGAAAATGGTCTAAATTTAAGCCAGCAAGGAAGTTGGCTTACACTTAGACCGGTGGTGGACGCACCAAAGTTATGCAAGCCCTGTGAGAATGTATGAGCTCACAAATGCTTACAATGGAATGCTTAAAAAGCTAGGTGACCACTGGTTCTCCATGGATTAGCTCCAATATATACCACTAGTTAACTACTAGTTAACCAGGGATTCACTGTACTGTAGTCAGTGTTCCTCAACTGCAGTCCTCATGGCTCACCTGCCGGTCGTGATTTAAGAATATCCCACAGAACAATTACCTGTGGTAAGTCCTGATGCATTGTCAATAATTATATCACCTGCTTAAAGGCCATCTGACAGCAGATCTGTACCTATGAAACTGTCTGACATGTTGCATATGGGCTTGGCAGCTGAATTTGGCATCTGTGTTGGTCCCATGTTCATATGTGCCCGCATTGCTGAGAAAACTAAAGTTTTAATCTATGCAAATGCAACAGGGGTGTTACCTTTACTCCTAGAGGCTCAGCTCTTTTTCCAACTGTCACACCCCTGCACTTTGATTGATGTAAGTAGAAGACAGGCCCAGTTGTGATAACATTTACACTGCCTGTCCCTGTCAATCAAAGTGCAAAGGCAACGGCAGTTGCAGAAAGAGCTGAGCCTCTAGTTGCACATATGAACATAAGACATGCCTTTAGCTGCCATGCGCACTTGCAGCAGGTCAGCCAATTTCATAGGTACAATCTGAAGACAGATGCGCTTTAATATTAAGGAAATCCTGAAATAACAAGACATGTTGGGAGGTCATAAGGACTGGAGTTGTGAAACACTGCTCTAAGTTAACACAGGCTACTCACTACTACAGACTACTGCAGCAGGACAATGACCCCAAATATACAGCTAATCCTCAGGATAGGTTATCAATATCAAACCAGTGGTGTCTGTCACCCCCACCAATCAGCTATGTGAAGAGACCACAGCACTCGTACGAGTGCTGCTTTCTCTTCATTGCTTACCTGCTCACCATCAACTTTGCCGCAGTGAGCAGGTGTAATTACACTTCAATGGAACAGATCCTTCCTATTCACTTGAGTAGGCTCACCAAGTGCATACAAGTAACCAATGCTCTGCTGACTTAATAACTGCAGAGTTCCAAACCTCCTCATCAGCACAAAAACTTCATGGCATGGGTTTCCATGGCTGTGCACCTGCACACAAGTCTCAAATCACTAAGCACAATGTCAATCATTGGAAGGAGTGATATAAAGTACACTGCCATTGGACTCTGGAGCAATGGAAACATGTACTCTGGAGTGACAAATCACATTTTCAGCCTGGCAGTCTGATGGATGATTCTGGGTTTGGTGAATGCTAGAAGAATGTGACATGCCTGACTGCATTGTGCCAATGTAAACTTTGGTGGAAGAGGAAATATTTTGTGGGATTTTTTAGTAGGGGTTGGCCTAGGCCCTTAGTTCCAGTAAAGTAACATCTTAATTAGAGATGAATGAATTTTCAAAAATTTGCTTTGGCGAATAATTGACGAATTAATAACAAGAGTCGTTCTTAATACGAATTTGCTTTAAAAAATAATCGTTGTTCAGCGAACATTCCTGCACAAATTACGAACATACAGTCTAACCATTGTTAAAAGTACGCTACTGAACTGAATACATAAGCATTAACGTACAAAGTGCGTACGAATCCTTATCGTACTATTGTCTTGCGATTGCGTCATACGCACGCACAACGCTAGGCCGTGGCGTACAGTCCTCAGAGGCAGTCCATATGAGCTAGAAAGTATCGGGCTAAGTACATAATTTACCAAAAATACTATACAATAAGTGCATAATAGGACACATTGCAGTACCTGAAAAAGAATACACACAATGGGCCACAGTGCTTGAACTTCGCTGAAGCTGTAAAAACATTATTGCTAAAATACTGCAAAGACATAATTATGCAAACATTTTAGTGCAATCAATTTCACATTTGCAAGCATAATAGGCTCAGATATACGTTTGAGTTTCATTTCTTGGCTGCTTGGCATGAAGCACTGGAACACATAGGCCAAAATTCTATTGTAATCCATATGAGGTAATTTTGTAATCGAAACAGGTAATGTGTAATCCACATTAGCAGCAAATAGAGAACCATTTTTGCAAAGGGGGCTCCCAAATAACCTGAGAAGGGGGGAAAAAGGAAAATAGGCGCGCTTAGGCGCAACTGGGAATTTTTTGCAGAATGGGGGGAGTCCTGACAAGCCATGGCCTTCTGGGTGAGAGTCAAATATGGGGCAATAAAAACAAGATAAATTAAAAACATGCCAACTAGCTCTCACCCGTCAGGTGCAGTCCATGTTGTGGCTCCCATAGGTCCAGTCCAAACCATGAGGTGTCCTTTAAGTCAGCCAGAGACAGCCAATTGTAGGAGCCAGGGCTCCTCAGATGAGGGACCTGAAGTCCTCCTCGCTGCTACTGCTGCTAAACGATATAAGAGGACGCTCCTGCCTCCTGTAGACCAGGCTGGCTGCCGTTGTTGAGCTCCACTGCCCTCTGCTGGTTGCATTGGGACTTGACCGGGCGGCCGAGACAGCAGAGGTAAGGATTTCTGGCTGCAGAGGTTCAGGCAAGGCTGCACCCAAGGAAGAACCACCAGCTCCCCGGGCTGCTGCTGATGCCATTTTCCATGGTAGCTGGTACTGGATCACCGTGGGCTGGAAAGTGAAAGATGAGGTAGTCATCTGACCCAGGTGAAAGGACTGTGGTGGTTGGTGGTGGTGGCAATCCAGGGATCAGAGGCTCCATCTGTGGCTGTGGTTTCTCTCTGAAACAGAGGGTACCATCTGCTGTCTCTTGTAGGCAGCGCATGCGTCCTGCGGCTGCTGGATCATCTGGCCAGGTCTCGGCTGGCGATGCAGGTACCAGGGGCTTTAACAATAACGTTACCCCTTTAGCAAAGGGGCCTTTCAGGGATGCCATGGTGGTATATTCGACCTGATCCCCCAAGTATAGGCTGTGACAGGCTTGGGGCAGGTAAGGCCGTTTAACCTGCGGCGCACGAAGTACTCCTCCCTGTCCTCATTGTCTGCAAGGAAGCCACTGCCTCCCTCCACCGAAAACCAGATGACGGTTCCTTTGCGCTGTTCCAGCGTAGGGTCTCCTGGCCTCGGATGGTCAAGCACTTGGATGACCCAGTCCTCCACCGCTTTCTTATAGTCCCATAGGGTCTGGGCGTGGGCTGTCACTGATGCAGACACAATGGGATTCTGCTGCATGGAAGGTGTTTTCCTCCTGGACGGCGGAGAGGACGCACCAGCCGGCACGGCGGACACCTCTGGTGCCCGTGCGATTCTCGGGGTCACTTGTGCCACTGTGATCTCTTCAGGATTCTCCGGTGGTTCGGGGTCGGTACCCCACATCATCTCTCCCCTTTTTGGACGTAGTTGGTGCGCCAGGCTGTCTTGTTCACCGCTGGCTTGAACTGGAGAGGAGGGAGGAGTAATGAGGGAGGAGTCTTCACTCCCTATACTTGCCAACAGATAGTTCCCGGTGGACCGGGCTGGTTTTTCCCGCTTCTGAGGGGGGGTGTATCTTCACTTTACCGCTCTTGAGAGGGTGTATTGTCATTTTCCTGCTTCAGGGGGCCGCGGGGCAAGAAGAATGCGTACGTAGCAGTAGCGTACAAAATTTTAATAACATTTAATATTCGTACGAAGCGAATCTGAAAAAATCCGGATTCGCTTCGGAGTAGGAAATAGGGAGGATTTGCAACGTATATACGAAGCGGCGAATAGATTCACTCATCTCTAATCTTAATTCTACAATATATCAAGACATTTTGGACAATTATATACTTACTGGTAATAGTTTGGGGAAAGCCCTTTTCTGTTCCAGAATGACTGGGCTCCAATACACAAAGCAAAATCCATAAAGGCATGATTGAGTGAGTTTGGTGTGGAAGAACTTGACTGACCCACACAGAGCCCTGACCTTAACCCCACTGAACACATTTGGGAAGAACTAGAGCAGAGATTGCAAGCCAGGCCCTCTTATCCAATATCAGTATTTGACTTTGCAAATGCTCTTCTAGATAAATAGACAAACATTCCCTTAGACACACTTCAAAATGTTGTAGAAAGCCTTCCCAGAAGATAGGAAGGATAGTTAAAAAATCCATCCTTCTCTTCTCTATAGGGAGCCCTCATGTCAGTTGCCATCTCTGTAAGGGAATTCAAGAACTTCCTTGCAGAGATAAGTTCGGACTGTGCGCACATATAGGGTATTAGGGTGAGACCACATGGTGCAGCTGAATGCACCCAGCCAAACTAGGTTCTCAAGTAGTGGCAAACAACCACACAGTTTTGTAGGTAAATCGAAGGGGCTATTCTCCATCTTATGTGTATGATTTAGCTGTGTGATTTCAGCCGCATCACGTGGTTTTACCCATTACAATCGCTAGACGTTACAATAGATATTAGAACCAGGTAACAACTAATATGATTAGTCAGAACATTATTGGTCTCCTATTAAATCTAAAATAATGTTTAATTAGCAGGAAGAAGGGAACAGTGAGAATTAATTAAGTGAATAAGAAGGAAAAAATGAGAATTAAATAAGTGAATAAATGTGACAGATTAATAGCAACAAAATTCTAAATGATAAAAACAAGAAAAATACAAAATTTGTTTTGTTTTACTTTTATCTTTTATTTCAAGTGAAATTAAAACGCAAAGGAAATGATTTTTCATGGTAAGAGCTAAGGAACTAAAGACCTTGGGAAGAGTGAAAATATATTACTTCCTTATGGGTAACATGGTAACAATTGTTGTATGGCTAAGGTCAAGTTCTTCCTTTTAGAATCAGAGTAATCCTCCATAAATAATATATAATTCCTAGTAATTGCACGGCTGTCCTGCAGATGTATGGTGTAATGTAGCCTATTTCTCTGTCTTGCTTAGCTGCTACACTGACTATTCTGGCTCAGCCGTCTAGTAACCCTGAGTAGCAAGTCATGTCCTGATCATTATGTGAGTGGCCTTGTGTGTTGAAAACAGTTCTCCTTTTATATAGAAAGCATGTTCCTTTTCACACCATTCACTTGCTCAGAAACAGTTGTTCAGATTGTTTAATTCATCCCGGCATGGTAATCCAGCAACTGCTGCTTTTAGACAGGTGCTGGGATCAAACATACTCAGTAAACTGGAACATCTGGCCTGGAAGTGATAATAGCTTCTTTGACTTTGTGAGTTGCATGAGAAATATGAACTTTTTATGTTAATTCTTGCAATTAACTGTGCATTATTTAGAGTGCTGAAAAATTAATCCAGAATATCTACTTCTCCATCAGAGCACAGTTATTCCCAGAGATTATTTTGATATAATTTATAAGCAGTTAAATACTGTAGATAATTTTCCACATGTCCAGTATTCTGACTCTGTGATATTACTTATATAAACAAGAATAATACATGATTCAAATTCAGCTTCATTGGTAAAAGGGAGTGGACAGGTGCAATTCTAGGCATGTCATTAAGTAGCAGTGACTGTTCAAGTGTCACAAGGGAAATCCGAGAAGATATATTGTGATTACCTATTCCAATAAATCTTTCATCTTTGTCCATCTACTGGGAGATCATATCGACCCATTTTAGAATATATATATATATATATATATATATATATATATATAGTACAGACCAAAAGTTTGGACACAGTTTTCTGTATTTTCATGACTATACAAATTGTAGATTCACACTGAAAACATCAAAACTATGAATTAACACATGTGGAATTATATACTTAACAAAAAAGTGTGAAACAACTGAAAATATGTCTTATATTCTAGGTTCTTCAAAGTAGCCACCTTTTGCTTTGATTACTGCTTTGCACACTTTTGGCATTCTCTTGATGAGCTTCAAGAGGTAGTCACCTGAAATGGTTTTCACTTCACAGGTGTGCCCTGTCAGGTTTAATAAGTGTGATTTCTTGCCTTATAAATGGGGTTGGGACCATGAGTTGTGTTGGGCAGAAGTCAGGTGGATACACAGCTGATAGTCCTACTGAATAGACTGTTAGAATTTGTATTATGGCAAGAAAAAAGCAGCTAAGTAAAGAAAAACGAGTGGCCATCATTACTTTAAGAAATGAAGGTCAGTCAGTCCGAAAAATTGGGAAAACTTTGAAAGTGTCCCCAAGTGCAGTCGCAAAAACCATCAAGCGATACAAAGAAACTGGCTGACATGAGGACCGCCCCAGGAAAGGAAGACCAAGAGTCACCTCTGCTGCGGAGGATAAGTTCATCCGAGTCACCAGCCTCAGAAATCGCAGGTTAACAGCAGCTCAGATTAGAGACCAGGTCAATGCCACACAGAGTTCTAGCAGCAGACACATCTCTACAACAACTGTTAAGAGGAGACTGTGTACAGCAGGCCTTCATGGTAAAATAGCTGCTAGAAAATCACTGCTAAGGACAGGCGACAAGCAGAAGAGACTTGTTTGGGCTAAAGAACACAAGGAATGGACATTAGACCAGTGGAAATCTGTGCTTTGGTCTGATGAGTCCAAATTTGAGATCTTTGGTTCCAACCACAGTGTCTTTGTGCAACGCAGAAAAGATGAACGGATGGACTCTACATGCCTGGTTTCCACCATGAAGCATGGAGGAGGAGGTGTGATGGTGTGGGGGTGCTTTGCTCGTGACACTGTTGGGGATTTATTCAAAATTGAAGGCATATTGAACCAGCATGGCTACCACAGCATCTTGCAGCGGCATGCTATTCCATCCGGTTTACGTTTAGTTGGACCATCATTTATTTATCAACAGGACAATTACCCCAAACACACCTCCAGGCTGTGTAAGGGCTATTTGACCAAGAAGGAGAGTGATGGGGTGCTACGCCAGATGACCTGGCCTCCAAAGTCACCAGACCTGAACCCAATCGAGATGGTTTGGGGTGAACTGGACCGCAGAGGGGAGGCAAAAGGGCCAACAAGTGCTAAGCATCTCTGGGAACTCCTTCAAGACTGTTGGAATACCATTTCAGGTGACTACCTCTTGAAGCTCATCAAGAGAATGCCAAGTGTGTGCAAAGCAGTAATCAAAGCAAAAGGTGGCTACTTTGAACAATCTAGAATATAAGACATATTTTCAGTTGTTTCACACTTTTTTGTTAAGTATATAATTCCACATTTGTTAATTCATAGTTTTGATGCCTTCAGTGTGAATCTACAATTTTCATAGTCATGAAAATACAGAAAACTCTTTGAATGAGAAGGTGTGTCCAAACTTTTGGTCTGTACTATATATATATTAGGGTGAAATACCTTATTTTCAACTTGTAGGCATGGGAGTCAACCACCAACTTAAAAATCTTTGTGTTCTCAGTCAATGAGATGACAAGTGCGGGTGGGCGACATTTTTTTTATCTAAAGAACAAAGTCTGATCTTCACAACACATGTTTGTGGAAGTCTATCACGCTGTCACGCTCTGGTGTGGAGGGAATAGCCACACCGAGCGTACGAGGGAAGGGAAAAGACCAAAATCAGGGAAACGGTCGCCTCCTGC
>ONZH01017739.1:0-42988 GCA_900303285.1 Rhinella marina
AGTCTCCCAGTGTCACCAGTACAGTCTCCAGTGTCACCAGACAGTCTCCAAGTGCCACCAGTACGCGCCAAAGTACCGAGCATCTGAATGTTCCACCTGAGAGCGCTGTGCCACAAGACTCACCAGCCACTGAAAAGCTCCGTGTGCTAGATCAAAAGTGTTTAAAACTCCTGCTGTAGAGACTGATGTACACCAGTAGAGACCGCACTACAAGTACCAGCAATCACAAGAAAGACTTCTACCTCCCAAAGTAAAATATTCAGAATCCCTGTTGCAGAACTGATATCCATCTGTGAGACTGCAACTACATGTACCAGCAGTCACTGAACAATCTCCCCAGTGTACAAGTAAAATCCCCAGGGACTTGATCAGTGAAACGCCCAAACAGCTGACCAGTTCATCTACAGAGTCGGCTGATCCAGAGGCAGGAACCAGTGTGGATAATGAAGGGTTCCAGATTGTGAAAAGAAAGAGCACAGCCACACATCCATCCAGAAACACCCCGCCGTGCGGCAGGCCCGAGGCTTCGGCTCTGGCCTACTCTGGACGTACAGTGTACTAGGGGAGGAGGAGGTACACAATGGAGCAATCCCAGCACAACCCTCTGATGACAATCCTCAGGACCATGAGCCGGAACCCCCGTGCCCACAAAAGAGGGAACAAATGGTCACAACAGTGGGAGAAGGAGGAAGAAATCCAAGTGACCTGAGTGATGAGGCTGAGGATCAGCTCTATTAATGTGAATAGTGTGAGGAGCAGGAGCCGGAGACAGGTCATCTATCAGCGTCTGGCTGAGGAGCGCTCTGGTATCTTCTGCTTACAGGAGACTTATCTGAAGAGTAATGCCCAGTGTATGCCGCCAGGAGAGACTGGAGACGTGGGCCATCATTCTGGTCCTTTGGTTTAGAAAGGAATGATGGGGTGGCCATACTCTTCAAGGACATGGATGTTCGGGTGGAGCGGTCCTGGAGATCTGCCCCGGCCGCTGCCTCATGCTGGACTTTATCTGGACAATGTATATTATAGATTGATGATATATACGCCCAGCAGACTCCCAAGAGAGGAGAGAAATTGTTCCAGAACATGAAATCATATTGTTTTACATCTCGAGTGTTTATAATGTGCGGTGATTTTAATAACGTGTCATGTAATGTAACCGCTCCAGTAGTCACAGAGGTTACGTTATGATGAGACTTTCCTGAATACTATAGTCCAGCAGGCCCATTCTAGTGGACCCCTATTGTCTACAAAGCAAAAATAAGGCTATACTTACCATAAGGGGGGGAACGCCAGCAGGATAGACAGAAATATACATAAAAAGGGACAGGAGAACCTCCCAGTATAACATCTCCCTATAGAGTTCTCTGACCATTGTATGTAGTGTAACGCTGGATCTGGCTGGCGCTGGGGTCTGTGGTAGGGGCTACTGGAAGGCTAATAGCTCTCTATTTTTGGACCCTGCATTTAAAGATTCATTTACTGCCTTCTATAATGACCGGAAGACCACCCAGTGTATGTTTGATAGTACGGCAGAGTGGTGGGAGTGTATGAAAGGTGACATCAAGCCGTTTATTATAAGTACAGCCAGGGACAGAGTCATGTGGCTATATGAGATATTCTGCTCTTAGACTGCAGCTAAGTCGCCTAATATAGCAGGATGAATGGTGGCGAGACGGTGGACAGTGAGAGCGTCCAGAACATAAAGCAAAGGATGAGACAGCTGCAGTATGATCGCCTCAAGTCCCTGAAAGCTGAGAGTCGATAGTTGGGGAGTTCACACCCCAGATCCTTATTCTGCCTGTAAGAACAGGGTCAGTAAGAAGCTGATGACTGAATTACTGGATGACAATGGGGTGGAGCAGTCTGACACTAATAGTCTTCACAAGATTATTGGGGAGTGTTATGGAAATCTGTTTAGTGGGTGTCAGATCAGCAATGACCATATCCAAAGTTATCTGAAGAGTGTGACCTGCAAAACTAGACCCATTACAGGTTGACAGTATGATCAATCAATAACAGAGGACGAGGTCAAGGGAGCATTGACTCCTTAAAAAGCCAAGAAGAGTCCTGGGCTGGACGGTCCTCACCAGTGACTTCTATAAAGAGTTCAGGGACTTGCTGGCCCTGGACCTGGTACAGGTTTTATAATGACTGTCTCTCTGCCGGGGAGCTTCTGCCCTCCCAATATAAATCAGTCCTTGTGCTTTTGGCAAAAAAAGGAAAATTTAAAAGATTTAAAGACTGGCGGCCATTGTCCTTACTTAATACTGATTATAAAATCCTGGCGAAGATTTTGTATTACAGGCTGAGTGAGGTGGCGGGGAGCTGATCATTCCCAACCAGACGTGTGGTGTGAGAGGCCGCACTATAGAAGGACTCACTACTGCTGGTGAGAGAGGCCGAGGCTTACATTAAGCAGCATCATGTAGAGACGTACATTGTGGGATTAGACCAGAGTAAAAGCCTTTGATAGAGTCCACCATGGCTACCTGTACCAGGTGTTGTTGGAGTATGGTCTACCTGCACAGTTTGTCCGGTGGTTGCAGGTCCTCTACAAGGAGGCAATGAGCCAGCCTCTGGGAATGGTCATCTAGCAGACCCCTTCAGGATCCTGTCAGGTGTCAGGCAGGGCTGCCCCATCAGCCCCTTGTTGTAATGTCTTCAGTTAGACCCCTTGTTGAGAAGGCTCCATAATAATAGTAATTTTCAGGGTCTGAGTGTCATGTACAGAAGAACATGGAGAATATAAGGTTCTGTGCTTATGCAGATGAATGTGACGCTCCTGGTGTCTTCTAGAGAGGACTGTGTGGCTCTAGAACAGGAGATAGCAGACTTCTCTCAGGTGTCTAATTCAGTGGTGAATATGGAGAAGAGTGAGGCCCTGTGGCTGGGTGATGGCAGCCGTGCCTTTTCAGTGCCCTTCAAAACTGTGGAGGAGAAGATTAAAATTTTGGGGGTTGTGTTTGGAGCTGTGGATGAAGGGAAGGTGAACTGGGAGGAGAAGCTGGCATTGTGTGAGCAGAAGGTGCGGAGCTGGGGGTACTGGAAGATGACGTACCGGGAGAAGGTGGGCTGGTGAGGAGCTTCCTGCTGCCCATCTTCTTGTATATATAGTGTGGTGTTCCCTGTGCCGGACTCTCTGATCCCCAGATTTGAATAGTGTCTTCTTCCATTTTCTGTGGGGCAGTAGAGTTAAGTGGTGAGGAGAAATATCGTCTATCTTCCCCATGATGAGGGGGTCTCTCCATGCCGTGTCTCGAGCTCTTCTTTAATATGATGTTTTCTGATGAGAAATTTCTCCTTTTGTAAGGATTCTGAGGTGAAAGCCGTGGAGCCGTCTATATAAGAGCCAGATCCAGAGGTTTGTGTCAGCGTGGTCAGTAGGTGACCCTATAAAGAGGGTCACGGGGCGCCTCAAGTGTAATGTTTCCTGGTATGGGGTCCATATCATTAATAAGATTGTCAGATGGAAGATCATGTATCAGGATGTTAGACAGCTCAGCAGGAGGCAGATATATAAGAACCTGCTACAATCTAAGTTTAATGCTCAAATCCAACTTAGAGATGCCCCAACACTAGATGGGAGACAGGCTGCAAAAAATCCTGGAAGATCCCCGAATCCCCCCTCATATGAAGGACGTGCCTGGTTGGCTTTTCATGGGAAGATGTTTGTCAGAGAGAACCTGAAATGTAGAAATGTACCAGACAGATCGTGTCCCAGGCCGGAGTGTCCGCAGAGCCTGGAGACCATGCAGCATCACTTACTGGAGTGTGGGTTCAGTGTGTCAGTGTGGGGGGCCGTGTCTCAGGCCTTACATCTACCACATTTAGTGGGACAGTCATATGCACAGCTTATATATGGTCACTTCCAGCCTGCACTAGGGAGATATAGCAAGAGTACCTTGTATATTGTAAATGTGGTGACCATCTACCATCTGTGGTGTGCCCGCTGCTGCCTGGTCATTAACAAGGAGGTCTTGACCCCAATTGTGACACATAACATTAGAGAGCTGAGGTCGTCGTCTCAAACTGACCTCAGTGAAACAATCAAATTTTATGTTTGTGTATATTTTACTTTACTGGAGACAAAATAGTAATAGGTTAATTTTTAATAAAAAGATCATTATAGTAGTTATATTCTTGTACATAGGAGCAGTATTATAGTAGTTATATTCTTGTACATAGGAGCAGTATTATAGTAGTTATATTCTTGTACATAGGAGGCAGTATTATAGTAGTTATATTCTTGTACATAGGAGCAGTATTATAGTAGTTATATTCTTGTACATAGGAGCAGTATTATAGTAGTTATATTCTTGTACATACATAGGAGCAGTATTATAGTAGTTTATATTCTTGTACATAGGAGCAGTATTATAGTAGTTATATTCTTGTACATAGGAGCAGTATTATAGTAGTTATATTCTTGTACATAGGAGCAGTATTATAGTAGTTTATATTCTTGTACATAGGAGGCAGTATTATAGTAGTTATATTCTTGTACATAGGAGCAGTATTATAGTAGTTATATTCTTGTACATAGGAGCAGTATTATAGTAGTTATATTCTTGTACATAGGAGCAGTAATTATAGTAGTTATATTCTTGTACATAGGAGGCAGTATTATAGTAGTTATATTCTTGTACATAGGAGCAGTATTATAGTAGTTTATATTCTTGTACATAGGAGCAGTATTATAGTAGTTATATTCTTGTACATAGGAGGCAGTATTATAGTAGTTATATTCTTGTACATAGGAGCAGTATTATAGTAGTTATATTCTTGTACATAGGAGCAGTATTATAGTAGTTATATTCTTGTACATAGGAGGCAGTATTATAGTAGTTATATTCTTTGTACATAGGAGCAGTATTATAGTAGTTATATTCTTGTACATAGGAGCAGTATTTATAGTAGTTATATTCTTGTACATAGGAGCAGTATTATAGTAGTTATATTCTTGTACATAGGAGGCAGTATTATAGTAGTTTATATTCTTGTACATAGGAGCAGTATTATAGTAGTTATATTCTTGTACATAGGAGCAGTATTATAGTAGTTATATTCTTGTACATAGGAGGCAGTATTATAGTAGTTATATTCTTGTACATAGGAGCAGTATTATAGTAGTTATATTCTTGTACATAGGAGCAGTATTATAGTAGTTATATATTCTTGTACATAGGAGCAGCAGTATTATAGTAGTTATATTCTTGTACATAGGAGGCAGTATTATAGTAGTTATATTCTTGTACATAGGAGCAGTATTATAGTAGTTATATTCTTGTACATAGGAGCAGTATTATAGTAGTTATATTTCTTGTACATAGGAGCAGTATTATAGTAGTTATATTCTTGTACATAGGAGGCAGTATTATAGTAGTTATATTCTTGTACATAGGAGCAGTATTATAGTAGTTATATTCTTGTACATAGGAGCAGTATTATTAGTAGTTATATTCTTGTACATAGGAGCAGTATTATAGTAGTTATATTCTTGTACATAGGAGCAGTATTATAGTAGTTATATTCTTGTACATAGGAGCAGTATTATAGTAGTTATATTCTTGTACATAGGAGGCAGTATTATAGTAGTTATATTCTTGTACATAGGAGGCAGTATTATAGTAGTTATATTCTTGTACATAGGAGGCAGTATTATAGTAGTTATATTCTTGTACATAGGAGCAGTATTATAGTAGTTATATTCTTGTACATAGGAGCAGTATTATAGTAGTTATATTCTTGTACATAGGAGCAGTATTATAGTAGTTATATTTCTTGTACATAGGAGCAGTATTATAGTAGTTATATTCTTGTACATAGGAGCAGTATTATAGTAGTTATATTCTTGTACATAGGAGCAGTATTATAGTAGTTATATTCTTGTACATAGGAGCAGTATTATAGTAGTTTATATTCTTGTACATAGGAGGCAGTATTATAGTAGTTATATTCTTGTACATAGGAGCAGTATTATAGTAGTTATATTCTTGTACATAGGAGGCAGTATTATAGTAGTTTATATTCTTGTACATAGGAGCAGTATTATAGTAGTTATATTCTTGTACATAGGAGCAGTATTATAGTAGTTATATTCTTGTACATAGGAGGCAGTATTATAGTAGTTATATTCTTGTACATAGGAGGCAGTATTATAGTAGTTATATTTTTTGTACATAGGAGGCAGTATTATAGTAGTTATATTCTTGTACATAGGAGCAGTATTATAGTAGTTTATATTCTTGTACATAGGAGCAGTATTATAGTAGTTATATTCTTGTACATATAGGAGCAGTATTATAGTAGTTATATTCTTGTACATAGGAGCAGTATTATAGTAGTTATATTCTTGTACATAGGAGCAGTATTATAGTAGTTATATTCTTGTACATAGGAGCAGTATTATAGTAGTTATATTCTTGTACATAGGAGCAGTATTATAGTAGTTATATTCTTGTACATAGGAGCAGTATTATAGTAGTTATATTCTTGTACATAGGAGGCAGTATTATAGTAGTTATATTCTTGTACATAGGAGCAGTATTATAGTAGTTATATTCTTGTACATAGGAGGCAGTATTATAGTAGTTATATTCTTGTACATAGGAGCAGTATTATAGTAGTTATATTCTTGTACATAGGAGCAGTATTATAGTAGTTATATTCTTGTACATAGGAGGCAGTATTTATAGTAGTTATATTCTTGTACATAGGAGGCAGTATTATAGTAGTTATATTCTTGTACATAGGAGCAGTATTATAGTAGTTATATTCTTGTACATAGGAGCAGTATTATAGTAGTTATATTCTTGTACATAGGAGCAGTATTATAGTAGTTATATTCTTGTACATATAGGAGCAGTATTATAGTAGTTTATATTCTTGTACATAGGAGCAGTATTATAGTAGTTTATATTCTTGTACATAGGAGCAGTATTATAGTAGTTATATTCTTGTACATAGGAGGCAGTATTATAGTAGTTATATTCTTGTACATAGGAGCAGTATTATAGTAGTTATATTCTTGTACATAGGAGCAGTATTATAGTAGTTATATTCTTGTACATAGGAGCAGTATTATAGTAGTTATATTCTTGTACATAGGAGCAGTATTATAGTAGTTATATTCTTGTACATAGGAGGCAGTATTATAGTAGTTATATTCTTGTACATAGGAGCAGTATTATAGTAGTTATATTCTTGTACATAGGAGCAGTATTATAGTAGTTATATTCTTGTACATAGGAGCAGTATTATAGTAGTTATATTCTTGTACATAGGAGCAGTATTATAGTAGTTATATTCTTGTACATAGGAGCAGTATTATAGTAGTTTATATTCTTGTACATAGGAGCAGTATTATAGTAGTTATATTCTTGTACATAGGAGCAGTATTATAGTAGTTATATATTCTTGTACATAGGAGGCAGTATTATAGTAGTTTATATTCTTGTACATAGGAGGCAGTATTATAGTAGTTATATTCTTGTACATAGGAGCAGTATTATAGTAGTTATATTCTTGTACATAGGAGGCAGTATTATAGTAGTTATATTCTTGTACATAGGAGCAGTATTATAGTAGTTATATTCTTGTACATAGGAGCAGTATTATAGTAGTTATATTCTTGTACATAGGAGCAGTATTATAGTAGTTATATTCTTGTACATAGGAGGCAGTATTATAGTAGTTATATTCTTGTACATAGGAGCAGTATTATAGTAGTTATATTCTTGTACATAGGAGCAGTATTATAGTAGTTATATTCTTGTACATAGGAGGCAGTATTATAGTAGTTATATTCTTGTACATAGGAGCAGTATTATAGTAGTTATATTCTTGTACATAGGAGCAGTATTATAGTAGTTATATTCTTGTACATAGGAGCAGTATTATAGTAGTTATATTCTTGTACATAGGAGCAGTATTATAGTAGTTATATTCTTGTACATAGGAGCAGTATTATAGTAGTTATATTCTTGTACATAGGAGGCAGTATTATAGTAGTTATATTCTTGTACATAGGAGCAGTATTATAGTAGTTATATTCTTGTACATAGGAGCAGTATTATAGTAGTTATATTCTTGTACATAGGAGGCAGTATTATAGTAGTTTATATTCTTGTACATAGGAGCAGTATTATAGTAGTTATATTCTTGTACATAGGAGCAGTATTATAGTAGTTATATTCTTGTACATAGGAGCAGTATTATAGTAGTTATATTCTTGTACATAGGAGCAGTATTATAGTAGTTATATTCTTGTACATAGGAGCAGTATTATAGTAGTTATATTCTTGTACATAGGAGGCAGTATTATAGTAGTTATATTCTTGTACATAGGAGCAGTATTATAGTAGTTATATTCTTGTACATAGGAGGCAGTATTATAGTAGTTATATTCTTGTACATAGGAGGCAGTATTATAGTAGTTATATTCTTGTACATAGGAGCAGTATATTATAGTAGTTATATTCTTGTACATAGGAGCAGTATTATAGTAGTTATATTCTTGTACATAGGAGCAGTATTATAGTAGTTATATTCTTGTACATAGGAGCAGTATTATAGTAGTTATATTCTTGTACATAGGAGCAGTATTATAGTAGTTATATTCTTGTACATAGGAGGCAGTATTATAGTAGTTTATATTCTTGTACATAGGAGCAGTATTATAGTAGTTATATTCTTGTACATAGGAGCAGTATTATAGTAGTTATATTCTTGTACATAGGAGGCAGTATTATAGTAGTTATATTCTTGTACATAGGAGCAGTATTATAGTAGTTATATTCTTGTACATAGGAGCAGTATTATAGTAGTTATATTCTTGTACATAGGAGCAGTATTATAGTAGTTTATATTCTTGTACATAGGAGCAGTATTATAGTAGTTATATTCTTGTACATAGGAGGCAGTATTATAGTAGTTATATTCTTGTACATAGGAGCAGTAGTATTATAGTAGTTATATTCTTGTACATAGGAGCAGTATTATAGTAGTTATATTCTTGTACATAGGAGCAGTTTATGAGTAGTTATATTTCTTGTACATAAGAGGTAGTATTATGGTAGTTATATTCCTTGTACAAGGAGGCAGTAGTTATAGTAGTTGATAGTTCTCTGACATAAGAGGTAGTATTCATAGTAGTTATATTCTGTACATTAGGAGCAGTATTATAGTAGTTATATTCTTGTACATTAGGAGGCAGTATTATTAGTAGTTATATCTTGTACATAGAAGCAGTATTATAGTAGTTATATTCTTGTACATATGAGCCAGTATTATAGTAGTTATATTTCTTGTACATAGGAGGGTAGTATTATAGTAGTTATATTCTTGTACATAGGAGGTATGTATTATAGTAGTTATATCTTGTACATAAGAGGTAGTATGTATCAGTAGTTATATTCCTTGGTACATAGGAGCAGTATTTATAGTAGTTCATATTCTTGTACATAAGAGGTAGTATTATAGTAGTTATATTCTTGTACATAGGAGCAGTATTATAGTAGTTATATTCTTGTACATAGGAGCAGTATTATAGTAGTTATATTCTTGTACATAGAAGCAGTATTATAGTAGTTATATTCTTGTACATATGAGCAGTATTATAGTAGTTATATTCTTGTACATAGGAGCCGTATTATAGTATATGGTTATATTTCTATGTATACGGTAGAATTATAGTAATTTATTTTATTTTGGGAGAATTTTACACCAGTAATGAAAATAACTCATTAGCACATACTCTCTCTATTACAAAATTATCAGTGTTCTAAATAAAATAAAAAAATTAAATTTTTTTTTTATTTACCAAAAATAAATTTTAGATGAATAAAAGATTTTTAGAGAGCACTGTTCATTATATACAGTTGCTCTATTACATTACACCTTGTAGTATTAGAGAGCTACCACTGCTGTATAGCAATTACATCCCTCAGCTTTAGCTCCTGTATAATACATACAACAGCTATCCATGTGTCACGTGACAAGACACGGTTTCCACGGTGACTAATCTCATCCGGGGATTTCAGGTGGTTTTCTCGGCTCCGCCTATTGTTTATTGTTCTTAGAGGCTCCTCCCCTCATTTCCTCCAATGTCATAGTTGCTGCCCTTCCCCCTCTGACACTACCCGCCTTTTCCTGTGGAAACACTGTGGCTCCGCCTCTCATCTACGACCAATCGCTGGGGACTTCACGGTTCTCGGATTAGTCCACGCCCTCTGACTCCGCCTTTCACCTTCGTCCAATCCCTGGCCGTCATCTTTTCTCCCGCCTCGGTTTAACGCCGCCTGTCTCCAAAAGCCAATCGTCTGAGGTCTTTTGTCTCCGCCCCGTTCGTGTCTCCTCCTCTAGGTGGCTCCGCCTCTGGCCCGATTCGCTCCTCCTTTGGTTCTCGCCCAGTTTTCGGGCTGTAGTCGGTGACCGGGAGCCGCGGAACATGGAGCGCCCGTTAATCTCGGGCAGTCTGGCGCAGGTAGGTGTTTCCGCAGGTGCCGGGCTCAGGTACAGCGGCTGTGCTTTGTTCTGTGTGAACGGGGTTCTGGCAGTCGGCTATCCTGGGTGCTGGGACCCCCCTGTTATCTGTAGGAGCCCTTATTCTCACGTGCGGAGGCCGTGTGTGCTGAGGTCCGGTACATAGCGCCCATAGGCGCAGGCTATAGGATGTGTAGGAGACCTCACTCCCCGATGTACGGGAGACATCATCCTCATGATTCCGCTCTGCCTCCTGTGACCGGTAGAGGGCGCCCGGCATCACCGTCTATCTCTATAGGGTCCTCTGCCTCCCTGTGTATATGGTGTCTATAGGGTCCTCTGCCTCCCTGTGTATACGGTGCCTATAGGGTCCTCTGCTGTGTATACGGTGCCTGTAGGGTCCTCTGCTGTGTATACGGTGCCTGTAGGGTCCTCTGCTGTGTATACGGTGCCTGTAGGGTCCTCTGCTTCCCTGTGTGAGTGGTGCTGTGTGTATGGTGCCTATAGGGTCCTGTGCTGTGTATACTGTATCTATAGGGTCTTCTGCCGCCCCGTGTGAGCCATGCTGTGTGTGCGGTGTCTATAGGGTCCTGTGTGTGCGGTGCTGTATATACAGTGTCTATAGGGTCCTCTCCTGCCCTGTGTGAGCCGTGCTTTGTATACGGTGCCTATAGGGTGCTTGGTTTCCTGTGTGAGCGGTGCTGTGTATGTGTGTATGGCGCACAGGACCCCCAATGTTATGTGTATGTGGAGAGCACAGGTAGGGCGGTATGTGGAGGCGAGGGGGAGATGTGGGGCGGTATGTGGAGGCGAGATGTAGGGTTGCAGCATCAGGGAGAGCTTTGTGGGTGAGAAGTTTGAACTGTATTTTGTGGTGGATGAGCAATGTATGTATGGGGGGGGGGGGGTACTGATTGTTTTTCAGTTCCAGTAATCCAGACGGGAATGGATCTGGGCCACTAACTCCTAAAATACTACAAGGGAGCGGACCCACGACTGCTGTATATTGTTGGCCGTCCAGGCCTTGTGATGTGAAAGAGCCAGAAGCCTTCATTATTTAAGGCTCTGCCCCCTTATGGATTCTCCTCCCCCTTCTAAGTTCTGAGCTTGTGCTTCCTAGCAGCAGCCAATCTGAACAAGCAGAGCTGCAGTGTAAAGTATTGTATTTCAGAGTATTAGAGAGTCCCAATAAACAATGCACCTGTGCCTAGCACTAATGGAGCAGAGCTACAGTGTAAAGAGTGGAACAGGCAGTGGGCAGCAGCCTGAGCCCCCGGTGAGATGGCCAGGGGATTTTAGACTCCTGTGGCAGTGCAACCACAAGTCGTGCACCTGGAGAATTCTGTACAATTTACAAGAGTCATTAATGAGAAAATTGTTTTAAGGTCCAAAATTCAAAACTGACAAATTTTGTAATATATCCATATAAAATTTGGAGATTTATTTTTTTCTGACACAGAGCTCCAAATCCTCTGCATAGACCTAGAAGTAAATGATAAAATTATTCTACATTAGCTACTACTAGTTTGCTCCCCCTAGTGGTGGCTGTATAATCTGTATGTAGTGAGCTCCCTCTAGTGGTGGCTGTATAATCTGTATGTAGTGAGCTCCCTCTAGTGGTGACTGTATAATCTGTATGTAGTGAGCTCCCCCTAGTGGTGGCTGTATAATCTGTATGTAGTGAGCTCCCTCAAGTGGTGACTGTATAATCTGTATGTAGTGAGCTCCCCCTAGTGGTGGCTGTATAATCTGTATGTAGTGAGCTCCCCCTAGTGGTGACTGTATAATCTGTATGTAGTGAGCTCCCCCTAGTGGTGACTGTATAATCTGTATGTAGTGAGCTCCCTCTAGTGGTGGCTGTATAATCTGTATGTAGTGAGCTCCCTCAAGTGGTGACTGTATAATCTGTATGTAGTGAGCTCCCCCTAGTGGTGGCTGTATAATCTGTATGTAGTGAGCTCCCCCTAGTGGTGACTGTATAATCTGTATGTAGTGAGCTCCCCCTAGTGGTGACTGTATAATCTGTATGTAGTGAGCTCCCCCTAGTGGTGACTGTATAATCTGTATGAAGTGGGTTCTCTCTAGTGGAGGCTGTATAATCTGTATGTAGTGAGCTCCCTCTAGTGGTGACTGTATAATCTGTATGTAGTGAGCTCCCCCTAGTGGTGACTGTATAAATCTGTATGTAGTGGGTTCTCTCTAGTGGAGGCTGTATAATCTGTATGTAGTGAGCTCCCTCTAGTGGTCACTGTATAATCTGTATGTAGTGAGCTCCCTCTAGTGATGGCTGTATAATCTGTATGTAGTGAGCTCCCTCTAGTGATGGCTGTATAATCTGTATGTAGTGAGCTCCCTCTAGTGGTGGCTGTATAATCTGTATGTAGTGAGCTCCCCCTAGTGGTGGCTGTATAATCTGTATGTAGTGAGCTCCCTCTAGTGGTGGCTGTATAATCTGTATGTAGTGAGCTCCCTCTAGTGGTGGCTGTATAATCTGTATGTAGTGAGCTCCCCCTAGTGGTGACTGTATAATCTGTATGTAGTGAGCTCCCCCTAGTGGTGGCTGTATAACCTGTATGTAGTGAGCTCCCTCTAGTGGTGGCTGTATAATCTGTATGTAGTGAGCTCCCCCTAGTGGTGACTGTATAATCTGTATGTAGTGAGCTCCCCCTAGTGGTGACTGTATAATCTGTATGTAGTGGGTTCTCTCTAGTGGAGGCTGTATAATCTGTATGTAGTGAGCTCCCTCTAGTGGTGACTGTATAATCTGTATGTAGTGAGCTCCCCCTAGTGGTGACTGTATAATCTGTATGTAGTGGGTTCTCTCTAGTGGAGGCTGTATAATCTGTATGTAGTGAGCTCCCTCTAGTGGTGACTGTATAATCTGTATGTAGTGAGCTCCCCCTAGTGGTGCCTGTATAATATGTATGTAATGAGCTCCCTCTAGTGGTCACTGTATAATCTGTATGTAGTGAGCTCCCTCTAGTGATGGCTGTATAAACTGTATGTAGTGAGCTCCTTCTAGTGGTGGCTGTATAAATCTGTATGTAGTGAGCTCCCCCTAGTGGTGACTGTATAATCTGTATGTAGTGAGCCTCCCTCTAGTGGTCACTGTATAATCTGTATGTAGTGAGCTCCCTCTAGTGATGGCTGTATAAACTGTATGTAGTGAGCTCCTTCTAGTGGTGGCTGTATAATCTGTATGTAGTGAGCTCCCCCTAGTGGTGGCTGTATAATCTGTATGTAGTGAGCTCCCCTAGTGGTGACTGTATAATCTGTATGTAGTGAGCTTCCTCTAGTGGTGGCTGTATAATCTGTATGTAGTGATCTCCCCCTAGTGGTGGCTGTATAATCTGTATGTAGTGAGCTCCCCCTAGTGGTGGCTGTATAATCTGTATGTAGTGAGCTCCCTCTAGTGGTGGCTGTATAATCTGTATGTAGTGAGCTCCCTCTAGTGGTGGCTGTATAATCTGTATGTAGTGAGCTCCCCTAGTGGTGACTGTATAATCTGTATGTAGTGAGCTCCCTCTAGTGGTGGCTGTATAATCTGTATGTAGTGAGCTCCCCCCTAGTGGTGACTGTATAATCTGTATGTAGTGAGCTCCCTCTAGTGGTGGCTGTAATAATCTGTATGTAGTGAGCTCCCCCTAGTGGTGACTGTATAATCTGTATGTAGTGAGCTCCCCCTAGTGGTGACTGTATAATCTGTATGTAGTGAGCTCCCTCTAGTGGCGGCTGTATAATCTGTATGTAGTGAGCTCCCCCTAGTGGTGGCTGTATAATCTGTATGTAGTGAGCTCCCTCTAGTGGTGGCTGTATAATCTGTATGTAGTGAGCTCCCCCTAGTGGTGGCTGTATAATCTGTATGTAGTGAGCTCCCTCTAGTGGTGGCTGTATAATCTGTATGTAATGAGCTCCCTCTAGTGGTGGCTGTATAATCTGTATGTAGTGATCTCCCTCTAGTGGTGGCTGTATAATCTGTATGTAGTGATCTCCCTCTAGTGGTGGCTGTATAATCTGTATGTAGTGATCTCCCTCTAGTGGTGACTGTATAATCTGTATGTAGTGAGCTCCCCCTAGTGGTGGCTGTATAATCTGTATGTAGTGATCTCCCTCTAGTGGTGGCTGTATAATCTGTATGTAGTGATCTCCCTCTAGTGGTGGCTGTATAATCTGTATGTAGTGAGCTCCCTCTAGTGGTGCCTATATAATCTGTATGTAGTGAGCTCCCTCTAGTGGTGACTGTATAATCTGTATGTAGTGATCTCCCTCTAGTGGTGGCTGTATAATCTGTATGTAGTGAGCTCCCTCTAGTGGTGGCTGCAGGTAGACTGAATTGTATCATGTAACTTGTTTATTCGGGGTATTTTCAGCGCATTTCTGTGGCACTGTATGAGCTGTGGTATTGCAGTGAGTTGTGAAGCGTGGACAGCAGAGCCTCGGGCGGCGGGCGCTCTAATCATCTCCGCATAGTGGTCAGAGCTTGTTCGCTCCAGTGATGTCTTATTTGCCCCACAACTTCTTTAAAGGGGTTGTCCGGGTTCAGAGAAGAACCCGGACATACCTGCAATTTCACCCAGGCAGCCTGCCTGAAGAGGACATCGGAGCATCTCATGCTCCGATGCCCCCCCCCTTGCCCTGCGCTAGATCGCGCAGGGCAAGGTCTCTTGTTTTGAAAATACTCGCTGCCGGGCGGGTACTTCCGCCCGGCAGTGAGTTCGGTGACGTCACCGGCCTTAATGGGCCGGCTTTAGCGCTGCCCTAGCCGTTTTTACTGGCTAGGGCAGCGCTGAAGCCTGTCCATCAGCGCCGATGACGTCACCGACTCACTGCCGGGCGGAAGCCTCTGCCCGGCAGGGACCGGTACGTCACCGGAACCCGGCGAAATTCCTTTGCCCTGCGCTAATTAGCGCAGGGCAAAGGAGGGCATCGGAGCATAGGATGCTCCGATGCCCTCTTCAGGCGGGCTGCCTGGGTGAAATTGCAGGTATGTCCGGGTTCTTCTCTGAACCCGGACAACCCCTTTAAGGATTTGGTGCTTTGTGTTGGGAAATCTGGGTAAGGGTAATTTCAGGATTGAATATTTTTGGAGCTTCTCATGAGGCTTCCATCGGGGGGGGGGGGGGATTTGGGAGATGGCGGATTGATATTTGTGGCTGTAATGAGATGGCACTTGAGATGTAAGCGGATCCCTGAGGATTGGATGACTGATACGTTGTAGCAGTCACAGACGTATCGGCGGTGACAATGTTTCCAATGTGAGTGCGGTAACTTTAGCTTTCCCGGTGTTTTTGTGGTTCCAGAGTTGCATTGTGTACTCCAGTCACATCCAGAGCTGCATTCACAGTTCTCCCACCTGGTTCAGTGTCTGCGGGGTGCACGCTCGGCCTGGGATGAAGATGTGTTGTTTTGGCTCTTGTCCATAGGTAGTAATAACAATGACTGGGGGCGTGCCCTGCTCAGCAGCTTTAAGCCTGGCATAGAACCAGCATTCGTTTCCTTGGTGCACCGCTCTGGTCTCGCTGGCTGCTGCAGCCCCTGCTGATTCAGTGTCTGTTCCCAGCATGCTCTGCTGTTGCATTGTATGTGAAGTGGGGACGATGGCACTAAATTTATTTCGTAGATTCTTTCCTGATTGTGATGTGGAGGATCCGTATTTTTGGCACAAGTGACTTAAAGAAGAACTCCTGTAAAAATGTTTATTCTCTGACCTGTTAGTAAAGTGCATGATATAATCTGTAGTGAATGTAATCTTCTTATAAGAGACTGTATTTCTGAGTTATCCCCTCTCTTCTATTTGTAGCTGTGTCATGTGACCAACTCCCTGACCTCCAACTGACCCAGGACAGGAAGCCAGTTACTGCTCTATTCATTCCTATGAGACTGAAAGTGAGGCTCCCATAGGAATACATAGAGAATTAGACTTCCTGTCCACACATAAGATGCTGTGTTATCTGGTGAGTCTGATTGCTGGTCACATGACACAGATGAGAAACATCAGGGAGATATAACTCACAAATACAGACACTGGTAAGAAAATGACATTCACTACACATTACATCATGTACATTTCTAGCAGGACATGGAATAACATTTTTTGCGGGAGTTCTTCTTCTTGGTTACGCTCTGCCCCACAATTTCCCGCACTGCGGCACAGCTTTAACACAATGCTGCCGGTTTAATTATTATTATTATTTATGTTAAATTTTTCTATTTTATTAAAAAGCATTACATTGAGCAAAATTTAACAGAATAGATTTTGCTAAATTCCACTAAAATAAAGTTTAGGGTTCCTCCTGTATAACCGCTGGACGACCGTCCCTTTGGACACAGCAATGGCTCCTGGCTCCGACACTAGAAGACTCAGCGTTGCCGGATGAAGTCATTTTTTTTTTGCTTTTCCCTGAGGTTAGAAGAATAAAAATACCAAAAGAGGATTTCCTTCATTATTCTGAAAGGTTACAAGATTTCCTTTGCAGCAGGAAATAGAAAGTGGCGGGATGTGTGGGAGGAGTTATGCAGATCAGCCCCTCCTGGTATAGACCGCGTGTGAGATTGTAGAGAATCCTTGAGAATCACGAAGACTTCAAGAAAAAGTAACCTAAGCTCATTGTCCACATCAGACCGATCCTGGACTCCATAGACAAGACCATTATGGTCAGAAGAACGGAAAGGTGAAGGAGATGGATGGAGATGACCACAGAGGACATTAGGACTTCCTGGAGAACTTCAGAGGAAACCTGGAGGCAAAGCTAAAGCTGGCCGTATACATTAGATGTACGTCGGCTGAGGCAGTCACCTTCTGGACTGATGTGTGTGGAGGCCTCTTGATTGTCCTCCGATGGTAGATGTTGTGGAGGATGAGGCTGCAGGATTTCAAAATGTCTGATCTTTTGTTCTTGTAGAAATAAGTCAGAGACAGAGGTGGGGGGGGGCCTCGGAGGCGAGACAGAGGTTGGGGGGGGGCCTCGGAGGCGAGACAGAGGTTGGGGGGGGGGCCTCGGAGGCGAGACAGAGGTGGGGGGGGCCTTGAAGACGAGACAGAGGTTGGGGGGGGCCTCGGAGGCGAGACAGAGGTGGGGGGGGGGCCTCGGAGGCGAGACAGGTTGGGGGGGGCCTCGGAGGCGAGACAGAGGTTGGGGGGGGGGGCCTCGGAGGCGAGACAGAGGTTGGGGGGGGCCTCGGAGGCGAGACAGAGGTTGGGGGGGGGGGCCTCGGAGGCGAGACAGAGGTTGGGGGGGGGCCTCGGAGGCGAGACAGAGGTTGGGGGTGGCCTCGGAGGCGAGACAGAGGTTGGGGGGGGGCCTCGGAGGCGAGACAGAGGTTGGGGGGGGGGCCTCGGAGACGAGACAGAGGTGGGGGGGGCCTCGGAGACGAGACAGAGGTTGGGGGGGGGCCTCGGAGACGAGACAGAGGTTGGGGGGGGCCTCGGAGACGAGACAGAGGTTGGGGGGGGGCCTCGGAGACGAGACAGAGGTTGAGGGGGGGGCCTCGGAGACGAGACAGAGGTTGGGGGGGCCTCGGAGACGAGACAGAGGTGGGGGGGGCCTCGGAGGCGAGACAGAGGTTGGGGGGGGGCCTCGGAGGCGAGACAGAGGTTGGGGGTGGCCTCGGAGACGAGACAGAGGTGGGGGGGGTGGACTCGGAGACGAGACAGAGGTTGGGGGTGGCCTCGGAGACGAGACAGAGGTTGGGGGTGGACTCGGAGACGAGACAGAGGTTGGGGGGGGGGCCTCGGAGACGAGACAGAGGTTGGGGGGGGGCCTCGGAGACGAGACAGAGGTTGGGGGGGGGGCCTCGGAGACGAGACAGAGGTTGGGGGGGGGGGCCTCGGAGACGAGACAGAGGTTGGGGGGGGGGCCTCGGAGACGAGACAGAGGTTGGGGGGGGGGCCTCGAGACGAGACAGAGGTGGAGGGGGGGCCTTGGAGGGTTTATAGGGGTCTGGCAGCCGCACAACTCCCCTTTCCCTATTCAGAACATGCATTCTTGGCTGAGCATACATGTGTATGGGGGTTCAGGAGAGAGCGCGGTCGGCTGAACGTCTGTTCTGTGTATGGCTGGTATATCTTGGCGCCGTGTATATTGGCTATCCTGGAGATGGAGGACATTGATGTCCCGCTTGAGAAGAACAAGGAGGCAGTAGATCAGGGAGATATAAAAGCCGGGGGTGTACAGTAAATTATAGAGCGGGGGCCGTCACGTCTCCACCTCATGGATGAGTCGTCTGAACATCTGGATGATTGAGGTGGGACGTGACCAGAAGAGGAGGTGTAAAACCTATGGAAGACCTGGCCCTACGTGTGTGAGGCCACGGAGGTGGTTATTGCCGCGGCGTCAGGGCGTGACTGTGCGATGATGTCACCCCGCCAAATAATTAAAGGTTTCTTGCCGGTGCTGCCCTTACAGGTACTGAACGTGAGGGGCTGGCGGCTTCACTGGTTTAATAGTGGGAAGTTCTGCAGATCTCAAGATCTTTCTGCTAATTAGACAATGGTTTGGCCGAGCGCTGCGCTGGAAAGTCCGCCGTGGACTCTGTGGCAGCAGTCGGCTCAGATCCTCGGATTCAAGAGCGCCGCCCCCCGTAGTTTCCGCAGGGGAAGATGTTCCTTCTTGATGCAGCGGTCACACGGACAGTCATATTCCTGCCATTATGATGTGCACACAGTGGTTGGGGGGCTCTCCTGGGGGGTAGCGGTACGTAGGGAGGGGTGGACTGTACGTTTTGCCCAGCACGGACATTCCTGAGATAAGCAGACGCTGCGCTCGTTATCTGGAGCGCCACACTTGGGCGGTCGTGTCTCTCGGGGATGGACGCTCCACAGGATAAGACACATTGAGATCCTCTGTGCACGTTACCTATTCTCTGGCGTCGCGGATGTTGGGAGTGGCAGTGATTATCACCTGTGGTGAGAGTCATTTACACTCCTCACGTTAAATATTTCCCTTTTTATTTGCTAATGATTTTGCACTAATTGCTTCCCTCTGAGCGGTTAATAGCCGAGCGTGTAAAGATCGCTAATTGCTGTATAATTATTCACCGCCAGCGCGTGCGCACAGACGACGGGATCCGAGACACCGCACCGGGGAGGCAGAAAGTATACAGTGTGCCAGGTACTACAAGTCTCAGCAGGCCAGACTGGCCTCACCAGGGGGCATTTACTTTACCAAATCCTAATGCAGCGGGCTGCGACTACAACTCCCAGCATGTGCACTTGCACGGCCGTTCTGAGAACTCAGTGAATGGAGCATGCTGGGAGTTGTAGTTTCACAGTGGCTGCCGTAATTGCCCGGGATTTCTGCAGCTCCGTGTCTCTGCGGTGGTCTTCCCTACTCGCCCCGGTGTCTGATTTCTAGTGGGGAGGAGGGGGGCAGCGTGATTACAGCTTCTTTCTGAAGGTCACATTAGGCAACAGATGTTTCTCGGTTGAACTCTGCAATTTTAAAGGGGTCCTCCATGTACTTGTACTGAATTAAAGTGTTAATTTTGGGGGTGTCCTCTGGTCAGGACCCTCATTTCTTCCCCAGATTGGAGCGTCTCTGGAGGTCCTATCCTGTGTAATACTTCATTTCCCCTGTGGGGGCGCTGCAGGGAAACTGAACACTTATTGCTAGGTGTCTCCCTTGATCGCTGAAGGTCCCGGCAGGAGGACACTTTGTGATCAGGACCCTTCTGACAAGTAGAGACTGTCCAAAAATGTCTGACAACTGGTTGTTACATCATTACAGTAGGGACTTATCAGCGTCCATAGTCTGTCTCTGGTCTCCAGCTCAAGGCAGAATGAGGGCCAGCGAAGGAGGACGTCCCCAAGACTTTCTATTCCTCCTCCAGCCATATTGTCATGACTATAAAGACCAAGACTTCAACCATCTTGTCTTTTCCTCGCAGGCGACCTTTGACGATGCCGCGGTTTACTTCTCCGAGGAACAATGGCAGAACCTGGAGGAGTTCCAGAAGAAGATTTACAAGGAGCTCATCAAAGAAATCTATGAAACCATGCTGGCCTTGGGTAAGGAACCGTCTCCATAACTGGGAGTCCGAGAACTGTTAGCTGTGGTGGCCCCTGCCTGAGCAGGCTTCTCCAGCGCTCGGACAGATCTCCAACAGACGACGTCTCACAAACTATGCACGGAAACAAAAAAAAAAAATTAATGAAGACCCCCGAACCCCTAAACTAGGTCAAATAGATAAATCAGAGTCTAAACTAGACCCTAAAACAGAGACCTGAAATTCAGACCTCAGACCGTACACCTGAAATTACGTCAGTCCCTGTAATGGACCTTAAAATGAATCCGACCCCAAACCAGCCAGTAAGATTCAGACCCCAGACTGTAGCCCTGAAATTAATTGTGACTTTAGAACAGATCCTTAAAGTGTAACAGTTCATAATTTTTTTATTTGTGTAATGTATCGGGGCAGCGATACTGACCGTTTTTGTAATATACTTTAATTACTGAATTTGTGCGTTTCTATGAGAAAAATAGCTGTAAAGTGGCCCATTTTGCGCCTTAGCGACGCTCCTCTGTCTTCTGTTTACACAACAGTGGAGACTTGTTCAACACTGACCGTGTTATGTAAACAGAAGACAGAGGAGCGTCTCTAAGGCGCAAAATGGGCCACTTTACAGCTATTTTTCTCATAGAAACGCACAAATTCAGTAATTAAAGTATATTACAAAAATGATCGGCATTACTCCCCCTACACATTACAAAAACGTTATACTTTTTAATATTAATTCAGACCCCAGACTGTACCCCCCTAATATTAAGAGACTGCAGACAGTAGCCCTAAAATTAATTTAGACCCTTAAAGGGGTTTTCCAGGATTTTACTACTGATGACGTATCCTCAGGATAGAACCTCAGTATCTGATTGGTGGGGGGGTCCGACACCCGAGACCCCCACCGATCAGCTGTTTGAGAAGGTACCAGCGCTCCTGTGAGCTCCGTGGCCTTCTCTTAGCTTTTCCTAGGTCAGTGATGTCACGTTCATCGGTCACATGGCCCAGGAGCGGCTCCGCCCCATAGAAGTGAATGAGGCTGAGCGCGATACCAAGCACGGCCACTACACAATGTACGGCGCTGTGCTTGGTGAGCGGGGAGAAGGTAGCGGAGCTCACAGGAGCGCCGGTACCTTCTCAAACAGCTGATCGGCGGGGGTTCCTGGGTGTCAGACCTCCACCGATCAGATACTGAGGACCTATCCTGAGGACAGGCCATCAGTAGAAAAAAACCCTTAAAGTTAAATAGACAACAAACAAGCCCCTAAAATTAATTCGGACACGAGAAAAGACCCTTAAAATTAAGGACCCAAAGCAGAACCCTAAAAAATGAATCGGACCACAAAACAGACCCTTGATCCTGAGACTGGACCCTGCAACAGTCTTATCAGACCAGTGAGGGTCCTACCGCTGGGACCACCACCAGTGTCAAGAACAGGGCCCCTTAAATGGATGGAGCAGCCGGTTGGAAATGCACATCCGCCAGAGACCACAGGCCACGTGACTGTGACATGGGTCAGTAGCATTGCCCCTCTGCCCTCCTTCAGTGCATGTATGGCAGCAGGTTGGCATCTCTGGGGCAGATTTGGACTGTGGTCCACTGGTTTAGTTGCAGTATAACGTCCATCCTGCATCCGCTGGGCTTGTGATTTCAGCATTGTTGGCGGCCAGCAGCTCTACCCCGGCCTATGATAACTCTCTCACTTTCCCATCCTCCACTAGATGCTGATTTGCTTCTGCAGGTAATTTAATGCAAACCTAAACCAAATCTGCACCAGGCTCACAAAGCGGAGAGGTCATCTTTATTTCCATGTAACCAAATTGGCGCCCAGTTTGCCGACAGGCAGCTGCTGATTCTTGGCACCAAGGAAACTAAACATGGCTGATGTTCTCCTCTGCACCTTAATCATATTTATCTGTACAAAGCTCCCACTGGAAAAAAAAAAAAAGTGGTGTCCTCCTATAGTGGCTCGGGGCGGTCGTCCACCTCTGCCGGACTCTCCAGACATTTAGAGGATATATTTGGGATCCGGGCACAAAACCAACTGACTTTGCTGGCTCTGCTACGAGTGCATGATTCTAGTGTTTTCTTATTTTGTCTACTTTGTTGTTTCACAGGATACCGCATCCCGAAACCAGAAATTGTGTCTCGAATTGAAAGGGGGGAAGAACCATGCATTGATGCCTGCAAAAAACCCAAACTGCAAGAATCTCAGCCAGAGGGCGCTCCCGACGGCAGTAAAGGTGCCTGCACTTTGTCTCTTCTCTGTTCTCTTATTAGATTATTTCAGAAATGGACGGAATCAATTCTTCAATTCATTCTGCCAATCACGCCTCATGGTGCACCAATAATACTACCTCCTACGTACAAGAATATTACTACTATAATACTGCTCCTATGTACAAGAATATAACTACTATAATACAGCTCCTATGTACAAGAATATAACTACTATAATACTGCTCCTATGTACAAGAATATAACTACTATAATACTGCTCCTATGTACAAGAATATAACTACTATAATACTGCTCCTATGTACAAGAATATAACTACTATAATACTGCTCATATGTACAAGAATATAACTACTATAATACTGCCTCCTATGTACAAGAATATAACTACTATAATACTGCTCCTATGTACAAGAATATAACTACTATAATACTGCTCATATGTACAAGAATATAACTACTATAATACTGCTCCTATGTACATAGAATATAACTACTATAATACTGCTCTATGTACAAGAATATAACTACTACTGACTCCTACAAGAATATAACTACTATACTATAATACTGCTCATATGTACAAGAATATAACTATATATACTGCTCCTATGTAATATATATACTGCTCCTATGTACATATACTATAATATACTATATATAATACTGCTCCTATATGTACAAGATATAACTACTATATGTACAAGAATATAACTACTATACTATAATGCTGCTCTATGTACTATGTAATATAACTACTATAATACTGCCTCCTATGTACAAGAATATAACTACTATAATACTGCCTCCTATGTACAAGAAATATAACTACTATAATATACTAACTAATATTAATATAATACTGCTCCTATGTACAAGAATATAACTACTATAATACTGCTCCTATGTACAAGAATATAACTACTATAATACTGCTCCTATGTACAAGAATATAACTACTATAATACTGCTCCTATGTACAAGAATATAACTACTATAATACTGCTCCTATGTACAAGAATATAACTACTATAATACTGCTCCTATGTACAAGAATATAACTACTATAATACTGCTCTATGTACAAGAATATAACTACTATAATACTGCTCCTATGTACAAGAATATAATACTATAATACTGCTCCTATGTACAAGAATATAACTATATAATACTGCTCCTATGTACAGAATATAACTACTATATACTGCTCCTATGTACAAGAATATAACTACTATAATACTGCTCCTATGTACAAGAATATAACTACTATAATACTGCTCCTATGTACAGAATATAACTACTATAATACTGCTCCTATGTACAAGAAATAACTACTATAATACTGCTCCTATGTACAAGAATATAACTACTATAATACTGCTCCTATGTACAAGAATATAACTACTATAATACTGCTCCTATGTACAAGAATATAACTACTATAATACTGCTCCTATGTACAAGAATATAACTACTATAATACTGCTCCTATGTACAAGAATATAACTACTATAATACTGCCTCCTATGTACAAGAATATAACTACTATAATACTGCTCCTATGTACAAGAATATAACTACTATAATACTGCCCTCCTATGTACAAGAATATAACTACTATAATACTGCTCCTATGTACAAGAATATAACTACTATAATACTGCTCCTATGTACAAGAAATATAACTACTATAATACTGCCTCCTATGTACAAGAATATAACTACTATAATACTGCCTCCTATGTACAAGAATATAACTACTATAATACTGCCTCCTATGTACAAGAATATAACTACTATAATACTGCTCCTATGTACAAGAATATAACTACTATAATACTGCCTCCTATGTACAAGAATATAACTACTATAATACTACCTCCTATGTACAAGAATATAACTACTATAATACTACCTCCTATATACAAGAATATAACTACTATAATACTGCTCCTATGTACAAGAATATAACTACTATAATACTGCCCCTATGTACAAGAATATAACTACTATAATACTGCCTCCTATGTAGAAGAATATAACTACTATAATACTGCCTCCTATGAGAAGAATATAAACTACTATAATACTGCCTCCTATGTAGAAGAATATAACTACTATAATACTGCCTCCTATGTACAAGAATATAACTACTATAATACTGCTCCTATGTACAAGAATATAACTACTATAATACTGCTCCTATGTACAAGAATATAACTACTATAATACTGCTCCTATGTACAAGAATATAACTACTATAATACTTGCTCCTATGTACAAGAATATAACTACTTTATAATACTGCTCCATATGTACAAGAATATAACTACTATAATACTGCTCCTATGTACAAGAATATAACTACTATAATACTGCTCCTATGTACAAGAATATAACTACTATAATACTGCTCCTATGTACAAGAATATAACTACTATAATACTGCTCCTATGTACAAGAATATAACTACTATAATACTGCTCCTATGTACAAGAATATAACTACTATAATACTGCTCCTATGTACAAGAATATAACTATAATACTGCTCCTATGTACAAGAATATAACTACTATAATACTGCTCCTATGTACAAGAATATAACTACTATAATACTGCTCCTATGTACAAGAATATAACTACTATAATACTGCTCCTATGTACAAGAATATAACTACTATAATACTACCTCCTATGTACAAGAATATAACTACTATAATACTGATATGTAGACCTGCCCTATCTTACAGCGATGTATCTTACCTGTCCCATTTCTTCTCTGCAGACTCGGAGCCGGTGATTAAGGTTGAGCGGAAGTCTCCTGAAGCCTCCACTCCGGTTGGTCCTGTTGAGATCTCCTCGTCGCAGGAGCGCAGTGGAGCTCCGTGCACGCGTTGCGGAACGTGCTGCAACAATCAGTGTAGAATGGGATACCAGTGGAACGCACAGGGAATGTATCCAGCATCTCCTATGGACGGGAATCAGGGGAAGCCATATATGACTTCTCCGTCTGCTTACTTCAATGGGAGCCCCGTATCTCCGGGATTTGTCAGTAGAAGTGAAGGAATGTCGCATCCCACCTCCTCTGTGGCCGTGTACGGGAACGCAGGAATGGTTCCGCTGTCTCCGCACTATGCTGGGCCTGGATACAGAATGGCCCCCGACCCCGGCTCCCCATTTCCATTGCCTGAGAGGCCAGGAAACCCAGTGTTTGGTTTTGAGCAGATGCCCATGGGCCCGCCGAGCAGTCATGTCGGTAAGTGTCCCGCCAGAAGGAAACTTTTAATTAATGACTTTTTGGCATTAATCTCCAGTTCTGTGCAAAAGTTTTAGACGTGTAGGAAAAATTCTGCAAAGTAAGAAAGGTTTCAAAAATAAGGATTTAATGGTTTTATTTTTATCAATTAACAAAATTTAACGTGAAGGAAGAGAAATCTAAATCCAATCAGTATTCGGTGATCGCCCTCGGCCTTCAGCATCAGGTCTTCTAGGTTCTTCCACAAAGTATAGGAAGGAACTCTGCAGGGAGGTTGTTCCAGACGTCTTGGAGAAGTAACCAGCGATCTTATGATGATGTAGGCTTGCTCAAATCCTTCTGTCTCTTCATGTAATCCCAGACAGACTGGATGATGCTGAGATCAGGGCTCTGCGGGGGGGGGCCTCTACCCTGCAGACCCCCATTATTGTACCGCTCTCCCCCATCTTCACTGCTGCCTGCAGACCCCCATTATTGTACCGCTCTCCTCCATCTTCACTGCTGCCTGCAGACCCCCATTATTGTACCGCTCTCCCACATCTTCACTGCTGCCTGCAGACCCCCATTATTGTACCGCTTTCCTCCATCTTCACTGCTGCCTGCAGACCCTCATTATTGTACCGCTCTCCCCCATCTTCACTGCTGCCTGCAAACCCTCATTATTGTACCGCTCTCCCCCATCTTCACTGCTGCCTGCAGACCCTCATTATTGTACCGCTCTAACCCATCTTCACTGCTGCCTGCAGACCCTCATTATTGTACCGCTCTCCTCCATCCTCACTGCTGCCTGCAGACCCCCATTATTGTACCGCTCTCCCACATCTTCACTGCTGCCTGCAGACCCTCATTATTGTACCGCTCTCCCCCATCTTCACTGCTGCCTGCAAACCCTCATTATTGTACCGCTCTCCCCCATCTTCACTGCTGCCTGCAGACCCTCATTATTGTACCGCTCTAACCCATCTTCACTGCTGCCTGCAGACCCCCATTATTGTCCTGCTCTCCTCCATCTTCACTGCTGCCTGCAGACCCTCATTATTGTACCGCTCTCCACCATCTTCACTGCTGCCTGCAGACCCTCATTATTGTACCGCTCTCCTCCATCCTCACTGCTGCCTGCAGACCCTCATTATTGTACCGCTCTCCTCCATCTTCACTGCTGCCTGCAGACCCTCATTATTGTACCGCTCTCCTCCATCTTCACTGCTGCCTGCAGACCCTCATTATTGTACCGCTCTCCTCCATCCTCACTGCTGCCTGCAGACCCTCATTATTGTACCGCTCTCCACCATCTTCACTGCTGCCTGCAGACCCTCATTATTGTACCGCTCTCCCCCATCTTCACTGCTGCCTGCAGACCCTAATTATTGTACCGCTCTCCTCCATCTTCACTGCTGCCTGCAGACCCTCATTATTGTACCGCTCTCCACCATCTTCACTGCTGCCTGCAGACCCTCATTATTGTACCGCTCTCCTCCATCTTCACTGCTGCCTGCAGACCCTCATTATTGTACCGCTCTCCTCCATCTTCACTGCTGCCTGCAGACCCTCATTATTGTACTGCTCTCCACCATCTTCACTGCTGCCTGCAGACCCTCATTATTGTACCGCTCTCCTCCATCTTCACTGCTGCCTGCAGACCCTCATTATTGTACCGCTCTCCTCCATCTTCACTGCTGCCTGCAGACCCTCATTATTGTACCGCTCTCCTCCATCTTCACTGCTGCCTGCAGACCCCCATTATTGTACCGCTCTCCACCATCTTCACTGCTGCCTGCAGACCCCCATTATTGTACTGCTCTCCACCATCTTCACTGCTGCCTGCAGACCCTCATTATTGTACCGCTCTCCTCCATCTTCACTGCTGCCTGCAGACTCTCATTATTGTACCGCTCTCCCCCATCTTCACTGCTGCCTGCAGACCCTAATTATTGTACCGCTCTCCTCCATCTTCACTGCTGCCTGCAGACCCTCATTATTGTACCGCTCTCCTCCATCTTCACTGCTGCCTGCAGACCCCCATTATTGTACCGCTCTCCACCATCTTCACTGCTGCCTGCAGACCCCCATTATTGTACTGCTCTCCACCATCCTCACTGCTGCCTGCAGACCCTCATTATTGTACCGCTCTCCTCCATCTTCACTGCTGCCTGCAGACCCTCATTATTGTACCGCTCTCCTCCATCTTCACTGCTGCCTGCAGACCCTCATTATTGTACCGCTCTCCGCCATCTTCACTGCTGCCTGCAGACCCTAATTATTGTACCGCTCTCCTCCATCTTCACTGCTGCCTGCAGACCCTCATTATTGTACCGCTCTCCTCCATCTTCACTGCTGCCTGCAGACCCTCATTATTGTACCGCTCTCCTCCATCTTCACTGCTGCCTGCAGACCCTCATTATTGTACCGCTCTCTGCCATCTTCACTGCTGCCTGCAGACCCTCATTATTGTACCGCTCTCCTCCATCTTCACTGCTGCCTGCAGACCCTCATTATTGTACCGCTCTCCACCATCCTCACTGCTGCCTGCAGACCCTCATTATTGTACCGCTCTCCTCCATCTTCACTGCTGCCTGCAGACCCTCATTATTGTACCGCTCTCCTCCATCTTCACTGCTGCCTGCAGACCCTCATTATTGTACCGCTCTCCTCCATCTTCACTGCTGCCTGCAGACCCTCATTATTGTACCGCTCTCCTCCATCTTCACTGCTGCCTGCAGACCCTCATTATTGTACCGCTCTCCTCCATCTTCACTGCTGCCTGCAGACCCTCATTATTGTACCGCTCTCCTCCATCTTCACTGCTGCCTGCAGACCCTCATTATTGTACCGCTCTCCTCCATCTTCACTGCTGCCTGCAGACCCTCATTATTGTACCGCTCTCCTCCATCTTCACTGCTGCCTGCAGACCCTCATTATTGTACCGCTCTCCCCCATCTTCACTGCTGCCTGCAGACCCTCATTATTGTACCGCTCTCCTCCATCTTCACTGCTGCCTGCAGACCCTCATTATTGTACCGCTCTCCTCCATCTTCACTGCTGCCTGCAGACCCTCATTATTGTACCGCTCTCTTCCATCCTCACTGCTGCCTGCAGACCCCCATTATTGTACCGCTCTTCCCCCATCTTCACTGCTGCCTGCAGACCCTCATTATTGTACCGCTCTCCCCCATCTTCACTGCTGCCTGCAGACCCTCATTATTGTACCGCTCTCCTCCATCTTCACTGCTGCCTGCAGACCCTCATTATTGTACCGCTCTCCTCCATCTTCACTGCTGCCTGCAGACCCTCATTATTGTACCGCTCTCTTCCATCCTCACTGCTGCCTGCAGACCCTCATTATTGTACCGCTCTCCCCCATCTTCACTGCTGCCTGCAGACCCTCATTATTGTACCGCTCTCCTCCATCTTCACTGCTGCCTGCAGACCCTCATTATTGTACCGCTCTCCTCCATCTTCACTGCTGCCTGCAGACCCTCATTATTGTACCGCTCTCTTCCATCCTCACTGCTGCCTGCAGACCCCCATTATTGTACCGCTCTTCCCCCATCTTCACTGCTGCCTGCAGACCCTCATTATTGTACCGCTCTCCTCCATCCTCACTGCTTCCTGCAGACCCCCATTATTGTACCGCTCTCCACTATCTTCACTGCTGCCTGCAGACCCTCATTATTGTACCGCTCTCCTCCATCTTCACTGCTGCCTGCAGACCCCCATTATTGTACCGCTCTCCTGCCTTCTGTTTCAGCCCAATATGTCACAGTTCACAGTCCTTGGCGTTGCCCATTTTTTTGTACTTCTTCAAAAAAGCTTGAAAAGCACGTATTGAAGCCCAAGTCTGCTTTTAAATATATGCCCAGGAGAGGCAGCTGATGCAGTGTAACCATCTTCAGTGTGAAGAACAAGGAGTCCTGGAAGTGGTGATGTGGCCTCCACCTGATCTCAGTATCATCCAGTCTGTCTGGGATTACATGAAGAGAAAGAAAGATCTGAGCAAGCCTACATCCTCAGAGGATCTGTGGCTAGTTCTCTAAGATGTCTGGACCAACCTCCATGCTGAATTCCTTCATATACAGTGTGGAAGAACCTAGAAAACCTGAAGGTGAACTCCGAGGCAGTCAAACCGAATACTGATTGGATTTAGATTTATCTTCTCCAGGTGCAGCGCTCCCCTCCGATCTTGATATAGGTGCGGGTCCCAGTGATGGGACCGGCACCTATAAGACAATGGGGGCATAGCGATGTACCCACATTGAACAAGATGAGAATACCCCTTTAACATTTGGATTTCTGAAGGTATTCTTACTTTGCAGCATTTTTCCCAAACCTGCCTAAAACTTCTGCACAGTACTGTATGTAGTTCACAGTATTATACGGTCAATTGAAAATTGACAGTCAGTCTGTTAGGCCTGCAGGAGCCAGGTGGTCATGAGAGAGCTGAAAAGACATATTGGTGGTCCCTAGGCTTGAGCGGCTCGACCTTCGGAGCGTAGATCATAGATCCCAAGTCAATTCGCTCAAATACCTTGAATTTTATTGCGGTTTCTGTACAAAATTAAAATGTATTGGCTCCGTAGTGCCAAAGTTCATCTTGGGTGAAGTCGCTCAAGACTTAGGTGAACTCGTACTGTATTCATAAAATGAAAATAGCAATCCGAAGTGGGCTTTGGTACCGAGATGCCAGCCAGTACCAAAAACTTTGCCCGGTTTGTCTACATAGATGTCCATAGAGTCGAGGTAGGACCTAATTACTGGCGACGATCAGTGGATCTTACACAATTTTTCTTTGTATCTTTTTAGATCTTGAGAACAGAAATCGAAACGCGATGTTCCACGATCGAAGAAATCCTCTGCCCCCCTGTCCCGGCTGTGGAACATTCTGCAATAATCAATGTGGGATGAACATCCATTGGGAACAACGAAGGTTGCATCATCCCATTCCCGGGCCAGTTGACGGGGCCCAGGGCCATCGATATCCTTCTCCTCCGAACCCATACTTTAACGCTGGAACAAATTCTCCATCTTTCTCTAATATACGCCCTCCGGTCAGACATGTTAGCCCGCCGGTAAACGTTCAAGGGAATTCTGGGATGATTCAGCTGTCTGCACCATATCCAGGGTATTGCAGGCCCGGAGATGCCAAGTCCCCGAATGTTTTTCCAAACAAGCCAGAGCACCCTGCCGGCAATGGCATCCATGGAAGCAACGGAGCAGCCTCTTCGCCTCATGGGCATAACCAGGGCGTGAAGTACGGAGCCGTACCTGCCAACGGTAGTGGGAATCACAGGAAGTCCCAGTCTATGTCTCCGTTGGCAGCCATCGAAACGATGCCGATGTTTGCCGCCAATAACAGTCCAGGTATTGTTGGTGACCAGAGGAATAAACCTCTACCCCAAACGGTGACCAGCAGTGATAATGGCAAAGACCGAAACACAATGCCTTCCTATGGTAATGGGCGACACCAGCTAAATTTTTCTATCCATGGTGGGAAAATGACCAGAGTGCAGCCAGCGACGTCAGCGACTGGTAACACCGGACAACCGAAGGCCGGTGAAGCCGCCGGGAATAAGAATTCTTCGCCAGCAGATAGAGGGGACACGGCTTCCAAAAACTCTCTTCCCTCCTCCTCCACCTTTCTTGGTCAAGATGTAGAGCAGGTTACAGTAACTGAAAGTCACGCCCTTAAAAGACCAGCTTCTCAGACCACTTCTGATAGCGGGCTTCCAGCAAAAAGATCCAGTCCATCGGTGATCATTGTTGACTGCGAGGAGGAAAAGCGCGTCGCAACTCCAAGAAAAGCAGGAAGTTCTGCTTGCGTTGCGATCACCAAATCGGGACTTCCTTCAACTCCACTTGTGGTTGGTGGAAGCCAAGACTCGAAGAAAACTCCACCGCCTGAAATGAAAGAAAATAGGCGCCAAACACCACCCATTACCATCAGTAACGTCAGGAGTGTTGCAACACCCGAAATGAGGGACAATAAGCGCCAGACGCCACCGATTACCATCAGTAATGTCCGGAGTGCTGCAGCAACATCTGAAATGAGAGACAATAAGCGCCAGACACCACCGATTACCATCAGTAACGTCCGAAGTGCTGCTGCCACACCTGAAATGAGAGACAATAAGCGCCAGACACCACCGATTACCATCAGTAACGTCCGAAGCGCTGCAGGAACACCCGAAATGAAAGACAATAAACTCCAAACATCATCAATTACCATCAGCGACATCCGGAGTGCCGGTATCTTTATGACTCCAACCTCCAGAGGTCCGAAAGACATGAAGGACTCTAATCCAATCATAATTATCGATGACAAAGACGTTGAAGGACCACCACGAGTTTCGCCTGCCGGTAGTTCAACTATTGAGGCCAAGACTTCTAAACCCATGACCCCTTCAGCAAACAACCCCAAAAGTCACAAGGAACCTCCTCCTGCAACTCCTCCTTCCTCCACCAACAAAGGCGTCACCCCTCAAGCTGGCCAACAAGGGACTGCCGTTTTGGTTAATAAAGTTCAGGTGCAGCAGCCTTCACCGATTATCGTCACCGGAGGTACCGGTCTCGGCAACCAGCCCTTGTCTGTCCCTGTAAACGGCAACCAAAGTATCATGCTTACGTTCCCCGTCACGGTCGGTAGTTCAGGACTTGTACTCGCAACTCCGGTGAATATTGCAGAAAATCAGATTCCGGGTATGAAACAGAATACCAGAATGCCAATGAGTAAGACTAGACTTGTGCCAACCAACACCGTTACCACTCCCAGGACTGTCAATCCTAAATTCAGCTCTGTAGCGGTGACCCCGGTCATCGGTCAGACAAATACGCTTCCAGTCTCCGTGCCTCCTGGTCATGCCAAACCGGTGGCAATCAATGTTAACCAAACCGGCAACATCACCAGCACACTCAATCTAAATAACTCCAACCTGACCGGTGGAACCCTCAAGGCCGTGCCGGTATCGGCTGCGGGAAATACACAAACAATTCCATTCTTTGTAGATGCCAGTTCTGGACTAATTCTGACCGGATCTGCCGTTTCTTCCAAGGATAACGTAGGCAACGCAACAGTGGTCACCGTTAACAGGGGCGTCGTTGCTGGAAACGTTGCTCCTGTAACCTTGGGTGGAAAACTGGCGTTCAGCAATATCGGCTCGGTAAACGGACCTTACATTATCAATAATTCTTCTGTCGCCCTTACCGGCAACGCCAACAACTTCAATAATAAAGGAACGTTGAGTATCAACAATCCCACAATCCTCACCTTAAATGGGGGCTTAGGCATTGGCAATTCAGGGTCACCTATAGCGAATATCACCCCTGTCAATGCAAATAGGACTTTGCAGGTGGCCCCGACTCCAGCTTCTACCGTTGTAGGTGGTGCCAGTCAGAAGAATAATGCCACGCTCGTAAGGAAGGTTGGAGAGCAGGGTGGGGCAGCTAACCAACCCAGCGGCCAGCAGCAGCAGCCACCGCCGCCGACAGCCATAGTCGAAAGACTCTTCAAATGCAGCAACTGCGATGAGAAGTTTAACTCCCTCGAGAACTTGACTTCCCACCAAGCAGTTCACAGGCCAGTAGATGCCCCAGCCGGGGGCCACGTTGGCAAATCTACCGCCAAAGACTCTGGTAAAGAAGGTCTTCCAGGAACAACAGGAGATGACGACGCTCCGACCATTTTGTACACTACGCAAGGAGACGACGGCAGCACGGTGTATGTCGTCACAGTGTAGACGCCGCAGATGTTGTACATCGTCCTTCTAATTTTTGTAGCCGTCTTTTTAGTTGCGGGGGAAGGGGGGGGGTGCGGAATGTCAGAATTTTCTATATGTAAAATTACAAGATCTAGTAGAAAATTAGTTTCTTAGTGTGTTGTCTCAGATTTCAAGAGTCCTGGACATCCATCTGAAACTTGTCTAGAGCTTTGGCATGTTCGTCGTAGGTGAGACCCGCTTCACCACAAAGAGAAAAGTAAACCGTAGTGTATAAATGTACGTAACGCGGCGTAGATTTAGCGTATAATGCACTGTACGTAAAGCGGAACGCTTTAACCGGCCCCACTAAACATCTTCCCGAACTTCCTCGACTCGAATTACCCGTGGACTGCTACGAGGCTGCTCATGGACCGAGAAGGTGGGGGACACCATATATAAACGCTACGGAACAATGCCTCAAAACTACACCGCGTGCTATTATAAAACGGTGAGAGTAGCGTCAGGCCGTATTCACACCGCCGTTCTGTATAGTGTCTTATGCAGTTTCACTGACACCAAATCTTGTCATGTCTCTATATGTGGGCGACCAGCAGTCGCCCTGTGGTATAGTCTTTGCGTCATTTGGTGCTGTAAATGTAAGTTCCCGACGAGCAGAGGTCGTAACGAAGACTTTGCCGCCTGACATCAGATGCTGAAAGATGAGCGTTCTGCCAAGACTTCTCGGTGATCCTCGCACTTTAGGGTGAGAGTTCTTGTCTCTCCAGTTGCCTTGTAGTTCCACCACGGCTCCGTGTGGCGTTGGTACGCATATCCTTACATCTACTGAATCATCCCCGCCCTGCAGAGCATTTCCTCGTTCCTGTGAATTGTTAAAAATTCCATTAGGTCAGATATTCCTGTATCACTGGACCAACTCGGGCACGAGTCTGGGACAACCCACATCTGAGCTGGAGTAGCCGCCATATTGGTTGCGTCTCAGCTTTCCTAGAAACCGAGAACCGTAAAACCTGAGTTGAATTAAGGAGTAACTGAGTATTTTTTTTCTCTCTCTCATAAATGACTAGTAGAAGTGAAGAGAGAAAACTTTGTAATATATCTCATTACAGAAAAATGCCTCTCTCTCCATGTATCAGACTCCTCTCCTCCTACTTTCCGCACTGATCACTCTCATTCACTGATAAAGTCTGCCTTCAGCGAATAAGGGTTAATAGCGCACTGAGAGATCAGGTTATAGCTGCTGTCCTTTAGAATCCATCTAGAGTGATGTAAAGAGAGGTGGCTGCTGTTCTGTAAGTGCTATGCTCACCCCAGTGCTGGAATCGCCGCTACACTGCTCATTACTGCTGTATACTGTCCTCCATGCTGCTGTTTCGGAGGGTGTGCTACAGATATACAGGGGAGCAGTGTCTCAAAAAGTTGGAAAACCCCTTTAAAGATAATACAGCAGGGGCGGTTCTGAGAGTCAGATTCGCAGCATGTTGGTTAGTTCTACGTTGTTCTGCTCCATTGATGAACAGGTAGTGGACGCCCACTACTACAGGAGCACTCCCACCAGATTAGGCGAGGATCTTCTTGAACCAGAGACTCGTGGATAAGATGCGATATTAATACGCTAGGGTGCGGGTTTCCCACTAACTACACCCCTTAAAGTCCAAATACCCTCAAAACTGGAATCCTGTTTGGAATCTTGAATGGGTGAAATTTCTGTTGTAAATTCCGAGAAAACCTTTGTTTCGTGCTTCTTGAGTCGTTGGCTGTCACCCTCTCGTGCACCCCATGGACCCGTTTCTTGCAACCTCTTTCAGTTGGTATTTTTGCAATATCTTTTAGTTTTAGATTGGGTTTTGGTTATTTCACGGTGAGGAAATAACCGCAAAGAGTATTTGTGCCCCTGCTTAGAAGCGGCGGCGATGTCCTTCGTGGCGCCCACGGCCCAAGTGTTGACCCTCTGGAACTAAATGCACTTATGGTCTATGGAGCTCCTACCCCACGTGATTCAAGAGCCATGGGTGTTCTGACCAGGACTTCATCACACGTGGCGACACGTGGCCCTCACGACTGCACACAGTGACTTCATGTTCCGGTCGCTGCCAACATGGACTTGTACATATTTTTTATCAGTGTTTTATTACCCGGTGTAGTGTTACGTACCTGACCTGTCACTTCTACCTCAACGCGCGGTCCCGGGGTACACAGCCTTCTGGTTTCAATTTTTCACATAACTTTGTACTCAATAAATATTTTAAAGTCCGACCTCGGCTCCTTTTTTTTTCCCATATATTTTACAGTGGACGACACAGGAATTTCATACTTTTTGACTAAATTTTCATAGAAAACTTTACCTTTTATATTTTATGCCATAAATCACTAGAGAGATTATCTCTGGGTAGTCTCATGATGATAGTAGGTGGAGAGCAGGAATCTACTGATAGGCCTAGATGAACGGAGGGGACAGGCAAGGACTGCAGAATGAATAGAACAAGTTAGCAGTCTGCAATGACACATCAAACCAAGAAAGAAAACGGCAGCCACAACATTAATACTGTACCGAAACCGCCGTCTATCAATGTACAAGGTGTACGCAGCCGCCATAAAACATACATGACGTAAAACAATTAGTAGGTGAAGGACACGACTGCACGATTCAGTGCATTAGGACAATACCGAGTAAACAAAGCCAGGATTAGAGTATTCATCCTGAATATAATGCAAAAAATAGTGTGTACTGACAAAGTGGGCTGTGTATGCCCCCACCCCCAATGCCTGTGATAACCAAAGAGAGGCTTGTCTGTACAGTGCCTTGAAAAAGTATTCATACCCCTGGAACTTTTCTACTTTTTTTTTTTTTCCATGTTACGCCCACAAACTTAAAGAGGTTCTCTGACTTCACCAAAAGGCATTTATCATGTAGAAAAAGTTAATACAAGGCACTTCCTACTGTATTGTGATTCTCCATATTGTCTCCTTCGCTGTCTTGATTCATTTTTCCATCACATTATACACTGCTTGTTTCCACGGTTACGACCACCCTGAAATCCTGCATCGGCGGCCGTGCTGCCACACTATAGGAAAAAGCACCAGCCTATGTGCGCTCCCACAGTCCTGGTCACCAGAGAGGCCGACATTTTTTCCTATAGTGTGCAAGCACGGCCACCACTGATAGATTGTAGGGTGGTCGTAACCATGGAAATGAACCTTGTATAAAGTGATGGAAAAATGAATCCAGCCACCAAAGGAGGCAATATGGACAATCACAATACATTAGTAAGTGCCTTGTATTAACTTCATCTACATGATAAATACTATTTGCTGAAGTGAGAGGACCCCTCTAAATGTATTTTATTGGGATTTTATGTGATCGACCAACACAAAGTACAAATCTGTGTGAAGGGAGAAGATGATGATACGTGGTTTACAAAGTTTTAATAAATAAAAATCTGGACAGTGTGATGTACATTTGTATTCCGCCCCCCTGAGTCAGTACTTTGTGGGACCACCTTTCACTGTAATTACAGCTGCAGTCTTTTGGCGTCTGTCTCTACGGCTTTACACAGCTAGAGGATGACATTGTTGCCCGGTCTCCTGTGCAAAAGAGCTCGCGCTCAGTCAGATTGGATGGAGAGCGTCTGTGAACAGGAATTCTCACGTCTTGCCCCAGATTCTCAATGGGATTGAGGTCTGGACTGTGACTGGGCCGTTCTAACACATGAAGATGCTGTGATCTAAACCCTTCCATTGTAGCTCTGGCTGGATGTTGAGGGTCGTTGTCTTGCTCAGGTCTTCTGCAGCCTCTACCAGGTTTTCCTCCAGGATTGCCCTGTATTTGGCTCCATCCATCTTCCCATCAACTCTGACCAGCTTCCCTGTCCCTGCTGAAGAAAAGCCTCCCCTTAGCATGATGCTGCCACTGCCATGTACCACGGTGGGGATGGCGAGATCAGGGTTAGTTCCCACACGCATTTTGAATTTAGACCAAAAAGTTTAACTTTATCCCATCTGACCAGAGCACCTTCTTCCACGTTCCCTGTGCCCCCCACCACATGCCTTGTGGCAAACAGGACGACTTATGCTTGCTTTCATAAAGGCCAGATTTGTACGTGACTTATAGTTGTCCTGTGGACAGTTTCTCCCACCTGAGCTGTGCATCTCTGCAGCTCCTCCACAGTGACCATAGGCCTCTTGGCTGCTTCTCTAATCAGTGCTCTCCTTGCCTGGTCAGTGGACGGCCATGTCTTCGTAGGTTTGCAGTTTTGCCATACTCCTTCCGTTTTCAGATGATGGATTGAACAGTGCTCTGTGAGATGTTCAGAGCTTCGTATATTTTTTTATAACCTAACCCTGCTTTATACTTCTCCACAACTTTATCCCTGACCTGTCTGATGTGTTCCTCGGTTTTCATGATGCTGTTTGATCACTAATGTTCTCTAACAAACCTCTGAGGCCTTCACAGAACAGCTGGAGTTATACTGAGAATACATTACATACTTGTGAACGCGCTTTACTAATGAGGTGACTTCTGAAGGCAGTTGGTCACACTGGATTTTATTTAGAGGCATCAGAGTACAGGGGGCCGAATACAAATGCACGTGACACTGTTCAGATTTTTATTTTTTAAACATTCTGAAAACCATTAATCATTTTCTTCTCACCTCACACAGACTTGTACTTTGTGCTGGTCGATCACATAAAATCCCAATAAAAAAAACTTAAAGGGGTTGGCCACTTTCTGGTTATTGTTGACCAATGTGTCTGTAAGATAATTATAAAACACTTACTAATATAGTCTTTGTTGCAATTCTGCATCATTTGCTGGATTTTACGAGGTACACAACCTCTTTTGTGCTGTCCACACAGAGGTCTTGTCCATAAAATGGCTGCTGATGGAGGGTCATGTGACCAGGCAAATCACCTCCATGTGATGTCTCCTTCATTCACACACACCGCACCTGCACTAAACTCCAAACAGAACAAGTACAGATGGCAGGGCAATGGAGGAGACATCACATGGAGGGCATTTGCCTGGTCACATGACCCTCCATCAGCAGCCATTTTATGGACAAGACCTCTGTGTGGACAGCACAAAAAAAGGTTGTGTACCTTATAAAATGCAGCAAATGATGCAGAATTTCAACAAAGGCTATATTAGTAAGTTCCATATAATCATCTTATATACGCTTTGGTCAACAATAACCATAAAGTGGACAACCCCTTTAAGTTTGTGGGTGTAACGTGAAAAAATGTGGAAATGTTCAAGGGGGTATGAATACTTTTTACGTGTACTGTAGGCAAAATGAAATGTACTCCATCTCTGTCTTCAATGCACATTTCACCACTTACTTTAGGAGTGTTTCCTCCACATTTATGGCATTTAGCACATATTTAGGTGTGTCAGTATACAATGATTTTAGCATTTAATTCAGCTTTCCAACATTCTCTAATTTTGGTTTGACTTAGGGCCTTTGCACACGATCGCGGAACAAGGTCCGGGAAGGTTCGTGAAAACCCGGACCGTGCTCCTTCTGAGGGCAGGAGCGCATGGCGTCTGTCACGCTCTGGTGTGGAGGGTATAGCAACACCAAGCGTAAGAGGGAAGAGAAAGGGACAAAACAAGGGAAACTGTCACCTCCTGCAGGAAACCCTGAAAGTAGGCCCTGGCTGACTACCAGTATGAGCAGGCCTTAGAGGTAGGAGAGTAGGACGAACAGGAGACTCCAGAAGGCAAAACCACAACAGGGAAAAGTAGGATAAACACAAAAGGGAAAATGACACTTATCTTAATGCAGATATTGCAGCAACCGGATCTCAGCCGAGATCCACACCACACACAACAAAGCAGAAAGTATAAACCGCAAGGGATACTGGGAGAGGAAGGGATAAATAGGGGAAAGATAATCACCACACCCGCAACAGCTGAGGGGAAGGGGTGTGGTAAACAGTAACCAAACCAAGAGGAAAACATGTCAAATTATGTCACTTTTGAAAGTCTAACCGAACGCCTGCAACCTGATGCAGCCACGTTCGTGACAGCGTCATTGGTTGCTATGTCGTTGTGCGCTTCCTAAGGCCGCCGCTGTGCAGTGATACACTCTATACGAGTGTGCACAGTGTATCATTGTACAGCGGCGGCCTCAGGAAGCGCACGGCGTCATAGCATCCAATGATACCGTGCGCTCCTGCCATCAGAAGGAGCACGGTCCGGGTTTTCACGGACAGTACTGGACCGGGCTCCACGGTCGTGTGAATGGGCCCTTACTGTGTACTGTCCTCTTGATGGCAGTAGATGTTCTCCAGCCTTCCTGCAAACTCTGATGCCTTCATCACTAGTATCAAGGCCCCAATCTGCTTTTATCACTGAACGATATTGTTTGCCATTGTTCGCAGGAAGGCTGGAGAGTACCTACCTCCTTCATACAAAGTGTGACTACACACAGGACCAACACCCTGTGTCATGATGTCATGTGCCCTTAGCTACCGTGCCTGATTGCGTCTGGTATTTGTGGAGAGAACATTGACCAGCCTGTAGTACACCCAGGACATCCTGGAACCAGTACTACTGGCTTTATTGACTTGGGAGATGTGGTGTTCCAACAAGATGACCACACACTGTCCGTGTAATACAGCGTGCTCCTTGGGGAACCCAGCTGTTCACGTGGGACCTCCATCACCAGACTAGATGTTTGGGACTAGATGGGACTATGATTCATTATTCATAAAAGGTAATACTTCTGCACTGTACTAACAAGATTCAACTAATTAGAGAGTTTCTTATCTCAAAGCTGACATTTAGCAGTACATCCTGAAACTGAGAAACCAAACGTAACTCTCCTGGACATCAACCTCTGATAACGGGGAGAGGGAGCTGCTTACCTCGGCCTTGTAGATATCTTATTCACAGAGAACTCCTCACAGCTGCTCAGTAATTTTCCAATTATGCACAAGATGGAGGACATACTTATACAAAATGGATTCTCATCCCTCACTGTACCACAGGAGGATATCCAGCATCTGTATGACCGCAACCATAGGAGGATATCCACAGGGGGCATAGCTAAAGGCTCATGGACCCTAGTGCAACCAGTTCAGCTTGTCCTCAGGATAGGTCATCAATATCAGATCGACCGATCAGCTGTTTGAAGAAAGGGCGTTGCTTTCTCTGCTCACCTGCTCGCCGTAGCATTTGCAGTGATGAGCAGGTAAACAGAGCAGAGAAGGCAGCGCTCGTACAAAAAAACAAAAAAAGGACAACCCCTTTAAAGACACACTTGGAAAACATTACATACAGCCCTACAGAGCATACAGGGTCATACAGCCCCACATATGTACCTCTTACATCCAGTGACTTCTCTTCTCTGATGTAGACGTTCTCTTTCCTCCTCTTCTCCTGTCAGACCAGACCGCCATGATGACTTCTTTCAACTGCACCTCGTCTCTGCAGAGTTTAACAAACAGACATATTACTTTCCTACTTTTCCATCATCCTCTCACCTTCTCCGCAACACCTCATCCTGCCCCCCCAATAATATACTGCACAAACAGCCCCCCTGAAAGTACTGGTACCACACAGAAAAACAATACCCCCTTACCTTTCAGATCAAATCCCCATATCAAACCTCAGATGAGATCCCCCCCCCCATCTTCAGACCCCCATATAAGACTCCAATTAGACCTCCAAACCCCCATATCTGACCCCCATTAGACCTCCAAACCCCCAATCAAACACTCATTAGACCTCCAGACCCCCATTAGACCTCTCTAGACCCCCAGTCAGACCCTTCAGACCCCCAATCAGACTCTTTAAGCCCCTAATCAGACCCCCTTCTGGCCCCATATGAGCCCCCCCCCTTCTGGCCCCCATATCAGACCCCCCCCTTCTGGCCCCCAATATCAGACCCCCCTTTAGGCCCCAATATCAGACCTCAGATCAGACAATTAAAATAAATAAACTTACCTCTCCTGTGTCGCTCCTCTCCCTGTCCTGGCTGTCTCCCCTGCTTTCACCTCTTCCCGGGGCCTGCGCTGCAGTCACCTGACCTCCTGCAGCGTCAGGTCAGAGTGCGCTCTGTGCGTCCTAACGCTGCAGGCAGTCAGGACACAGCAGCGCGGGCCTCAGGAAGAGAGAGCAGGAGGAGGGGTAAGTACAGTACAGCACTACTCAGCGCTTCACTCCCCCTCCTCCTGCATACTAGCGAGCGCTTCCATTATGGAAGCGCTCACTAGTATTCCCTTTATAAGATGCACTGCATCTTATAACGGGAACAGTAGAGCACCACTGGCATGGGGGGCCCTCTTAGGGGCCCGGTCGCAACTGCGACCGCTGCAACCCCTACAGTTACGCCATTGGATATCCAGCATCTGTTTGACTACTACCATAGGAGGATACCTAGCATTTGTAAGACTGCTGCCACAGGAGGATATCCAGCATCTGTATGACCTCCACCACAGGAGGATATCCAGCATATGTATGACCTCCACCACAGGAGGATCTCCAGCATCTGTATGACTGCTACCACAGGAGGATATCCAGCATCTGTATGACCGCCACCATAGGAGGATCTCCAGCATCTGTATGACCTCCACCACAGGAGGATCTCCAGCATCTGTATGACCGCCACCACAGTAGGATCTCCAGCATCTGTATGACCGCTACCACAGGTGGATATCCAGCATCTCTATGACCGCTACCACAGGAGGATATCCAGCATCTGTATGAACGCTACCACAGGAGGATATCCAGTATCTGTATGACCGCCACCACAGGAGGATCTCCAGCATCTGTATGACCTCCACCACAGGAGGATCTCCAGCATCTGTATGACTGCTACCACAGGAGGATCTCCACCATCTATACGACCACCACCACAGGAGGATATCCAGCATCTGTATGACCACTACCACAGGAGGATATCCAGCATCTGTATGACTGCTACCAAGGAGGATATCCAGCATCTGTATGACTGCTACCACAGGAGGATCTCCAGCATCTGTATGACCTGCCACCACAGGAGGATCTCCAGCATCTGTATGACCTCCACCACAGGAGGATCTCCAGCATCTGTATGACTGCTACCACAGGAGGATCTCCAGCATCTGTATGACCGCCACCACAGGAGGATCTCCAGCATCTGTATGACCTCCACCACAGGAGGATCTCCAGCATCTGTATGACCTCCACCACAGGAGGATCTCCAGCATCTGTATGACCTCCACCACAGGAGGATCTCCAGCATCTGTATGACTGCTACACCAAAGGAGGATCTCCAGCAATCTGTATGACCGCCACCACAGGAGGATCTCCAGCA
>ONZH01017740.1:0-45070 GCA_900303285.1 Rhinella marina
TGACACGCTGATGCCGAGCAGAACGTCAAAAAAATTTACGGGTGACACGCTGCTGCCCATCAAACTGTCAAAAATTTAAGGTGACACGCTGCTGCCCATTAAACTTTCCCAAATATAAGGTTGACATGCTGCTGCCCATCAAACTGTCCCAAATTTAAGGTTGACACGCTGCTGCCGAGCAGAACGTCAAAAAAATTTACGGGTGACACGCTGCTGCCCATCAAACTGTCCCAAATTTAAGGTTGACACTCTGCTGCCGAGCAGAACGTCAAAAAAATTTACGGGTGACACGCTGTTGTCCATCAAACTGTCCCAAATTTAAGGTTGTGACGCTGGTGCCGAGCTGACGTTAAAAAAAATTTAAGGGTGATACGCTGCTGCCCATCAAACTGTCCCAAAATTAAGGTTGACACTAGAGATGAGCGAACGTGCTCGAAACGAGCACTGTACCGCTCGGCTCCCCTGCGCTCGCATGGGCGCAGGCAGACGCTTCCGTCCTCCTCCCATGCGAGCGCAGAGGAGCCGAGCGGGACAGTGCTCATGTCGAGCACGTTCGCTTATCTCTAGTTGACATGCTTCTGCCCATCAAACCGCCCCAAATTTAAGGTTGGCACGCTGCTGCCGAGCAGAATGTCAAAAAAATTTACGGGTGACACGCTGCTTATTAAACTGTCCCAAATTTAAGGGTGACATGCTCCTGCTCATCAAACTGTCCCAAATTTAAGGTTGACACACTGCTGCCCATCAAACTGTCCCAAATTTAAGCGTGACACGCTGCTGCTCATCAAACTGTCCCAGATTTAAGGTTGACATGCTGCTGCCCATCAAACTGTCCCCAATTTAAAGTTGACACGCTACTGCTGAGCAGAACGTCAAAAAATTTTTACGGGTGAAACGCTGCTGCCCATCAAACTGTCCCAAATTTAAGGTTGACATGCTGCTGCTCATCAAACTGTCCCAAATTTAAGGTTGACACGCTGCTGCCCATCAAACTGTCCCAAATTTAAGGTTGACATGCTGCTGCCGAGCTGACAGTAAAAAAAATGTAAGGGTGACATGCTGCTGCCTTCAAACTGTCCCAAATTTAAGTTGACACGCTGCTGCCGAGCAGAACGTCAAAAAAATGTATGGGTGACACGCTGCTGTCCGTTAGACATTCCCAAATTTAAGGGTGACACGCTGCTGCTCATCAAACTGTCCCAAATTTAAGGTTGACACGCTGCTGCCAAGCAGAACGTCCAAAAAATTACGGGTGACACGCTGCTGCTCATCAAACTGTTCCAAATTTAAGGTTGACACACTGCTGCCCATTCAACTGTCCGAAATTTAAGGTTGACATGCTGCTGCCCTTCAAATTGTCCCATATTTAAGGTTGACACGCTGCTGCCGAGCAGAACGTCAAAAAAATTTACGGGTGACACGCTGCTGTCCATCAAACTGTTCCAAATTTAAGGGTGACACGCTGCTGCTCATCAAACTGTCCCAAATTTAAGGTTGTGACGATGCTGCCAAGCTGACGTTAAAAAAAATTTGAGGGTCACACGCTGCTGCCCGTCAAATTGTCCCAAATTTAAGGTTGACACACTTCTGCCCATCAAACAGTCCCAAATGTAAGGTTGACACGCTGCTGCTGAGCAGAACGTCAAAAAAATTTATAGGTGACACGCTGCTGTCCATCAAACTGTGACAAATTTAAGGGTGACACCCTGCTGCTCATCAAACTGTCCCAAATTTAAAGTTGTGACGATGCTGCCGAGCTGACATTAAAAAAAATTTAAGGGTGACACACTTCTGCCCATCAAACCGTCCCAAATTTAAGGTTGACACGCTGCTGCCTAGCAGAACGTCAAAACAATTTACGGGTGACACGCTGCTGCCCATCAAACTGTCCCAAATTTAAGGTTGACATGCTGCTGCTCATCAAACTGTCCCAAATTTAAGGTTGACACGCTGCTGCCCATCAAACTGTCCAAAATTTAAGGCTGACATGCTGCTGCCCATCAAACTGTCCCAAATTTAAGGTTGACATGCTGCTGCCAAGCTGACGGTAAAAAAAATTTAAGGGTGACATGCTACTGCCCTTCAAACTGTCCCAAATTTAAGGTTGACACGCTGCTGCCGAGCAGAACGTCAAAAAAAATTACGGGTGACACGCTGCTGTCCGTCAAACTGTCCCAAATTTAAGGGTGACATGCTGCTGCTCATCAAACTGTCCCAAATTTAAGGTTGACACGCTGCTGCCAAGCAGAACGTCCAAAAAATTACGGGTGACAAGCTGCTGCTCATCAAACTGTCCCAAATTTAAGGTTGACACACTGCTGCCCATTCAACTTTCCCAAATTTAAGGTTGACATGCTGCTGCCCATCAAATTGTCCCATATTTAAGGTTGACACGCTGCTGCCGAGCAGAACGTCAAAAAAATTTACGGGTCACACGCTGCTGTCCATCAAACTGTCCCAAATTTAAGGGTGACACGCTGCTGCTCATCAAACTGTCCCAAATTTAAGGTTGTGACGATGCTGCCGAGCTGACGTTAAAAAAAATTTACGGGTGACACGCTGCTGCTGCTTATGAAACTGTCCCAAATTTAAGGGTGACACGCTCCTGCTCATCAAACTGTCCCAAATTTAAGGTTGACACGCTGCTGCCCATCAAACTGTCCCAAATTTAAGGTTGACACACTGCTGCCGAGCTGACGGTAAAAAACAATTTATGGGTGACACGCTGCTGCTCATCAAACTGTCCCAAATTTAAGGTTGACACACTGCTGCCCATCAAACTGTCCAAAATTTAAGGTTGACACGCTGCTGGCGAGCAGAACGTCCAAAAAACGGGTGACATGCCGCTTAGCTGAACGTCTGAAACATTATAAGTGACATGTAGCAGAGCTGAGCGTGTTAAAAATTATTTTTGACAGGCCACTTAGCTGAACGTCTGAAACATTATAAGTGATATGTAGCAGAGCTGAGCATGTTAAAAATTATTTTTGACATGCCGCTTAGCTGACCGTTTGAAACATTATGGTGCAGGCCCAGCTGGTGAGCTGACCGGCTAAAAAATGATGGTGGATGCCCAGCTGGTGAGCTAACCAGCTAAAAAATTAGGGTGCAGGCCCAGCTGGTGGACTTCGAGGGCAGCCTAATAAGCAGTTTCATATGATGGAAGAAGAGGAGGAAGAGAACAAGAAGAAGAAGGGTACATGATAATACCTGGTTACAACTACAGTAGTGCAGATTTTTATTAACTGTAAATTATCCAATATTCTGAATGCGCAAACGTTATAGAGTAGCCGCAAATGAGGAACTGCGGCCTAAATTAACGATATTAAATGTAACAACGGATGTCAGCTATATAGACTTTTGAACGGTTGTATTACGCTGTGCAGCTAGCATTACTGACAGGGCACACTTGGGGTTTTTTTTGCCACCAAAAAGAAAAAAGCAGATGTATTTCACAATGGACTTTGGTCTTTTTGGGACAGAAACAATCTTTCTACCTACCCAAATCCTATCTCTATAGTTTAATTCCCTACTTGCTTAAATTAAACTGCAGACGCAAATGAGGAACTGTGGCCTAAATTAACGTTATTAAATGTAACAACGGATGTCAGCTATATAGACTTTTGAACAGTTGTAATACGCTGTGCACCTAGTGTTACTGACAGGGCACACTTATGTTCTATTTTCACCACCTTTAAGCACCCCAAAAATAATAAAATATTGCTTTGTGCCAGATATAATAGCCCTTAAAAGGGCTTTTGGGTCTTTGTTGAGCGATTTCTATCCATGCCTAGCGTGATTCTCTCCCTACCAACATGGCTACTGGCATTGCAGTGAATGCTAGTACCTCCCCGCACACTAATCGGCCAAATACCGCGTGGTCCAGAGCACCGCCATGTTCGGCTGAATAGTGTATTCGGCCAAACATGTTCGCTCAACACTAGTTAAAATATGTTTTTACTGGTGACTAAAGAAGTTTCTGGACATTTACAGAGCCTACAGGCAGGGATAGATCAACTACTAGATGCTGGAAGGTTAGGAACTTGCCACTTTAATAACATAGATTACAAAGTAAACACATTTATGTGTACTACTAATATTTGCAAAAATTGATTTAGATGTAATTTTTCATTACCAATTGTACACAAAGCACTGATACTTATTATCTTGCATTTTAATGCACCATTCATTTAAAAAAAACCCTGTACATATGAAATTTGATATACATGCATAATATAAACCATAAGTACAATAAAGCATTTAGGAACTTAAAGGGAATCTGTCAGCTCTGAAACACCCTCCAAACTACAGTAAGTGGTGTATAGTGTAAGTAACATCGAGTCCGGTTATATTATTTTTATCTTCATACTCACTTGCATTCTAACTCTGTGCTCTGACAAACCAGCAGTAAAATGCACTCAGTGGACTCCAGTGCTCACCCACATAATGGAGAGGACTCAAAGAAGAGTCCTCTCAATGCATTTTACTGCTGGTTTGTGGGAGCACAGCGTCAGAATGGAAGAGAGTATGAAGATAAAACTTACATATTTGGATTCAGCATCACTTACACTATACACCGCTTACTCTAGTTCATGGGGTGTTTCGGAGATGACAGGTTCCCTTTAACCCCTTAATGACCAGGCCATTTTGCACCTTCGTGACCAGACTTATTTTTGAAAATCTGACATGTATCACTCTATGTGGTAATAACTTTGGAACACTTTTAATTATCCAAGCCATTCTGAGATTGTTTCTCGTGACACATTGTACTTCATGACAGTCATAAATTTGAGTCAATATATGTCACCTTTATTTATGAAAAAATCCCAACTTTACCTAAATTTTTGAAAAATTCACAATTTTCAAAATTTCAATTTCTCTGCTTTTAAAATTGAAAGTGATACCTCATAAAATATTTATTATTTAACAGTTGCCATATGTCTACTTTATGTTTGCATCATTTTGCAAATGTCATTTTATTTTTTGGGACGTTAGAAGGCTTAGAATTTTAGAGGCAATTCTTAAAATTTTTAAGAAAATTTCCAAAACCCACTTTTTAAGGACCAGTTCAGGTCTGAAGTCACTTTGTGGGGCTTACATAGTAGAACCCCCCATAAATGATCCCATTTTGGAAACTACACCCCTTACACCCAAGTTACTTAACACTGATTTTATAAACGTTTTTAACCCTTTAGGTATTCCACAAGAATTAAAGGAATATAGAGATGAAATTTCAAAATTTCACTTTTTTGGCAGATTTTCCATTTTAGTCCATTTTTTCTTTAACACATCTAAGATTAACAGCCAAACAAAACTCAAATATTTATTACCCTGATTCTGCGGTTTACAGAAACACCCCACATGTGGTGGTAAACTGCTGTATGGGCGCATGGCAGGGCGCAGAAGGAAAGGAGCGCCTTATGGTTTTTTGAAGTCAGATTTTGCTGGACTGGTTTTTTAGACACCATGTCCCATTTGAAGCCCTCCAGATGCACCCTATAGTACAAACAATCAAAAACTGACCCCATTTTGGAAAATACGGGATAAGATGACAGTTTTCTTACTACTATTTTGGGGTACATATGATTTTTAATCGCTCTATATTATTTTTTTTGGGAGGCAATGTAACCGAAGAATGGATGTTTTGGTACTGTATTTATTTTTTGTTTTTTATAATGTTCATCTGACAGGTTAGATCATGTGGTATTTTTATAGAGCAGGTTGTTACAGACGCGATGATATCAAATATGTCTACTTTCTTTGTTTGTTTCAGTTTTACATAATAAAGCATTTTTGAGAAAAAATATGTTTTTGTGTCTCCATTTTCTGAATGCAATATCTTTTTTATTTTTCTTCCGATCGTCTTGTGTAGGGGCTCATTTTTTGCAAGAAGAGTTGAAATTTTTATTGGTACCATTTTTGGGTAAATATGATTTTTTGATTATTCATTATTACACTTTTTGGGGCAAGTTGACCCAAAAATTGGTAATTTTGGCACAGCTTTAATTTATTCATTTTTACTACGTTCACCTGAGGGATTAGGTCATGTGAGATTTTAGTAGAGCAGGTTGTTACGGACGTGCTGATACCTAACATGTGTACTTTTTTTTATTTATTTAAGGTTTACACAATAATATCATTTTTGAAAGAAAAAAAATTATGTTTTAGTGTCTCAATAGTCTGAGAGCTGTAGTTTTTTTATTTTTTGGGCGATTGTCTCAGGTAGGGGCTAATTTTTTGCGGGATGAGATGACGGTTAGATTGGTACTATTTTGGGGGGAATATGCCTTTTTGATCGCTTGGTATTACGCTTTTTGTGATGTAAGGTGACAAAAAATGGCTTTTTGACATAGTTTTTATTTTATTTTTTTTACTGTGTTCATCTGAGGGGTTAGCCCATGTGAGATTTTTGTAGAGCAGGTGGTTACGGACGAGGCGATACCTAACATGTGTACTTTTTTTTATTTATTTAAGGTTTACACAATAATATCATTTTTGAAAGAAAAAAAATCATGTTTTAGTGTCTCCATAGTCTGAGAGCTGTAGTTTTTTTATTTTTTGGGCGATTGTCTCAGGTAGGGGCTAATTTTTTGCGGGATGAGATGATGGTTACATTGGTACTATTTTGGGAGGAATACACCTTTTTGAACGCTTGGCATTACGCTTTTTGTAATTTAAGGTGACAAAAAATGGCTTTTTTTTACATAGTTTTTATTTTATTTTTTTTACTGTGTTCATCTGAGGGGTTAGGCCATGTGAGATTTTTGTAGAGTAAGTTGTTACGGACGCGGCAATACCTAACATGTCTAGGGTATTTTATTATTTTATCTTATTTATTTTTACTCAGTTATAAATGTGCATATATGGAAAAAAAATGATTTTTTTTACGTTTTTCATTTTTTTTACACTTTTTTTTTTTTTTACACTTTTTTGACTCAGACCCACTTGGTTCTTGAAGATCCAGTGGATCTGATGTCTCTATAGTACACTGTAGTACACGATATAGTGTAATGCAGTGTATTTTTACTTTACACACTAAGCCTGATCAGGCTCCTGCCTTTAGCAGGAGCCTAGTCAGGCTTGATATACCATGGCAAGCCAGATGGCGTCCGTTTGCCATGGTAACCATCGAGACGCTGCCACAGCAGAGCAGCGTCCTGATGGGAGGGGGAGGAAGCTCCCTCCCTCTCTTCTGGCCACACCATCGGTGCGCTGCCAGCGCACCGCAGCGCCCGATGGGGGAGAGAGGGAGCTTCCTGCCTGTTAACCCCTTCCATGCCGTGGTCCCTACGGATCGCGGCATGGAAGGGGTTAAACGGCCGACATTACTGCCAGCAGCGATGTCGGCCGTTACATTAGATTGTCAGCTGTATGTTAAAGCTGACAATCTAATACCGCTCGCCATCCTGAAACTTGGGGGGGAATAAACTGGGGAAGGGGGAGGCAAATACTTACCAGCGGCAGCGGAGGACGGCGGATGGGCGGTAGCTTGGGGGTCCGCTCGGCCATCCTTAAATATTACAACATAGCAGCGCAGCCCCGATGTCCTCAAGGACATCGGGGCTGCGCTGCTTAACTCTGCGATTGGTCAGTCAAATCTGACTGACCAATCGCAGGGGTTCTAAGGCAGGGACCACTGTGATTGGTCCCCTGTGGGTGTCCGTGCCGTTTACAAGCGTCACCGCAAGTGTACTTGTGGTGACACTTGGAGCTCATGACGTACTGTGCACGTCATGATGCGGTAACTAACACCACATCATGACGTACATAGTACGTCATCAGTCACTAAGGGGTTAATGATAGATTAGTACAGAGGGAGAAAGGACCATGACTGTGAGTTGGATAAAGTAGGTGAGATGGAGGTTGACTTTAAATTACAATTTTTAAAATATAAATAATAAAAATTTGCAAGAAATTTGGGGTCTTGTGCTTGGTGTTCTGTACTAAGAATCTTGGTCGGGGGCCCATACTGTGTTTTGCTAGGAGGCCCTATGAGATCTGGGTATACACCTGCCATAAAGGTTTACAATCTACAAATTAAAGGGGAAGGAGACAGTAGGTACTGTTAGGAGCTGCTCATATGACTGTGCGGGAATCAGCAGGGTTATTTTAGATTGTATATTTTTCTCAAGAGATAAGTTGTACCTGAACGTTTGGATGGTGGATAATAAACTGACTACCAGGGTATGGGGGAGGTAGTGACTTCCAGAGTATGGGGGATGCCTGGGAAAGATTTTGGAGATGATTGTTTATGGACAAGAGGAGAGAAAGGCGTGAGGTCTTGTGGAGATTGGAGATTTTGTTTGGTTAGGTACTGGGAGAGTTCATAAGAAATGTATGGAGAGCCCAGCTTGTGGACAGCTTTGCATGATATTGTTAGTTTTTTTTATTTTAATCTTTTTATCTTATCTTAATCTTAGTTTTTTTCATCTTAATTCATTGGACAATGGGAAACCAGTAAAAAGATTGGCAGAGGGGAAAGGCATAAAAGAAATAAAAAGAGAGGTAGATGAACCTTGCAGATGAGTAGAAGAGTGTTGGAAAGGAGGCCACAGAGAAAATGCTTCAGCAATCTAGATAATGAGGGTATGCACCGGCATTTTAGTTGAATTAAGGTTAAGGAAGAAGCAGAAACCAAAAAATGTTTTGAGTTGGAGGTGGGGAGGGTGTGAAGTTAAAAAGACAGGACAAACGCAACTTATCTTAAGGCAGCAGACTTATGAGAATGGAAAAAATATAGTCATTAGTTATGATTGATAAGTCTTTGGGGGGCGGGGATGGTAATCACAATTTATATATCATGCAGTGTAGAACTGTTAATATTTATGTTAAATTGTCCTGGGATGCTCATTTTTGCTAAATCAAATATTAGTAGCTAATATATATTGTGGGAGGTTTGCTCTGGTCGACACTAGGTAGCTGTGCAGGAAGCAGGGACACCGACAGGTGACAGTCCAAATACAGTGTTTTATGTCACACTTTCAAAAAACACAAACGTAGCCTTAACTCCTAGGCACAAAATAAACAAAACCCTGCTCGGCTGAGCCAATACCTAATACACACACAATCCCCTAACTATACGTGGGACTGGCTACCAGCCCCACGGGCACAAAACACAGGTACTGGGTGGTACTTACTTTACAATCTGACTGTGTTAGCTATGGCTAACACAGACAACACAGGCTATCAATCCTGCTTATGCTGTGTCTGAGTTAACCTTTTGGTTCCCAGAGACACACCCAAGGCTTACTACACAGCATTTAACCATTTCAGTGGCAGATATGTGTTCTCCCAAACCATGCCTTTCTTACTATATATATATATATATATATATATATATACAGTACAGACCAAAAGTTTGGACACACCTTCTCATTCAAAGTTTTCTGTATTTTTTTTTATGACTATGAAAATTGTAGATTCACACTGAAGGCATCAAAACTATGAATTAACACATGTGGAATTATATACTTAACAAAAAAGTGTGAAACAACTGAAAACATGTCTTATATTCTAGGTTCTTCAAAGTAGCCACCTTTTGCTTTGATTACTGCTTTGCACACTCTTGGCATTCTCTTGATGAGCTTCAAGAGGTAGTCACCTGAAATGGTATTCCAACAGTATTGAAGGAGTTCCCAGAGATGCTTAGCGCTTGTTGGCCCTTTTGCCTTCACTCTGCGGTCCAGCTCACCCCAAACCATCTCGATTGGGTTCAGGTCTGGTGACTGTGGAGGCCAGGTCATCTGGCGTAGCACCCCATCACTCTCCTTCTTGGTCAAATAGCCCTTACACAGCCTGGAGGTGTGTTTGGGGTCATTGTCCTGTTGATAAATAAATGATGGTCCAACTAAACGCAAACCGGATGGAATAGCATGCCGCTGCAAGATGCTGTGGTAGCCATGTTGGTTCAGTATGCCTTCAATTTTGAATAAATCCCCAACAGTGTCACCAGCAAAGCACCCCCACACCATCACACCTCCTCCTCCATGCTTCACGGTGGGAACCAGGCATGTAGAGTCCATCCGTTCACCTTTTCTGCGTCGCACAAAGACACAGTGGTTGGAACCAACAATCTAAAATTTGGACTCATCAGACCAAAGCACAGATTTCCACTGGTCTAATGCCCATTCCTTGTGTTCTTTAGCCCAAACAAGTCTCTTCTGCTTGTTGCCTGTCCTTAGCAGTGGTTTCCTAGCAGCTATTTTACCATGAAGGCCTGCTGCACACAGTCTCCTCTTAACAGTTGTTGTAGAGATGTGTCTGCTGCTAGAACTCTGTGTGGCATTGACCTTGTCTCTAATCTGAGCATCTGTTAACCTGCGATTTCTGAGGCTGGTGACTTGGATGAACTTATCCTTTGCAGCAGAGGTGACTCTTGGTCTTCCTTTCCTGGGGCGGTCCTCATGTGAGCTAGTTTCTTTGTAGTGCTTGATGGTTTTTGCGACTGCACTTGGGGACACTTTCAAAGTTTTCCCAATTTTTTGGACTGACTGAACTTAATTTCTTAAAGTAATGATGGCCTCTCGTTTTTCTTTACTTAGCTGCTTTTTTCTTGCCATAATACAAATTCTAACAGTCTATTCAGTAGGACTATTAGCTGTGTATCCACCTGACTTCTGCCCAACACAACTCATGGTCCAACCCTGTTTATAAGGCAAGAAATCCCACTTATTAAACCTGACAGGGCACACCTGTGAAGTGAAAACCATTTCAGGTGACTACCTCTTGAAGCACATCAAGAGAATGCCAAGAGTGTGCAAAGCAGTAATCAAAGCAAAAAGTAACTACTTTGAAGAACCTAGAATATAAGACATATTTTCAGTTGTTTCACACTTTTTTGTTAAGTATATAATTTCACATGTGTTAATTCATAGTTTTGATGCCTTCAGTGTGAATCTACAATTTTCATAGTCATGAAAATACAGAAAACTCTTTGAATGAGAAGGTGTGTCCAAACTTTTGGTCTGTACTGTATATATATAATTTTTATATTAATTGCACAATACATCAACTTAATATACAATATATATAATATTTTCCCCTTAAACCACTTATACAGTTAAACAGTACATTCTCAAATATTGTCAACATCTTTTTCTAAGATACATTATCTTCATTTTCATGGAAAATAACTTACTCTTGTTGAGGAAAAAAAATGTAAATCCCATAGAACAACTTCTTCTTATGTTACTTACACAAACCTACTCTGAAAAGTACACATCAATAATATATCATCCAACATCAAGCTCTTAATTCCCGAATGATACCTGCGATGCTTCAAAAATGAACTTTGTGTAAATAGATTTCTGTCCTTGAATACTCATGGTGTAAGATGTGGATGATGGAAAGGAAAAGTAAATGTCAACCTGTTCTGCTATCAAATAATTTAAGGGGAAAAAAGGATTTTTCCATGTTTTCTTGAAGTTGAGGTCACACTACAATATTTATGGGTATTTTTTTTTCAAGAAAATGTAAAGATCTTTGGGGTCATTTACGAACTGATGTAAACCAGTTTTCTTTTGTATACAGGTCACAGATTGCGCCGCAAAGGTTATTTCTGCCGCAATCTGCAACTTTTCCCGGCTCATGCCAGTTCTAAAAAAGGGGGCTTGGTCTGGGCAGGGAAGGGGGCAGGCTGCCAAGCCCAACTCATTTATAATTTTTCAAAGTCTGTTTTAGACATATAAAATGTTCTAAATATATTCCAGCAAGGAACCTGGCGTAGATTTAGACCAATGCCTCAACATAACTTTGTTGGATCCATCATCAGTGCCAGGAATTATTAAGATAGGTGTCTAAAATGCTGGTCTTAATAAATGACGCCCAACCTTAACCCTTGATGTAATGCTTAGAAAATGATATTTTTGCAAGGTATAGGATAAAAAATCAGGATATTACTCATCATATGATTGGCTTCTGTTCCATATAATGCAACATTTCCTTGCAGTAGAAAGAATAAGTGAATAAATTATTTACTGCATAAATTCAAATCAAATTTTTCCTAAACTTCAGATCTAATTATGCTTCGTATACTTCGATTTACTCAACATTACTCTAGTGTATACATACTTTCTATGCATGCAATGTATTCTGCTATTCTTTATGTCAGCACTGACTAGTTATAATATTAGGAATAGGAAGAAGGAAAAATCCAAAATCATGAGTTCCAGTAGACTACAATTTCTCTGTTTATGTTCTGCTCCCAGCCGCTGCTGCAATTAAGCTTTGCAGCAGCCACTAGTAGAAGACCCTAAAAAGAGCAACTGGAATTCTCAGAAGTGCACCCTCCAAATTTTAGCCAGGCTGCACTAAAAGTGTTATATAGCTGTTATGGGCACCTTCGAGTTGGGGGTCGAGGCAGTATTTCTACAGATGATGTTATTATCCTAGGAATCACTGGTTATCTTTTTTAAATTTGTTTTCAGAAAATTCATTGGTTAAAATGGTGTCTTGGCTATGACATTCTTCAGCAAGACTAGCAGAGGTCAATGTTAGATCTCCAGAATTTTCTATTTTTTTTCTAGAGTTAGACTTAAAAAAATAAATAAATCGTACACAATGTCATAGCCAAAATGAGACAATAGGAATTGATCAAAATCAATTTAGAAACACTAGTTTGACACTAGTCTCATTATCTATATTTTATAACAATTGTCTAGTACAATTTTTCCATCCTACTTTAGATCCTTCCCAGCTATGAAAATAACTGCAGATGCACACATTGAACTGTGGTGTTAGGAAAAACTACAAATTACATAAATAGTAGTAAACCTAAATTGTTTTAAGTGATTCTCACTTTAATCTCTGGGTTGTACAGCAATTTGATAGAAATTTTAAATCTCCAAGTGAAACCAAACAGAACAATTGATATAGAATTTGACAAGGCATATATACAATTTTTGAGTATTTTTATATTAAGTTGATAGATTGTACTTTAACAATAACAGAAAAATTTCATCTGTCAATAACGGCAAGAGAATTCAGCTGACTGATGTATTTCAATGATACCGTTATGATTTATAGAAGTATAGTAAAAGACTTTCATCTAAATTGTGATTTAATGATCTAGCTCAACTTGGAGAAACCTGCCTGACAAACTATAAGCTATTATTTTACTTTAGCTGCTTCTTTCACAAAGTCCTCTAAGTAAGTGTTGCATGCCACTTCTGCATTGAAAGAAGGCACTACAAATAATAAGCAAATGTGTAAATCATGAATCTCTAGCTACTGTCACTCACCTGTCAGGGCAGGCGAGTACCCATCTTTGAATTCAGTGCTTCCGGCGCCTGATTTCCAGATTGACTAGGCCAGGCTTCTGTGTACAGAGTCACCAGCCAATGAGGGAAAATGCGGACACGTCCAGCGCAGTGACATCAAAGTCATGTGGCATGGGCTGGATCACATGATCAGGAGTGTTGCCAGACAACAGTTGCCTGTGATTGGTTTTGTGTACACTACTTGGATTTCTGGATTATTGGACCTCAACTTTGTACTGTCTTGTACTGTACTGCACGGTTTGTGATCTCTGGTACTCAAGTTGTTGATGTTTGGATTCTCCTTTTATTGACTTTGCCTTGGTACCAATTCCAATTGTGTCTGTTTCTGTGCACCTTCCTGTCACTAATTGTTTTTTTTTGCCCCTTTTGTTCATTCCCTAATTGGCCCCTGCATGTATCTAGGAAGGGCAGACCACTGGACTCCTAAGCATAGAAGCATGGAAAAATCAGGCATTTATCCTTTATGTGCACCACAACATAGCGGCAACAAGTGCACTTGAAATGTATGGAGAAGGCTCATGAGTTGCAATTACTCGAATCGGAGATATCTTTGACCCAGATCATTTAACCCCTCATATGCCATGGTCAATAGCAACCAAGGCATCATCCCACTTTCCCAATTTTCCACATAAAAATAAGCAATATAAACATAATTGATATTGCCACATCCAAAATGTCCGGACTATTAAAATTTTAAAATATTTGGTCACCATGCCTCCCAAGCCATAAAAAGCTCTGTAGATGGAAATTAAAAACAGGTAAAGGTGTCCGAATATAGCAGTATAAAGGAAAAAAGTTTTCTCAGAGTAGTAAAACATAGTAAAATGTACATACATTTGGTACCAATGGAATCATATTGACCTGCATAATAAGGTTGTGAACATGGGGGGGGAATGGAAAAAAATATTTTTTTTCTTCCCCCCCAATTTCACCTGACAAACATTTTTTTCATGTTTTTCAATACCAGATATAGTAAATTAAATTATTCCATTAAGAAATACAACGTATCCCACCAAAAAGCCTATGGCTATGTGAATGGAAAAGTGAAATGTTTTAGCTCTTGGGAGGCAGAAAGGAAAAAAAACAAAATGAAAAAATAAAATCAACCTATATCCTGAAACCGTTAAATGAATAACATTTTGTGCAATATAATGAATATTTTCCTATAAAACTATATATGAATCTGCTTAGCTACTTTTGCTCTGTGCTATACTACTTACAGAGAGGTCAGCAAGAAAAATTTAACAGATTCCCCTTACGTAGATTTGAACTTTTTTTGGCCTCTCACTTTTTTATTTAGCAAAGCAGAGCATGCTATCAGGGTCAATAAATGTAAAAAAAAAATAAAATAAAATAAAATAAAACATAAAATAGAATAGAATAGAATAGAATAGAATAGAATACTATGTAGCAGTCCCTTTTCACTTACATACATTACAGGAAGACTAGTCTAGTTTTGTTCAACTAGATTAATGTAATCATTCAGTTTAAATCAAACGGTAGTATAATTGGAATTAAAATTACATGACAATACGTTGGTAACAATTATACGTGCATGCTGATCATCCCAATGAGAATTTTATAGAAAGTGTTTCGCATCAATAATTACACATTTCAATATCTGACCTTTTAGGTCACTTTTATATTGGCATATTTTGGCCAGTATTTTGCATCATTATTTGTAAGCCAAAACTAGGGTGGTTCATGTGGAGACACCAGGGTCAGTGGGTGCTTTATAAATCTTTATAAAGACTGCACAGGGCCAGGGCTCAAACCACCAAATGACTGTGCTCTAGAGATGAGCGAGCACGCTCGTCCGAGCTTGGTGCTCGTTCGAGTATTACGGTACTCGTAAGTGCTCGCTGCTCGGACGAGTATCTCACGATGCTCGAGGAAATGGCATCTTCCGCATTGTGCATTTTTGGCACCTATAAACTCAGCCAATCACAATCCAGGAGACTCCGCGGTACACCCACCATCACGTGGGGCCGATAGCAGGGGTTGGCTGGCCTGATCAGGTGACCCTGGAATATACTAGTGACTGCCCGCGGTGCTCGGCTCCGATGCTGTCTGGATGTCGTTAGGGACAGAGCTGCTGCGTTTCAGGGAGAGTGTGAGGGCCTGCATTTAGTTCTTTGTTAGGCAGGAGTGATCTCAAAAGAACCCAACATCCCTTTTAAAGGCTACAAGAAATTTTTTTTTGTCTCCTGGCTGGGCTGGCTGGCTGGCACTAGTAGTGCAGCTATCGCCATATATAACCCTTTTTTTTGTTATTGTTTTATCTCAGTGATACAAATCCATTTCATACAGCAGTGTGGAACCATTCTGTGTGTCACAGTTCAGCTGTCCACTCACCACAAACCACAATCCGTATTTTCTGTCCAGGTGACCCATACTGTACGTGACGTAATCAAATACGGTCTTTTGCTTTCACTGATACAGCTACATTACAAAAATCTCTGTGCGACATTTGTCTAGGTTGCAGTCAAAATAGCCACCGTCAGCAAGGGCTGAGTTTGCTCTCTGATAGTTTCTGCACGTCACGTTAAAAAAATATATACCGTATTTTTCGCTTTATAAGACGCACCCGAAGATAAGACGCACCCCAGATTTTAGAGTAGGAAAATGAGAAAAAAATATTTTTCATCAGACCTCATATCTGACCCCCCATAAATTTCAGGACATCACATCAGGCCCCCATCAGAGCTCAGAACAGCCCATTGTGCCCCCATCAGACCTCAGAACAGCCCACAGTGCCCCTATGAGACCTCAGATCAGCCCAGTGTGCCCCCATCAGACCTCACATCAGCCCATTGTGCCCCCATCAGACCTCACATCAGCCCATTGTGCCCCCATCAGACCTCAGAGCAGCCCACTGTGCCATCAGACCTCAGATCAGCCAACTCTGCCCCCATCAGACCTCAGACCAGCCCACAGTGCCCCCATCAGACCACTCTGTGCCACCATCAGACCTCAGACCAGCTCATAGTGCCCCCATTAGACCACTCTGTGCCCCCATCAGACCTCAGACCAGCTCACAGTGCCCCCATTAGACCACTCTGTGCCCCCATCAGACCTCAGACCAGCTCATAGTGCCCCCATTAGACCACTCTGTGGCCCCATCAGACCTCAGACCAGCTCATAGTGCCCCCATTAGACCACTCTGTGGCCCCATCAGACCTCAGACCAGCTCATAGTGCCCCCATTAGACCACTCTGTGGCCCCATCAGACCTCAGACCAGCTCATAGTGCCCCCATTAGACCACTCTGTGCCCCCATCAGACCTCAGACCAGCTCACAGTGCCCCCATTAGACCACTCTGTGCCCCCATCAGACCTCAGACCAGCTCATAGTGCCCCCATTAGACCACTCTGTGGCCCCATCAGACCTCAGACCAGCTCATAGTGCCCCCATTAGACCACTCTGTGGCCCCATCAGACCTCAGACCAGCTCATAGTGCCCCCATTAGACCACTCTGTGGCCCCATCAGACCTCAGACCAGCTCATAGTGCCCCCATTAGACCACTCTGTGGCCCCATCAGACCTCAGATCAGCCCAGCGTGCCCCATAACAATAAAAAAAAAACTTCACTTACCTGTCCTGCCGCGGCTCCGCTCCGGTGCTTCTTAGGCTTCCCGACCCGGCGCTGCACTGTCACCTGACTGCGTGCAGCGTCAGGTCATAGTGCGCGCACTACGTCCTGACGCTGTACGCGTTCAGGACAGTGCAGCGCCGGGCCGGGAAGCCTAAGAAGCACCGGAGCGGAGCCGCGGCAGGACAGGTAAGTGAAGTTTTTTATTTTATTGTTATGGGGCACGCTGGGCTGATCTGAGGTCTGGTGGGGGGGTCCCAGCCCCCCGGCAGCTAAAACATACAAGTGAGCGCTTCAATAATGGAAGCGCTCACTTGTATTCGTTTTATAAGACGCACTGCAATTTTCCCCCTACTTTTGGGGGGAAAAAAGTGCGTCTTATAAAGCGAAAAATACGGTATATATAAAAAAAAATATAAAAACAAATAGTTTTTTTTGTTGTTTTATCTCAGTGATACAAATCCATTTCAAACAACTGTGTGTAACCATTCTGTGTGTCACAGTTCAACCGTTCAGTCAGCACAATCTGTATTTTCTGTCCAGGTGACCCATTCTGTACGTCACGTCAGTAAAAAAGGTCTTTTGCTTTCACTGATACAGCTACATTACAAAAATCTCTGTGCGACATTTGTCTGGGTTGCAGTCAAAATAGCCACCGTCAGCAGGGGCTGAGTTTGCTCTCTGATAGTTTCTGCACGTCACGTAAAAAAAAAAAAATAAATATATATATATATATATATATATATATATATATATATAATATATATATATATATATATATATATATATATATATATATATATAAATAGTTTTTTTGTTGTTTTATCTCAGTGATTCAAATCCATTTCACACAGCTGTGTGTAACCATTCTGTGTGTCACAGTTCAGCTGTTCAGTCAGCACAATCCGTATTTTCTGTCCAGGTAACCCATACTGTACGTCATGTAATCAAATACGGTCTTTTGCTTCCACTTATACACCAACATTACAAAAATCTCTGTGCGACATTTGTCTGGGTTGCAATAAAGCAGACCAAGTCTGCCTAATCTAATAGTTTCAGTGTAATTGCTCCATACTGCGCGGTACGTAATAACATACGTAATTTTGCTCTAAATTATCCACCTATATACAAAGCACAATCCGTATTTTCTGTCCAGGTGACACAATCTGTATGTCACGTCAGTAAAAAAGGTCTTTTGCTTTCACTGATACAGCTACATTACAAAAATCTCTGTACGACATTTGTCTGGGTTGCAATTAAGCAGACCAAGTCTGCCTAATCTAATAGTTTCAGTGTAATTGCTCCATACTGCGCGGTACGTAATAACATACGTAATTTTGCTCTAAATTATCCACCTATATACAAAGCACAATCCGTATTTTCTGTCCAGGTGACACATTCTGTATGTCACGTCAGTAAAAAAGGTCTTTTGCTTTCACTGATACAGCTACATTACAAAAATCTCTGTATGACATTTGTCTGGGTTGCAATTAAGCAGACCAAGTCTGCCTAATCTAATAGTTTCAGTGTAATTGCTCCATACTGCGCGGTACGTAATAACATACGGAATTTTGCTCTAACTTATCCATCTATATATTTTCTTGTTCAGATTGAACAAGTTTGTGGGTTTCAGTACAGCAGGCCCATTTATTTATTTATTTTTTTTATATAATGCACTTATATACAGAAAATGTTGAACCCCAGGGCTAAGGGCGTGGGCGTGGGCATTCAATTACTGCAGGGGGCAGAGGCCATGGTCCTGGGCAGGGTGAGACAGTACCAGCTGATGAGGGAGCAGGGGAACGCCGCAGAGCTACACTCCCTAGCTTCATGTCTCAACTTACAGGGACACGTGGTAGAGGACTGTTGAAACCACAACAGTGTGAACAGGTGATGTCGTGGATTGCGGACAATGCTTCAAGTAATTTGTCCACCAGTCAGTCTTCCACGCAGTCCACCCACGTTACCCAATGGAGCACTCCTCTGGCTCCTCCACCTCAACCTCCTTCCCCCCAGTCTGCCCCCTCCCAGGAAAATTTGGAATGAGATCCGGCATACTCTGAGGAACTGTTTTCTGGACCCTTCCCAGAGTCACAAACCACTTCTCAGGTTGCTGCTGACCTTGTTCCCGATGCCCAAGTTTTCCAATTGTCGCAGTCTGTGGGTGATGATGATGATGACAATGTTGACTTAGTGGAAGAAGTCACGTAGTGAAGTTCCCGTGTCGAGGCCTAGATGTTCGCAAGTCTGGAGGTTCTTTAAAGAAAGTGAGGATGACCGACGGACTGTGGTGTGCAACCTGTGCCACAGCAGGATCAGCGGGGTGCCACCACTACTAGCCTAACCACCACCAGCACCACCAGCATGCGCAGGCATATGAGTGCTAAACACCCCACTCAATGGAACCAAGGCCGTTCACCTCCTGTGGGTCACACCACTGCTCCTCTGCTCCACTGCTCCTCTACTCCTCCTGTGTCACTCGCTGCCTCTGCTAGTCAACCCCCTACCTAGGACCCCGACACGAGCGCCTCCCGCCAGAAAACCACACCTTCGCTTCCACGATCCTCCACAGCGTCCACCAATGTGTCCCAGCGCAGCGTTCAGCTGTCTTTACAGCAGACGCTGGAGCGCAAGAGGAAATACAGTTCCACCCACCCACATGCCCAAGCCCTCAACGTCCACATCTCCAAATTGCTGAGCCTAGAGATGCTGCCCTATAGGCTGGTAGAGACCGAGGCCTTTCACAATCTCATGGCGGTGGCTGCCCCTCGGTATTCGGTCCCCCAGATTTTTTCCGATGTGCCGTCCCAGCCCTACACCAGCACGTGTCACAGAACATCATCCGTGCCCTTTCCAACGCTGTTTCTGAGAAGGTCCATTGGGTTAACTTGGTGGAGGCTGGGACCGAGACTAACCCTGGGGCCGCTCATGTACTGCCCACCGAGGATTGCGGGGCCTACCTCGGTCACGGTCTCTCAGACGTACTATGCCTCCTCCTCCGACCCCTCCTCTTCCTCCACCTCCTCCTCCGAATTACCATCCGTGGGCGTGGCGCCTTCAGTCGGTAGCTCTAGGCGCAGCAGCAGTGCCGTGGGTAAGCGCCAGCACAAAAGGCAAAAGGCACACCGCCGAAGAGCTGTTACAGGGCATCACGGGGCAGACCGATCTGTGGCTGGAACCGCTGAACCTCAAGCCAGGCATGGTTGTGTGTGACAACGGGCGTAACCTGGTGGCGGCTCTGCAACTCGGCAGACTGACACATGTGAAATGCCTGGCCCACGTGTTCAATCTAATAGTTCAGCGATTCCTCAAGACATACCCCAATCAGTCTGATTTGCTCACCAAGGTGCGCCGCATCTGTGCGCATTTCCGCAAAGTTGACCACGGATGCTGCCACTCTAAGGGCAGCGCAGCGCCGCCTACAACTGCCCGCTCACCGACTGTTGTGCGACGTGCCCACAAGATGGAATTCGAAATTATACATGTTATCCAGAGTTTACCAGCAGCGCAGAGAGATTGTAGACTGCCAGATGTCAACTTCCACCAGAACTGGTAGTCAGGTCACTCAGATTCCTCAAGTCTACAATGAGGAGTGGACGTGGATGTCTGATATCTGCCAGGTGTTGAGCAACTTTGAGGAGTCAACACAGATGGTCAGCGGCGATGCCGCCATTATCAGCCTCGCCATCCCGCTGCTTTGCCTGTTGAAAAACTCACTGCTCAGCATCAAGTCGGATGCTTTGCGCTTGTCACAAGAGACGGTGGAGGACGATACGTCGCTTGATAGCCAGAGCACCCTCCGGTCTGTTTCTCAGCGCGTATCGGAGGAGGGGGACGAGGATGAGGAGGAAGAGGAGGAGAATGTCGGCGAGACAGAAGAGGGTACCAGTGCTCAGTCCTTCTTAACTCTTGAGTGTGTATGGGCTGAAGAGGAGGAGGAGGAAATGGAGAGTCAGGCCAGTGAGGAGAGGGAATTCTTGCGTGTTGGGACTTGCACATGGCAGACTTCATGTTAGGCTGCCTATCCCGTGACCCTCGCGTTAGAAGCATTTTTTCCAACAACGATTACTGGGTGTTCACTCGCCTGGACCCACGGTACAAGCAGAACCTTTCCACTCTCATCTCTGTAGAGGAAAGTAGTATGAGAGTGAATAAATATCAACAGGCCCTGGTGCACAAGCTAAAACAATCCTTCCCATCTGACGCCGCTAGCGGCAGACGGCATGGTTCTGTGGGCCAAGTAGCGGGGGAGAGGAGGCGAGCAGGCAGCTTGTCCAGAACTGGCAGGGGAACGCTCTCCAAGGCCTTTGCCAGTTTTATGTCACCCCAGCAAGACACTGTCACCTGTCCCCAGTCTAGGCAGAGAAGGGGGGAGCTGTACAGAAAGATGGTGAGGGAGTACCTAGCTGACCATACCAACGTCCATAGCAATCACTCTGCTCCATACAACTACTGGGTTTTAAAGCTGGACACGTGGCCTGAACTGGCACTGTACGCCTTGGAGGTGCTGGCCTGCCCTGCCGCTAGCATGCTGTCAGAGCGTGCTGTCACTGATAAGCGTACACGCCTGTCAACTGACAGCGCTAACAGGCTGACGCTTATTAAAATGAACAAAGCCTGGATTTCACCGGAATTTAAACCTCCTCAGGGGAAAAGCAGCTAAAGATTAACATTACTTATGTATTCAATTCAATTTTTCTACTCCTCCTACTCCTCCTCCTCCTCCTTGTCGTCTTTGCCTAACGCTGACCAAAAAAACACCATTTTTTAGAGGTCCAACTGGCACTCTTTTACCACAATTTTTCAGGAGGGCCCCCTACAGGCCTTCTCTTCAAACGATTTTTCCGGAGGTCCACCTACAGGCCCTCTCTTTAAATAATTTTTCTGGAGGTCCACCTACAGGCCTTCTCTCTAAACAATTTTTCAGGAGGGCCCCCTACAGGTCCTCTCTCCAAACAATTTTTCCGGAGGTCCATCTACAGGCCCTCTCTCCAAACAATTTTTTCGGAGGTCCACCTACAGGCCCTCTCTCCAAACAATTTTTCCAGAGGTCCATCTACAGGCCCTCTCTCCAAACAATTTTAACTACAGACAGTGTGAAACAATGTTTCAGGAGCGTCAAACAGACAGTCCAAAACAATTTTTCAGGAGGCGCAAGTACCGACATTTAAAAAAAACATTTTTTTTGCTGAGGGTAGACTTTATGTACTCCGAAAAGAAAAAAATTTTTTTGGGCTCAACTAAAGCCATTTCACTGTATTCTCAGTCAGACAAAGTGATTGGTGGTGTAACCGCCATGCTGTGTCAGGCTAAATTTTTGGGTGTTTCACCAGCTACCGCATACTAACTCTGTTCTCACCGCCGCCATACAGGGCCACGACAAATGTTTATGTGGTTCGCCTGCTCCCGCAGTGTCACTCGCTCACTCTGTTGTCACCACCATAGTGGTTTGCACTATAGCAGCCCAAGTCTGCACATTCCCCTTTTTATGTCCAAGTGATCTATACTGCACGTCACGTAAAAAAATAGGTTCTTTTGCTCTCAATGATACAAATCCATTTCATAAAATCCTTTCTTTCTCCTTAACTGATCTATACTGAACGTCACTTTAAAAAAAACATATTTTTCCTCTCTTTCTCTCTCTCCAAACTATTTTTCCGGATAGGTGCCGTATACGGTATTAAAGTGAGAAGAATACATACAACACATGCCCCACTTGATCAATCTCATAGTTGACAACTGTACCGATTGATGCTAAATTTTTAAGTTGGGGTCCTGCGTCGTCATTCGAACTTCATCCGGCTGTTGTCACCACCACACACGCTAGCCAAGGGGGCACTCCTCTGGCTCTTCCAGCTCAACCTCCTTTCTCCCAGCCTGTCCCCCACCTACAGGCCCTCTCTCCAAACAATTTACCCGGATAGGGGACGTATTAGATATTATACTGATTTTTGTTGGTTCCTCTTTTAATTGGCTCCTGACCAGTGATAGGCAGAGCATGGACACATCCCCTTAGCTGCAGTAGAAAAGACACTCCCCTGGCCAGAGCAAGCTCTTTTTCCTTTTCCGTGTTCGAAAAATCCATGAAATATATGGTCCCAAGATAGGGGACATATACGATTTTAAACTGAGAAGAATCGATACCACACATGCCCCACTAGGAGAATTTGGGGTAATGGTGGGATTAGGCAGCCTCAGAGGCATCCATGCATGCTTCCCCTGCTGTTTCCTGTCCATTTCTGTGGTGTTTCCATCATTTTCTGAGGTTTCCAGGTTTTCACCCAGCCTTCCCTAGGCAGAGCCTTGGTCCCCTGCAAAAAATGCTTGAGTCTCCCATTGACTTCAATGGGGTTTGTTACTCGAAACGAGCACCCAAGCATCGGGAAAAGTTTGTCTCGAATAATGAGCTCCTTAGCATTTTAGTGCTCGCTCATCTCTACTGTGCTCCATTCCCCTGGGTGGAATTCTACTCAGACAAGGTGAGGGTACAATGCTCCCGGAAGACTTTATTGGATAACCAACAGTCCCAGCAAGGATGCAGGAATGCACATGTGACAGCAATTCACCCCTCTGCTAGCTTGCCAGGGATTAAACCTCAGTGACTTTGGGGGGACCCAGTACCTGCTAACCCAGCCAGTAGCACCCTGCTTTGGGCTGGCACCCACAGAGAGGCAAGCTCAGGGAGCCGGCTGTGCAAAGCGAGGGATGTGGCCAGGTGACTCTTTCATCCCAACCTAGACTCTCCAACCAAACCCATAGCCTCGGGGGTTGGGCAGAAGAGCAATTCTGAAGTCCACCAGCTGGAACCATAGGCCTTAAGGCATTGGCCCCCATAAGTTAGGGGGAGATAATTGTGGCTATTCTGTCATTGGTTGTCAGTTCAAGCCGACTTCAGCTTTCTCGACAGCTCATGCACTGAACTGAAGCCTAGTTCCCTGTGCCTCTAGTTTCAGTTCCCGCCTCCCTGGTTTGCTCCATCCTGTTACCTGATTGAATATCCTATTTAATCACAGCCTTGCATTTCCTGCCTTGCAAGATTATTGTGCTCTCAGTCTGTAATCAAGCTAGTCTCTCCTGCTCTACTGCTAATACTGATGATCCATCTTGTGCATCGACCACTGGCTTCCTCCTGACTACAATATCAGCCTTGTAATTACCCAAAGTAGTTGCAATAAAAGACTCCGAACCAGATCCGGACGTTACATAAAGTTGCTGTGGAAGTCAGACAGCTATAGGAAAGACACATTAAACAACAGCTCATGACCCTAACTGCCTCCCCAAAACAATGTACAATGAAACTGTACGCCTGGCCCAAATTAAGAACAATCCACCCCACAAGTGGTCAGGTGTTATCATCAGTGCCGATGGTGTTGTCACAGATCCTAAACCCAAAAGTGTTGCAAATTCTTCAATGATATCTTATTTTGGGTGTGATCCGTATCTTTCTCACATCTCTCCAAAAATTCTCCCAAATCGAATCAACTAAGACTCTGGTTCTATAGAATCCGATATTATTATTTTTCAAAAATTTTGGTTGAATTTTGAAACAATTTGCTCATCTGTACATATTATCTGCCCAGAGCTCATTTGGCTAGTCTTACAAATAAGATTAAATGGAAGATAAATAAAAGGACAGAACAACAGATAGATAGATAGATAGATAGATAGATAGATAGATAGATAGATTTCAGAACATGACCTTCGGGTGCTGATGATTATTATTATCCTGAGATAGAGAGAGAGAGAAAGAAAGAGGTCATTTCTAAATTAAAGAACAATGAAAAATTGTGACTTTCAGTTAGATGACAGTAACTACATTTTATTAGTACTGTAATGGAGCAGAAATCTTTGAATTACCATTAACGGAGCACCTTGTTTTAATTATAGAAATAGCTTTGTATCCTTTGTTTAATCCAATTATACTAAATACATACTGTAGAGAAAAAAGTAATGCTTTTTTACAGCAGAACTACTTCAAAGGCAAATCATTTGGGTCTTATTTATGGCTATTTCAGCTTGATTACCCTGCACTTAACCAATTTCATGAATACTGTTTACTCTGTTGAATTTAATCAATGTGTAATATTGTCCTCCTCGTCATAACACAATTTTCGTGTATCTTGAAAAGGCACCTTTAATGTGACTGAGGTCTTCCTATGCAATACACTACGATCATGATTCACAATTTGTCACAGAATATCCCAGTGGAGATTACTTAATCAGTATATATAATTTTGATGCGTACATCCATTTTGATTCCATCAATGTTATTATGTTTCTTGGTCATATGCATGCTGTTTTTAATTAGATAGATAGATAGATAGATAGATAGATAGATAGATAGATAGATAGATAAATAGATAGATACCGTAGATAGAAATCTGCAGCACTCCTCAATGATTAAAAGTATCAAAAACGTTTATTCATTCATGTGAAAACAGCAATGACAGGACCTTTTTCGAGCCTGCAGGAAGGTCTTAGAATAAGTCCTATGCTAGGACTGAAGAATTGCTGTTTTCACATAGGCGAATGAACATTTGTTGATACTTCTAATGGTGTTGTGCTGTAGATTTCCTTATTTATTTATGAATATCTGGCACCAGGATCATTGGATGCTAGCATCCACTTCATATAGTACCTGGAGAGATGCACTGCTCCTTTTTTCCAAAGTCAGTAGAGGGATACTTTTTAAATAGAGTAAATGGTTAATTGAGATGTTTTGCCTAGTATTGTGCACTCCAGAGGGACAAGGACAGCCAACTGTTTTATATCATATTATCTTTATTTATAAATCTGATGATAGAAATAACACATATTCATATACAGATGTGTCCACACTTAACTGATCACTTATCTCAACATGTCCTGAGATGTGTGTCACGAAATGACGTTATAACTAAATTGGATAAATTGTAATACAACTTTCAGACACCAGGTGGCGCATGGTGCTACTAGCTATACAACGTTCAGACACAAGGTGGCGCATTGTTTTACTAGCTAATACCTGAACTTAAAGGGGTTGTCCGAATTCAGAGCTGAACCCGGACATACCTTTAAATTCACCCAGGCAGCCCGCCTGAACAGGGCTTCCGCCCGGCAGTGAACCTGTTGACATCACCGGCGCTGATGGGCGGGCTTTAGCGCTGCCCTAGCCAGTAAAACGGCTAGGGCAGCTCTAAAGCCAGCCCATTACAGCCGGTGACGTCACCGAACTCACTGCCGGGCAGAAGCCTCCGCCCGGCAGTGTGTTATGTAAATAAAAGAGCCCTGTGGGCTGCCTGGGTGAATATAAGGGTATGTCCGGATTCACTTCTTACATTTAACATATAGCAAAATATATTGTATACATTAAACAAATCCCTCCGAAGGTTTTTTTTTTTTTTTAGTGTGCAATGATTATCATATATTTAGACCCATGCCATTGCCATGAGTTAGGTACACCTGGTGTCAGTATACAGTGCTAGTCTAGTATTATATTTGTTATATGCAAAACAGCACACACCAACCACTGTATTATGCATAGATTATTGTATACTTTTAACAGTCCCATTACATGTTACAAATATACATAATACAATTCAGGGTGTCAGTATATACCTCAATTTTAGCATGACATTTAATATTCCTTAATGATTATCCGATGATCTGTGTATCTAATCCTATCATGTGTGATACTGTCTGCTAAGATGGGTATCTAATCCTATCATGTGTGATACTGCCTGTGTATCTGTGTATCTAATCCTATCATTTGTGATACTGTCTGCTGAACTGTGTATCTAATCCTATTCTAGGTGACAGCATCTGCTAAACTGTGTATCTAATCCTATCATGTGCAATACTGTCTGCTGATTTCTGTATCTAATCCTATCATGTGTGATACTATCTGCAGAGTTGCGTATCTAAGCCTAGTGTGTATGATACTGCCTGTTAAGTTGTGCATCTAATCCTATCATGTGTGATACTGTCTGCTAAGATGGGTATCTAATCCTATCATGTGTGATACTGTCTGCTGAAATGTGTATCTAATCCTATTCTGGGTGACAGTGTCTGCTAAACTACGTATCTAATCCTATCATGTGTGAAACTGTCTGCTGAGCTGTGTATCTAATCCTATCATGTGTGATACTGTCTGTTGAGCTGTGTTTCTAATCCTATCATGTGTGATACTATCTGCAGAGTTGTGTATCTAAGCCTATTGTGTATGATACTGCCTGCTAAATTGTGTATCTAATCCTATCATGTGTGATACTGTTTGCATATATGTGTATCTAATCCTATAATTTGTGATACTGTCTGATAAACTGCGTATCTAATCCTATCATGTGTGATACAGTTTGCAGAGTTGTGTATCTATTCCTATCATGTGTGATACTGTCTTCTGAATTGTGTGATCTAATCCTATTCTGGGTGAAAGTCTGATATTGCTAATCTGTGTGATAATGTTGCTAGATGGTATCTATCCTATTGTGTGATATGCTGTGTTGTGCATATCTGTTGTGTGTATCTAATCCTATCATGTGTGATATTAGTTGTGCATGGGTTGGATATCTAATTATCTGTGTGATACTGTATGGGTATCTGCTATAGTTGTGATCATCATCCTATTCGATGTGGGTGAGATCACTGTAAGTCTGTGTATCTGTGTATATGTGATACTGTCTGCTAGTATTCTACTGTGTGTATCTAATCATTGTGTGATACTGTTTGCAGAGTTGTGTATCTAATCTGTGTGATACTGTGCTATGATAGTTGCGATCTATTCATGTGTGGTATCTAATCCTATCATGTGTGTTTGTGTATATCTTTGTTGTGATTGCTGTTCTATTTGGTGTATCTAATCTGTTGCTACTGTGCTAATCCTAATCGGTGTGTCTCTAAGCGTGTATCTATCCTATCATGTGTGATACAGTTTGCAGAGTTGTGTATCTAATCCTATCATGTGTGATATTATCTGCTGAACTGTGTATTTAATCCTACCTTGTGTGATACTGTCTTCTGAGCTGTGTATCTATTCCTATTATGTGTGATACGGTCTATGAAGCGATTAGATGTATGTGTATAGAGTGTGATACTGTCTGCTGAGCTGTTTATCTAATTCTATTAGGTGTGATACTGTCTTTGAAGCTATTGTATGTATGTGTATAGAGTGTAATACCGATAGAGATAAGGAGCTCTCCTTTGTGTAAATACTGTACACTCAGCCACTGCTTAGATAAGAGAGGTGGGGGAGGTGCTCATGTATTTCAGTCCCTGTATTTCCCTGTCTTGTGGATGAGGCCTGATTACCAGTTAAGTAAGGCCTCTCTCACATTAGCGGCAGCACGGATCCGGCAGGTGAAGGGTGCCACCAGATCCATGCTGCTGCACGGACATGTGTGGGGCCGGAATCGTGCTCCGGCCCCACACATGTCACACAGTACATATACACAGACACACACACACAGACATATACACATACAAACACACACACATACTTACATGCCCCCGGCAGGTCTCCACAGCGCAGGAGGAGCAGGACGGCGTGCACATAGGACGATTCCCCGTGCTGGGCGCCGGGTGGAATCGTCCTATGTGCTTGTCATCCTGCTCCTCCTGCACTGTGGAGACCTGCTGGGAGCATCTAAGTATGTATGTGTATTTGTATGTGTATATGTCTGTGTATGTCTGTATGTGTGTATGTCTGTATATGTGTATGTCTGTATGTGTGTATGTCTGTATGTATGTCTGTATGTGTGTATGTCTGTATATGTCTGTGTATGTCTGTATATGTGTATGTCTGTATATGTGTATGTCTGTATGTGTGTATGTCTGTATGTGTGTATGTTTGTATGTGTTTATGTCTGTATGTGTGCAGGTGACGGATCCGTCATGAACTCCATTGAAAGTCAATGGAGGACGGATCCGTTTACCATTGTGTCACACCAAAACGGATCCGTCCCCATTGACTTTCATTGGGGGTCATGACGGATCCGTCTTGGTGCGGATGCCTGGACTGGAGAGCAAACCGCAGCATGCTGTGGTTTGCTCTCCGGTCTGAAGACGGAACGGAATGCTTTTAGGAGCATTCCATTGTCTTCAGTTCAGTTTTGTCCCCATTGACAATGAATGGGGACAAAACAGAAGCGTTTTATTCCGGTATTGAGCCCCTATGACGGAACTCAATACCGGAATTATAAAACACTAGTGTGAAAGGGGGCTAAACGGTGGCTAATTTTAATTTCCCAGGGTTTCCTGTCTCTCTCTTTATTACAATTCCCTCTAGAGAGGAAGGTTTTTTATTGCAGAACAGATCTGGGCAGGTGGTCAGATGGAGGGAGACATAAGAAGTTCCTTGCTGGGTGCAGGGGTTTTAGGCAGTGCAGGAAAATAGGGGTGATAGTTTTGGGAAGCAGAAACATTGTTTGCATTGAATATTTAGTTACAATTCTGGTATAATATGATTTTGTGCACTTAGAAAGTTTGCATTTTGGATGAAGACCAGTGTCTCAGAAGAAGTAAAGCCTTGCATTTACATGTCTAGGTGTGAACAATAGAGGAGGGGCTGTATTTCCCTAATCAGGGACTAATCAAACAACAGCAGGATACAATGGTGAATAGTCAGGTAATAAAGACACAGGGAATGGAGACTGGACCATTGACATAAGCAGCAAATATAAGGCCTTGACACTTAGATGATAGGAAAGTTGTGAGAAGCTACAGTATAATGCTGAATGCTAATATACCAGGAGCCAAAGCCAGAAGTATAAATCCTTCCTTTATAGTTCTAAGGGTATTTTCACACTAGCGTTATTGTTTTCCAGTATTGAGTTCTGTCATGGGGTCTTAATACCGTAAAAAAACACTTCAGTTTTGTCCCAATTCATTGTCAATATGGACAAAACGTAACTCAAGAGAACGGAGCGCTCCAAAATACATTCCATTCAGTTTGGTTGCGTCCACAGGCCGGAGAGCAAACCGCAACATGTTGTATTTTGCTTTACATCCTGGGGATCTGGAGCAAAACATCATGACCTACAATGTAGGTCAATGGGGACGGATCTGTTCAGTCTGACACAATAGAAACCGGATCCGTCCTCCATTGACTTTCAATGGAGTTAATGACGGATCAGTCCCAGCAATGTTACAGATAATACAACTGGATCTGTTCATAACGGATGCAGACGGTTGTATTATCAGTAACGGAAGCGTTATTACTGAACCCTGTCGGATCCAGGAACAACGCCAATGTGAAAGAAGCCTAATTCCTTTCCAATCCATTTCTGTTGGCAGGTCTGCTTCAAATCATCATCCAGAAAACTTTGTGTATTTAGCCTTAGTGCATTCACATGACCATATTTTTGGTCTGCATCCGATCCACATTTTTTGAGGACCCATTCATTTCAATGGGGGAAAAAAGATGTGGACAACACCATGTTCTACCTGCATCTGAATGTCTGCTGCATGGCCCCACCAAAAATATAGAACCTGTTCTCTTCTTGTCTGTTTTGCAGGGGGAATTGTCCATTGGCAATAAAGGGTGGGCAATATTTATTGGCAATGCATGCAATATGAGGAGGGAGGTGGAAGGAGGATTATATACTGGCACTACAGATTTATAAGGGCTGAAATAAAGCCAAGGACTAAGCAGGAGTTGATTGATGGGATACTTAAGTTCTGGGATGACGTCCTAACTGTACAACTATGCAACAATTACATTGATCATCTGTATAAAGTCCTGCACACATACATACATACATACATACACATAAACATACACAGACATATACACAGACATACTTACATGCTCCCAGCAGGTCTCCACAGCGCAGGGGGAGCAGGACGGCACGCACATAGGACGATTCCACCAGGCGCCCAGCAGAGGGCGCTGTGGGGAATCGTCCTATGTGCACGCCGTCCTGCTCCTCCTGCGCTGTGGAGACCTGCCGGGAGCATGTAAGTATGTATGTGTATTTGTATGTGTATATGTCTGTGTGTGTGTGTGTGTATATGTACTGTGTGACAAGTTTGGGGCTGGAGCACGGTTCCGGCCCCACACACGTCCGTGCGGCAGCACGGATCCGGCAGCACCCTTCACCTGCCAGATCCGTGCTGCCGCTAATGTGAAAGAGGCCTTACTTAACTGGTAATCAGGCCTCATCCACAAGACAGGGAAATACAAGGACTGAAATACATGAGCACCTCCCCCACCTCTCTTATCTGAGCAGTGGCTGAGTGTACAGTATTTACACAAAGGAGAGCTCCTTGTCTCTATCTGTATCACACTCTATACACATACATACAATAGCTTCAAAGACAGTATCACACCTAATAGAATTACATACACAGCTCAGCAGACAGTATCACACTCTATACACATACATCTAATTGCTTCATAGACCGTATCACACATAATAGGAATAGATACACAGCTCAGCAGACAGTATCACACAAGATAGGATTAAATACACAACTTAGCAGGCAGTATCATACACAATAGGCTTAGATTCGCAACTCTGCAGATAGTATCACAGCTAATAGAATTAGATGCACAGCTCAGCAGACAGTATCACACTCTATTCACATACATCTAATCGCTTCATAGACCATATCACACATAATAGGAATAGATACACAGCTCAGAAGACAGTATCACACATGATAGGATTAGATACACAACTTAGCAGGCAGTATCATACACAATAGTCTTAGATACACAACTCTGCAGATAGTATCACACATGATAGGATTGGATTCACAACTCTGCAAACAGTATCACACATGATAGGATTAGATACACAACTCTGCAAACTGTATCACACATGATAGGATTAGATACACAGCTTAGCAGACACTGTCGCCCAGAATAGGATTAGATACATAGCTCAGCAGACAGTATCACACCTAATAGGATTAGATACACAGCTCAGCAGACAGTATCACACAAGCTGGGATTAGATACGCATCTAAGCAGACAGTATCACACAAAGTAGGATTAGATACACAGCTCAGCAGACAGTGTCACACAAGCTAGGATTAGATACACAGCTAAGCAGACAGTATCACACATGATAGGCTTAGATACACAACTCTGCAGACAGTATTACATCGGTTTAGATAGACAACTCTTCAGACAGTATCACATAGGATAGGATTAGATACACAGCTCATCAGACAGTATCACACATAATAGGATTAGATATACAGCTTAGCAGATAGTTTCACACAGGTTAGGACTAGATACACAACTCTGCAGACGGTATTACATATGATAGGATTAGATACACAGCTCGACAGACAGTATCACACAGGTTAGGATTAGATACACGATCCTGAAGACAGTATCACATATGATAGGATTAGATACACTGGTAAGCAGACAGTATCACACATGACAGGATTAGATACACAACTCTTCAGACAGTATCACACATTATAGGATTAGATACACAACTCTTCAGACAGTATTACACATGATATGATGAGATACACAACTCTTCACACAGTATCACACAATAGGCTTAGATGCACGACACTGTAGACAGTATCACACATGACAGGATTAGATACACTGCTAAGCAGACAGTATCACACATAATAGGCTTAGATACATGACTCTGTAGACAGTATTACTTAAGATAGGATTAGATACACAGTCCAGCTGCCGGTAACACACATAATGTTTGGGTACTCTATTTAGTTTTCCTTTTTTCTCATGTGTTTAACTTTAGCACATTAAATATTCTCAATAGATCTCACCACATTTAGCTTGGTCTGCCGATAAATATCTCTCATCTGAGGCCAGCTACTCTAAACAAAAGAAAAAGCAGCTGAGCAATCAGCTAAATGTGGAGCACTCACCGCCCAGTGGTTGTGACGTGTATTGCAGTTTTTTAGAGTTTAGTTACAATCTCGCAATATTATGTTGTTTTGCTGTCAGGACAAAACTGGAGATAAGTTAAGTGTGGACGCATCTGTACATACTTTTTAACCCCAATCCCCTCCACATCCTTTCCCTATATAATATGATGTTCTACCTTCTAATTTTACACTATAATGCTAAATGTCCATAAGTCACACCCACCATTCCTCCCCTCACCCCCATACCTATTTTAACTACCCCCCCCCATGGTCCGGTCCTGAAAGGACAGAAAAGTTCCATATTTACATAGTTAATATGGTTGAAAAAAGGCATAAGTCCATCAAGTTCAACCAAGGGATAGGGGGGACGTGAATCCCGGAAGGAAGTGAGACTCAGATTTCTACACATTTTCATAAGCATTTCATAAGTCATTTACTTTTAAGAATTCATCTAAACCCTTTTTAAAACTGTCCACTGTTCCTGCTGTGACCACGTCCTGAGGAAGTCTATTCCACAGATTCAGAGTTCTTACAGTAAAGAAGCTTTGGCGCTTCTGGAGACTGAACTTTTTCTTCTCCAGTCGGAGGCAGTGCCCCTTGTCCCCCCTTAGACATCTCTTCTCAAGATTAAATACATTTAAATCTTTTAATCTTTCTTCAGAACTAACCCCTCCATGCCCCTTATCAGTTTAGTTGCTCTCCTCTGTACTTTTTCCAGTTGCAGTATGTCCTTTCTGTGGACTGGTGCCCAGAAGTGAACTGCTTATTCCAGATGAGTCCGCACCAATGCTTTGAAAAGTGGTAAAGTGAGGGAAAAAAAAACTTTTCCCCTCCTCCCTCCCCCCTCCCCTATTACAAAATATTATAACATGTTTGAATATTTTTATTTTAACCACTTCAAGTCTGCCCATTGACTATAAACGTCCTTCAGCTTTGCCCCCTGTGTGCAGCACCTGTACATAGAAGCTCCATGACTCAGCTGCCTCCTGACAGCCATCAACATGGAGCTTTAACCTGAGAACTTTTTTCCTGGTCTCCAGGCTTTTGATCACTCTGACAAGCTGTCAAAGCGATCACAAATGCTTGTACTATCTCCCTCTCATTACTGCCGGTCACAGAGCAGTTTACAACCACATATTGGGTGTTTTTGCAAACTTCAGAATCAGGAAAATAAATATTCAGGTTTGATTTGCGGTTTACCCTTGCTATCTTATGGGAAAAATGAATTAAAAATTGAAAATCTGCGAATAAATATATATATTTTAAATTTCACCTTCCTTCTGTATTAATTCTTGTGGGAAATCTAAAGGGTTAACAAACTTTGTAAAATCAGTTTGGATTACATTGGGGGCTGTAGTTTCTAAAATATGTTCATTTATGGGAGGTTTCTATTACTTAAGCCCCTCAAAGTCACTTTAGAACTGCAAAGGTCCTTTAAAATTAACTATTGGAAATTTTCATGAAAATCTTAAAAATTACATCTAAAATTTGAAGCCTTCTAACGTCCTAAAAAAATAAAATTACATTTCCAAAATTATGCCAACATAAAGTGGACATATGGTGAATGTTCATTAATAACAATTTTATTAGATATCCCTATGCAACTTAAAAGCAGAGAAATTCATATTTAAAAAAATGTGATTTTTTTTTCAAAATTTTCAGTAAATTTAGATTTTTTTATAAATAAAGGTAAAACATATTTACTCAAATTTACCATTAACTTGAAGTACAATGTGTCACGAGAAAACAATCTCTGAATGGCTTGGATAAGTAAAAGTGTTCCAAAGTTATTACCACATGAAGTGACACGTGTCAGATTTGCAAAATTAGGCCTGGTCTTGAAGTGGTTAAAATATCCTGCTTTTTCTAAGGTTCTATTTAAATTTATTACATTTACCTACTCCCTCACAGTGGGCCCTTTAGTCCTTATCCAGCCTCTTGCGATCAATATGCATGCAAAAAAAAAAAAAAAATATATATATATATATATATATATATATATATATATATATATATATATTTCATCCGTTCCCTGTCCTCTTGCCCTGCACAGAGGAATAGAAGAGTCAAGTTTACACTCAGAAGTATCCCCTATGATTTCAATTAAATGAAGCCAGAATGGTTGAATCTTAGAGCATCACCACCACATATGAATAATACCTGCATCATCAGAATAGTATCTAGGGAAAATTTCAGGGGTGTTGGTAGATATCTTATGAAGCCATCTAGAGTCACATACAGATGATTTAGAATAATAAATTGAGTTACTCTATAAGAGGGGTTGCAAACATAATCACTATTATCCCATACCCTGTACCATTGTTCCCATGTAACTTGACCCATATCCTTTTCCCATCTATCCTTACTGATACACCATATTTCCTTACTAATCATTTTCCTTAACCTCCTATATAAAATTGATGTAAGCATTGGTGTTTACCTTTCCAACCCAAGATAAAGTTCATGAAATCATGTGAAGCTGTCATGAAGTACTGTTTGTTTTAATAATTGTGCACAATTGTGTACACTTAAAAAAAACCTTTCCTTCCCTTGACCTACTTCCCTAAATATATCCTCCCTAGATTTTAATTCCCCTTCATGTATAAATTATTATTTTAGATATCCAGTATTTAGATTGGCTAGTGAATGTTACTTCCCCCAATAATCCATTGTAGCATAACAGAGTTACCCAGGTTGCACCCTCCAAATCCAAATGTTTTTAAATTTACTCCAAACCCATGCCACCATGTCCGCTAATGAGATTTTTCTCACACCCTTCCTGCCTAGGTCTGCCTCCAACAAAACAAAAATATTAGGCATGCGGCCCATGCTCCCATTCACCAAGTGCTGTAAAAAAAATCAAAATCCTCCCATTTTATAAATAAGGCAATAATTGGTACAAGGTAATATATATTTATATTGGGGACTTCCAATCCCCCTGGTCATATGGCTGGGTTAATTATGGCAATATTTTTCCTTACTTTTTTACTCTTGAAGGACAGTTCCTAATGACATCATTGTGGAAGAAGCACCATTTGCCTTGTTTAATGGGAGCTTAGTCAATATCTTTATCCTAGATCTAATATTTTGATGCATATGGGTTATGTTCAGTTCAGCAAATCTAGATACTACAGGCAATATTTCTATTCCCAAATATTTAAAACTACTCTCATGTCCCAATATTCCTAATTTACTATCCTTGACCATTACTTTATTATTCAATGGTAAAACTGTAGATTTAATCCAATAAACCAAGATACCCAAAAAACTGTGATGATCCTCCATGGTTTTCATAATATAATCCAAAACTGAGTTAGTATCCCACAGAAAAAGGTTGTCTGCATAGAACAATATCTTGTTCTCTCTTCTCCCCACTCCGTACCCTGCCAAGTTTAGATTCTCTTGGATCTTAATAGCCAGCAGCTCAATAACCAGGGCAAAGGGGAGAAAGAACATCCCTGTTGCATGCCCCTCTCAATATGCTAGGCTGTTTACAATTGCCATTATAGCGCCTGAGCACGGCCCCTAAGCATGTGAGAGGGGTCCGTGCATCTAGGGCAATTTTCTGAACTTACCTCATCTTATATGCTACATAGGCTCCTGAGGACACACAGGATAGTGTAGAAACGCGTTGAGCCGCTTGTTAGGTAGCACATTGACTGAGAGGTCCAGTTCCTTTAGTTCAGATGTCCGGTACCTTGCTTGTTACTCGAGGCATATTGTAAAGGGACAAGTTGGGGTCGCTCCGAGCGGTCCACCAGCCAGGCATTGGCGTGAGTGGTGATACCCCTCCACACTCATCTCCCTATCCATCAGAAAACCCTGATGGGGATTGAGTTGGAGGGACTCCACAGTATGCTTTAAACAGCTGACGGTTCAAACGACCGCTGGGCAGGAGACATACATTCTGATTCAGCCGTGCGGTCTTTTGCATACAGTACAGACCAAAAGTTTGGACACACCTTCTCATTCAAAGAGTTTTCTGTATTTTCATGACTATGAAAATTGTAGATTCACACTGAAGGCATCAAAACTATGAATTAACACATGTGGAATTATATACTTAACAAAAAAGAGTGAAACAACTGAAAATATGTCTTATATTCTAGGTTCTTCAAAGTAGCCACCTTTTGCTTTAGTTACATAGTTACATAGTTAATACGGTTGAAAAAAGACAGATGTCCATCAGGTTCAACCAAGGGAGGGGGTAGGAGTGATGAAGGGGAGGGGGACGGGTAACCTTAAGACATGACTCTACATTTCCTAATATATGGTGACCTTCTTTTTCTCTAAGAATTTATCTAAGCTTTGATTACAGCTTTGCACACTCTTGGCATTCTCTTGATGAGCTTCAAGAGGTAGTCACCTGAAATGGTTTTCACTTCACAAGTGTCCTGTCAGGTTTAATAAGTGGGATTTCTTGCCTTATAAATGGGGTTGGGACCATGAGTTGTGTTGGGCAGAAGTCAGGTGGATACACAGCTGATAGTCCTACTGAATAGACTGTTAGAATTTGTATTATGGCAAGAAAAAAGCAGCTAAGTAAAGAAAAACGAGTGGCCATCGTTACTTTAAGAAAAGAAGGTCAGTCAGTCCGAAAAAATTGGGAAAACTTTGAAAGTGTCCCCAAGTGCAGCCGCAAAAACCATCAAGCGCTACAAAGAAAATGGCTCACATGAGGACGGCCCCAGGAAAGGAAGACCAAGAGTCACCTCTGCTGCGGAGGATAAGTTCATCCAAGTCACCAGCCTCAGAAATCGCAGGTTAACAGCAGCTCAGATTAGAGACCAGGTCAATGCCACACAGAGGTCTAGCAGCAGACATATCTCTACAACAACTGTTAAGAGGAGACTGTGTGCAGCAGGCCTTCATGGTAAAATAGCTGCTAGGAAACCACTGCTAAGGACGGGCAACAAGCAGAAGAGACTTGTTTAGGCTAAAGAACACAAGGAATGGACATTAGACCAGTGGAAATTTGTGCTTTGGTCTGATGAGTCCAAATTTGAGATTTTTGGTTCCAACCACTGTGTCTTTGTGCGATGCAGATAAGGTGAACGGATGGGCTCTATATGCCTGGTTCCCACCGTGAAGCATGGAGGAGGAGGTGTGATGGTGTGGGGGTGCTTTGCTGGTGACACTGTTGGAGATTTATTCAAAATTGAAGGCATACTGAACCAGCATGGCTACCACAGCATCTTGCAGCGGCATGCTATTCCATCCGGTTTGCGTTTAGTTGGACCATCATTTTTCATTCATCAACAGGAGAATGACCCAAAACACACCTCCAGGCTGTGTAAGGGCTATTTGACCAAGAAGGAGAGTGATGGGTTGCTACGCCAGATGACCTGGCCTCAACAGTCACCAGACCTGAACCCAATCGAGATGGTTTGGGGTAAGCTGGACCGCAGAGTGAAGGCAAAAGGGCCAACAAGTGCTAAGCATCTCTGGGAACTCCTTCAAGACTGTTGGAATACCATTTCAGGTGACTATTTCTTGAAGCTCATCAAGAGAATGCCAAGAGTGTGCAAAGCAGTAATCAAAGCAAAAGGTGGCTACTTTGAAGAACCTAGAATATATACATATTTTCAGTTGTTTCACACTTTTTTGTTAAGTATATAATTCCACATGTGTTAATTCATAGTTTTGATGCCTTCAGTGTGAATCTACAATTTTCATAGTCATGAAAATACAGAAAACTCTTTGAATGAGAAAGTGTGTCCAAACTTTTGGTCTGTACTGTATGTCAGTGTTGTACATCCGATCCAGTACACTCACGATTTCACTGTGTACTTGGATTTTGATCCTTGGGCTTCTATATTCTTGCCCAGTAAACAACATAAGTTGGTGTACACTTTTTACCTTTAATATGGAGAGTTTTTGTCCCTATCACTGCACTAGGGCTTTTTAATACATTTGAGTACAAATAAAGTGTTTGTTATTTTATTTTTTAAGCTAACCCCTCTGATATTTGCTTCTGTACTGACTAAAGGGGTGGCAAACCAAGAAAGTGATTTATCCTTGTCAGCTGTTTACAACTATCCTCGCTTATGGCTGTTTATAAATCGTCTGTATCCAGTTTATAAAACCGGGCAGAATCCAAACCTGTTCAGGGTCATAGAAATCCCCACTCCACACTGTCAAAGACTTTAGTTGCATCAATCAACAGGATTGATCATTACATGTTGGCAAAGACCTAAAAGGGTTCAATGCAGTAGATCGGTTGGGAATTAAACCATTCTGGTCTCTATGGATCAGATCAGAGATAACACTTTTCAGTCTCTTTAGAAAGAAGCACGCCAGTATCTTACAATCACTATTTATAAATGAGATTGGAGAATGAACTTGGGTCGGTCCTATCTTTGCCTTCCTTAAAAATGATTATAACTGCTGCTTCCCTCATAGAAATAGGCAGCTGGCCCTCTACCAGTGAGTGACTATAAACTTGCAAGAATCTATTTGCCCAGATTTCCCTATCCATTTTATAGGTTTCAGCAAGATTTGCCTAGACAGCTCCCTGATGTCAGGCGAGAGGAGGATGATACGAGGCATATCTTATGGGAGGAGCAAGCAGCAGGGAAACACTGCAGCAGCGTGACATTGAGTAAGAGGGGTGGAAACCTTTGCAGCTTAGGGGCGGTACACACCATGGGGATGTGCGGTGGGCTATAGCACTTGAGCACTTTGAAAAAAACTAAAACCCACTTCCCTGGACATTTTGTATCAATTTTCCATAAAATTAAAACTGCTTTTCCAGGATATTGATTACGGACAGAAATGACATAAATGTATGTATAGTATGCTTGGGCAACATTTTGCTGCTCCTTGTTGATAGATTAATGAGTGAACATTTGGTGAAAGATTCTCTTTAACACCTATTTTATGTAGAAAAAACATATAATAAAGTTTGTGTAAAATATTAAATTGTTCTATTTGGTGATTTGTATTTCATGAGATCATTCTACAGTTATTCAAAATGGTATCTTTTGATCGTATACTGGTTAATTTGGGTATTAAACTGAATTGTGTGTAAAAAAACATAACTTTTATCTCATATTTTATTGTTTTTTACTAGAGATGAGCGAGTAGTGTTCGATCGAGCTGGTATTCGATCGAATACTACGATATTCGGCGTGCTCGATTTCTTTCGAGTATAACGGCGATGGCGCATTTAGAATTCGTTTCCCCTCCCACCTTCCCTGGCGCTCTTTTTCCACCAATCACCATGCAGGGGGGGTATGACAGGCACGCTGAGCACGCTGGCAGCGCGAAAACGGCGTCTACATGCATTGGCTGGAAAAACCATGTGACCTCGAATATTAAAAACTCAGCTCTTCCTGCTCGTTCGCATATGCTGCGTGAACTTAGTCAGGGACAGAGGCTGGAGAAGGGAGAGACAGGTTTTAGCTGTTGGACAGGCAGGAGCGTGATTAAAAGCCCTTATCAGGGCTACTATAGTGCAGTACAGTGATAGCTTTACTACAAGATACACTTTACAGAGAACGGCTGCCGTATTCAGGGATAGCTGCTGGAGTAGGGACAGAGAGAGGCATTAGTGGTGTATTAGGTGCTCTGCTACATACAAAACTATATTTGGCACTACTGCTGTGTACCTTGAAATATAAAATATATAGGCCTTTCAATTGGCAACTGTACTGTGCGTTCTCTTGCAAAGTAATTTCTCAAACCTGGTGTTCATACACACCGTCTGATCACTTAGTACACGGCTGTGTACCTTGAAATATACAATATATAGGCCTTATAATTGGCAACTGTACTGTGCGTTCTCTTGCAAAGTAATTTCTCATACCTGGTGTTCATACACACCGTCTGATCACTTAGTACACGGCTGTGTACCTTGAAATATACAATATATAGGCCTTTCAATTGGCAACTGTACTGTGCGTTCTCTTGCAAAGTAATTTCTCAAACCTGAGGTTTTCTGAGGTTTCAGGGTGGACTTGGTGACCTCCAAGTGGTCGAATTGAGATTTCCAAGTGGCGAGCATTTTTTCCCCATAGACTTTAATGGGATTCGATATTCGGTCGAATAGTCGAATTTCGCGGTCTATTCGAATCGAATTTCGAACTTTCGAATATTTCACTACTCGCTCATCTCTATTTTTTACATATTATCTAGCATGCAGTGTTAACTCTCAAGATAATGTAAAATTTATCAATTTATTATCTTATACTTCAAAGATAGTTTTTACAATCACAGACAAAGTTACATGAAAAGGTAAAGACAGATAATGCAAGATGACACTATTGACAATAGCAATAAGGACAGTTCATTTACTTCTCCTTCCGCTCCATCCCACCCAGTGATGGAAATGGAAATGTCACAATGCATGACCACAATATGCTCTAATAGAATTCAATTAACCGGATTCCATCTAAGGCCTCTTATATTCTGGGTATTTAGTGCAAAATCCTTGGAACTGTTAGGGTACAACCACACAGTCAGGTTTCTGCATGCAGTTTAGGGGGCCAAAACCTGGAGTGAATAAAAAAAAAAGCAGAGAAGTCATATCTGTCCTTTATGCTTTCTCTCCTTTTATGATCAACTCCTGATTTTGGCTTCAAAAACTGCATGTAGAAACCTGGCTATGTGGTTGTACACTTACTGAGGGATCCTAGGCAAGATGGTTGTACAGGAAAAAAAACAAAATGCACTCATAAGGTCTTCAGACTTTTTCTTTTTTTTTTTAACATTGCTATGCTGTGGCCTTGTGCTTACATTAATAAATATCAAATTTTCCCTCAATTATTCTGCACTCAATTCCCCATAATGACAAAGTGAAAACAGAATCAAAATCTTTGCTCATTAAAAGGAAAAACTAAAATGTTGCATTGACATAAGTATTGAGACCCTTTGCCCCTTGTCTGCAGATTAGAGATGAGCGAGCACTAAAATGCTCGGGTGCTCGTTATTCGAGTCGAACTTTTCCCGATGCTCGGGTGCTCGTTTCGAATAACGAACCCCATTGAAGTCAATGGGAGACTCGAGCATTTTTGCGGGGGACCAAGGCTCTGCCTAGGGAAGGCTGGGTGAAAACCTGGAAACATCAGAAAATGATGGAAACACCACGGAAATGGACAGGAAACAGCAGGGGCAGCATGCATGGATGCTTCTGAGGCTGCCTAATCCCACCATTACCCCAAATTCTCAGGCAACAGCCTGGTGGTTACCCTCATGGCAATTGTGCTCACCCAGACCAAGAAAGGCGAGGCACATGCCCATCACATGTTAGGGAAGCACCCAACTAGGTGCAACGAAGGTCCATCACCGCCTGCAGGTGACACCACTACTCATGCTGGCACTGCAGCTAAAATCAAGTTTAGTATCTGTTCTTATCAGTTGCTGTGCCTGCTGGTGGTATCGTGGTGAGCATAGCTACTTCCCAAGCAGTTGATGCGGGTTCGATTCCCATTTATCGCAGGAGGCAATTCAAAATCAGTACAATATCTAATACGTCCCCCTACCTGGGAAAATTGTTTGGAGAGAGGGCATGTAGGTGGGGGGTAAGGAGGTTTCGCTGGAAGAGCCAGAGGAGTGCCCCCTGAGCTAGCGTGTGTGGTGGTGACAACAGCCGGACTGGATTTGGGAAAACTGTTGCTTTAACCCGTATGGTATCGATTCTTCTCAGTTTAATTCCGTATACGTCCCCTATCTTGGGACCCTATATTTAATGGATTTTTCGAACATGGAAAATGGAAAAAGAGCTTGCTCTGGCCAGGGGAGTGTTTTTCCCACTGCAGCTAAGGGGACGTGTCCATGCTCTGCCTATCACAGGTCAGGAGGCAGATAAAAGAAGAACAAAAACAAACATGAGTGCAACTTCTGATACGTCCCCTATCCGGCTAAATTGTTTGTAGAGTGGGCCTGTAGGTGGGGGGGCAGGCTGGGGCAAGGAGGTTTCGCTGGAAGAGCCAGAGGAGTGCCCCCTGGGCTAGCGTGTGTGGTGGTGACAACAGCCAGAATGGATTTTTGAAAACTGTTGCATCAAGCGAAACAGTCGTAAATTATGAACTTGATCAAGTGTAGCATGTGTTCTCTGTATTCTTCTCAGTTTAATACCGTATATGGCAGCTATCCGGAAAAATAGTTTGGAGAGAGAGAAAGATAGGAAAAAGACGTCAATTGTTTGGAGAGAGGGCCTGTAGGTGGGGGGCAGGCTGGGGGGAAGGAGGTTTCGCTGGAAGAGCCAGAGGAGTGCCCCCTGGGCTAGCGTGTGTGGTGGTGACAACAGCCGGACTGGATTTGGGAAAACTGTTGCTTTAACCGGTACAGTCGTAAATTATGAACTTGATCAAGTGTAGCATGTGTTCTCCGTATTCTTCTCAGTTTAATACCGTATATGGCAGCTATCCAGAAAAATAGTTTTGAGAGAGAGAAAGATAGGAAAAAGACGTCAATTGTTTGGAGAGAGGGCCTATAGGTGGACCTCTGGAAAAATTGTTTGGAGAGAGGGCCTGTAGGTGGACCTCCGGAACAATTGTTTGGAGAGAGAGAGGGCCTGTAGGTGGACCTCCGTTAAAATTGTTTGGACAGAGGGCCTATGGGTGGACCTCTGGAAAAATTGTTTGAATAGAGGGCCTGTAGGGGGCCCTCCTGAAAGATTGTTTGAAGAGAGGGCCTGTAGGTGGACCTCCGGAACAATTGTTTGGAGAGAGAGAGGGCCTGTAGGTGGACCTCCGTTAAAATTGTTTGGACAGAGGGCCTATAGGTGGACCTCTGGAAAAATTGTTTGAATAGAGGGCCTGTAGGGGGCCCTCCTGAAAAATTGTTTGAAGAGAGGGCCTGTAGGTGGACCTCTGGAAAATTGTTTGAATAGAGGGCCTATAGGGGGCCCTCCTGAAAAATTGTTTGAAGAGAGGGCCTGTAGGTGGACCTCTGGAAAAATTGTTTGAATAGAGGGCCTGTAGGGGGCCCTCCTGAAAAATTGTTTGAAGAGAGGGCCTGTAGGTGGACCTCTGGAAAAACTGTTTGAATAGAGGGCCTGTAGGGGGCCCTCCTGAAAAATTGTTTGAAGAGAGGGCCTGTAGGGGGCCCTCCTGAAAAATTGTTTGAAGAGAGGGCCTGTAGGTGGACCTCTGGAAAAATTGTTTGGAGAGAGGGCCTGTAGGTGGACCTCCGGAACAATTGTTTGGAGAGAGAGAGGGCCTGTAGGTGGACCTCCGTTAAAATTGTTTGGACAGAGGGCCTATAGGTGGACCTCTGGAAAAATTGTTTGGAGAGAGGGCCTGTAGGTGGACCTCCGGAACAATTGTTTGGAGAGAGAGAGGGCCTGTAGGTGGACCTCCGTTAAAATTGTTTGGACAGAGGGCCTATAGGTGGACCTCTGGAAAAATTGTTTGAATAGAGGGCCTGTAGGGGGCCCTCCTGAAAGATTGTTTGAAGAGAGGGCCTGTAGGTGGACCTCCGGAACAATTGTTTGGAGAGAGAGAGGGCCTGTAGGTGGACCTCCGTTAAAATTGTTTGGACAGAGGGCCTATAGGTGGACCTCTGGAAAAATTGTTTGAATAGAGGGCCTGTAGGGGGCCCTCCTGAAAAATTGTTTGAAGAGAGGGCCTGTAGGTGGACCTCTGGAAAAATTGTTTGAATAGAGGGCCTATAGGGGGCCCTCCTGAAAAATTGTTTGAAGAGAGGGCCTGTAGGTGGACCTCTGGAAAAATTGTTTGAATAGAGGGCCTGTAGGGGGCCCTCCTGAAAAATTGTTTGAAGAGAGGGCCTGTAGGTGGACCTCTGGAAAAACTGTTTGAATAGAGGGCCTGTAGGGGGCCCTCCTGAAAAATTGTTTGAAGAGAGGGCCTGTAGGGGGCCCTCCTGAAAAATTGTTTGAAGAGAGGGCCTGTAGGTGGACCTCTGGAAAAATTGTTTGAATAGAGGGCCTGTAGGTGGACCTCTTGAAAAATTGTTTGAATAGAGGGCCTGTAGGGGGCCCTCCTGAAAAATTGTTTGAAGAGAGGGCCTGTACGGGGCCCTCCTGAAAAATTGTGCTAAAAGAGTGCCAGTTGGACCTCTAAAAAATGGCGTTTTTTTGGGTCAGCGTTAGGCAAAGACAATATGGAGGAGGAGGAGGAGGAGTAGAGAAGAGGAGTAGAGAAGAGGAATCGGATACATAAGTTATTTAAATCTTTAGCTGCTTTCCCCCGGAGGAGATTTGAATTTCGGTGAAATCCAGGCTTTGTTCATTTTAATAAGCGTCAGCCTGTCAGCGCTGTCAGTTGACAGGCGTGTACACTTATCGGTGATGACGCCACCAGCTGCACTAAATACCCGCTCTGACAGCACGCTAGCGGCAGGGCAGGCCAGCACCTCCAAGGCGTACAGCGCCAGTTCAGGCCACGTGTCCAGCTTTGAA